>PVHT020000113.1:0-78607 GCA_004024745.2 Catagonus wagneri
ACTGAGTTGCCAGTAGTTCATCAACTCCAGTTTAAACCTTGCCCCTGGCCCTGGTTCCTGGAGGCCCTGCTCTGGCACACTGCGAGTCTGTCTCCAGCTGTCTGTGTCTGCATTTTCAGGGTAGCAGCTTTCCCCGTGACCGAGTTCCCCTATGGAGCTGAGAAGGGTTGTTGCTCCTTGGTTTGTTTTGCTTTTCTCTTCTCGTGAGGAAAGGCTAGGACTTCCAAGCTCTTGGCACACAGACCAGAAACTGGAGATCTCGTCCACATATTTATCGAGTGGCTGCTAGGGTGCCCTCCAGAGTTGCCGAGCACTTACCACATGCCAGGGGCTATCTCAGCACTTAATCCAAGCAGCGCTGTGATACAGATACTGTTATTATTAGTGAGCAGACAACGTAAGACCAAGAGCTGGGCACCTTGACCAGAGTCACTTTCTGACCTTCTGGCTCCGGACTTCCTTTCCTCATCCACTGTGTTACGCCATGTGTGGGCCCTGGGCCGGGCTGGGGAGTGCAGCAGAGAACAAGACCCCCGCCCGACCTTGGGGGAACTGTTGTCTTGACTATCTGTTTGGTAGTCACCATTTTCACAACTGCCATATAAAGAAGTACTATATATAATGGGAATTTGCCCTAATCCGAGAAGAGAACTGAGATTTACTTTTGATTATTTCAAAATCGTCACCCCATTTCGGAGATAAAGAACCAGAAGTACAGAGGGATTAAATGGCCTTCCTGATGTCGCACAGCCATTAGAGGCCCGGCCAGCATTGGGATCTGGGCCATCTCAGGCCACCCCACTCTGCATCCATGGGGGGTGAGGTGGGTGGTGGTACTGGTGTTGACCTTGGCCAACCTGACACTCTAGAAGGAGACGGTGGAGGTAGGACAGGCCCTCACCCATCTGCCCCTCTCTTCCTAAAGGTCAGGAACACCTACGCTTCCCTCCCCATCACTGTCTCCCCCCCACCACCTCCCTCTGCCTGCTTGTCCAGTGGAGGTGGCGAGGCGGGGGATGGGGAGAAGAGCCGCAGCAGGACTGGCTGGGCGGGGGCTCGGAGGAGGGCAGGAGGGAGCGGGCTGGGGTCAGGCCCCGCGGGTTGGGCCTTCGGCAGCGGAGCTGGGAAGAGCAGGAGTGTGACCTGCGGAGCCGGGCTGTGGTACAGGGTGGAGGTGAGGAGCCCAGGGGGGCGCCCGGGGGGAGGGGGGCAAGGGGATGGATTTGAGTCAGAACCGAGGTGACCTGGTACAGGGCGGGGAAGAAAGGATGTGGGCCCAAGGTGGTGATGGGGCTGCGTTGCTCAGGCAGGGGTCTCTCGGGGGTGAGTTCAGTTTGGATTCTGATGTGACCTTAGAGGTGACATCCAGGAGACGAATGGACAGATAGCACTGGGCTGGCGGGTAGGCTTGGGGTCGAAGGGTGGCCTGCGGGGAGGCCTGGGGCAGGCCCAGCCTGGCCTTCCCGGGCAGGGCTGCAGTGCAGACTGCAGCAGAGGGAATAAGATACGGAAGAGATACATGGGCCACTCTCAGTGGTCCGGGGGGCTTTGCCCTGCTGACCCCTCTTCACGCTCCCAGGAAGACATAGAGTGGGGATGGACTGGCTGGACCTCTGTCCGTAGGCTCCTGGGTCGCACAGTCCAGCCAAAGGAGTACCTTGTTCCGTAGTCCACACCGGGTACCGGTTTTGCCAGCAACCACCAGATGGTGCTGTTTCCATGCAGAAAAGGTTTCCTGAAGGCGAGCTTGTCTCCACTTTGAGTCAGAGCCTCTGTGCCACACGGGGTTCAGATATCTGTCACCACCTGGGAGGCGTGAACAGGTGGGAGTCCTTTGAGCATCCTAGTTTAGTGATGACTGCATTTCACATCCACATCCACGAACTCTCCAGGGGCTGCTCGGTCACCTAAAACGTACTGAGCGTACACCCAGAGCTGAGCGGGGGCCGGGGTGCCCAGGTGAACACGCTGTCACATCCTCGAGGGCTCAGGGTGGAGGGCTGACGGGTGGTGTGAAAATAGACCAGAAGGGCCATCAGCGGTAGAGCAGAGGGGCGAGTGGTTTTCTCTGCTTGAGAGAAAACACGCAGGCTTCCCAGCAGAGGTGACGTTTGGCAGAGGCTTCTCCAGATTTTGGCAATGAGGAGGGGTCTTTAAGGCCAAGGGCACCCGCAGGGGAAGAAACAGCGTGGAGGACCCTGAGAGGATTGGGCCTTTGCCCTGAGTGTTTGGACTGCAGGGAACAGTGGGGATCTTGGCCCGAGGGGAGGCAGGGAGCAGGGGACCCTCCAGGTGGGGGCAGAAGAACCCCGCAGAGCCTTCCCCTCGGAGGAAAGGGATCGGCGGTAGGCTGGCGGGGTTGGGGAGGCGTGTGGGGGCTCCAGCTTCCGGCCCCTGGGAAAGCAGGGGCCCCATGGCCCTCGGGAGGAAGGGAGGACTGTGGCTCTGGGCTCTGGCCCTGGAGGTGACAGTGGGGAGCCCACCTGCCCACGCGGGCTCCTGGGGTTTGGGGCATGTGGGGCCTCCATCAGTCCTGGAGCCGCAGCGCCTCCCCACCCAGGGTGAGAATGAAATCAGGAAGTGGCTCAAATGGGGTTTTGTTCTGTGCACGATTAACCCCAGGAGGGGAGTTTGGGAACAAATATGCCTCCTTTACCTGTATTACAGAGGGACCGAGCCACGGTAAATTATAAGAAAATCACTGGCAAATTTGGGACTAGTCAGCTGTGACCAAGCCATTTGTGTAGTTAAATGGAGCTGAAAGAGCTAATGAAGGCCTGGTGGGTCATGGAGCCTTTTGGGAGGGGAGGCCGTGGGCTGGGGGTGGGCAGGTGGGCGGGGAACCGGTGCTGGCTGCTGCACTTGATGGGGGTGGGGTGCTGCTGACAGTGGGCTGTGTGTCATTTCCCAATGGGGTCCTAATTCTACACAGAGACGGGACCCAGACCCAGCTTCAGCCTCTGGCGTCTCGGAGGGCAGACCGGGTCTGGACAGAGCATGAGGGAGGCGGGGGCAGAACCTCCGGAGTCTCTGTCCGGGTGTGAGGTGCCCAACATTGCGGGCCACCCCAGGGCCCTGGGTGTCCACTGAGAGGCGGGGCAGCCCTGGTCCACGTCCAGGGGAGGCTGTTGGGCACGTAGCTAGACCAGGACTTGGTCTCAGAGGCTGAGGCACCGGGCAGGGAGGGGCGGGCGCAGGTGTGGAGGCCACAGCGGAGGGATGGGTTCTCTTGTCTGCAGGTGCGTTCTTCAAGCTCTGAGACCACGCCGGGGCCCACAGCAGAAGGGAGAAGTGGGGGCTGGCAGCGCAGGCTCTGCTCAGAAACCCACCGGCGGTGCTGGCTGCGCTGCCCTGCTCTGTCCACACCCGGCCCGCGTGTGCCGACACTGGCCTGTGTCCTTTAGTACCGACATCCCCCGTCCCCTCCGGGGGCCGATGCAGACCAGGACTGGGAAGTCCAGTCGCCGGGCAGGCAGCCACATGCAGGGGTGGTCCTGGGCCTCTCCCCACTCTGCCTCCACCCTCTCCCCGCTTTCTTCCCCTCCCTCACCTTCTTCCTGCCCCTCCTGGGGGGGCCCCCACGGGAAGGGGTGCCCTGGTTCTGTCCAGGAAGGTGGGACCCAAGGCCACCAGATGCAAGGTCCTCAATCAGTGGGCTTGGTTGGGATGCGAAGCCTGGGGGGGCTTTGAGGGGGAGATAGCAAAGGCGGGGGCGGTGCTGTCCAAACCAGCAGGGTCTTACGGCCCTCCTGGCTCAGCTGCTGCCCTGCCGGTGCTGACCCTGCTCCCTCTGCCTTCACAGGGAGAGCTCTGCGGAGGGCAGCCTGACACGGGTGCTCCATGTCCCGTGGGAGGAGCCCCACTGCTGGGTCTCAGGTGAGCATCCAGGCCTCCAGGCTTGTAAAACCATGTTCCTAGGGCTCCCCTCGGTACTGGGGCCACCTCCGCCCTTGCAGGGCTGTCATTTTGGGTGCCCTCCTAAGGTACCCCTTCGTGGGTGGGCCTGGAGACCCCTGAATGACTCGGTCCCAGGAGGAGTGGTCTGCTGTGAGAGGCCACCGGGGAGCCAGTGGCTGTGGCAACTCTCGCCTTCCAGAGCTGCAGGCAAGGGGGGAAGAATTCCACGTGGCAAAGAGGATGCGTCCGCTAAAGATGTGTGCTCGTGTGCCTTCTCCGGGTGACATAGCATAGGCGCTAAGAAGGCAAGGCATACTAGGAGTTCCTGTCGTGGCACAGTGGTTAATGAATCTCACTAGGAACGATGAGGTTGCGGGTTCGATCCCTGGCCTTGCTCAGTGGGTTAATGTCCGGCGTTGCCGTGAGCTGTGATGTAGGTCGCAGATGCGGCTCGGATCCTGTGTTGCTGTGGCTGCGGCGTAGGCCAGTGGCTACAGCCCTGATTAGACCCCTAGCCTGGGAAACTCCACATGCTGCGGGTGCAGCCCTAAAATGACAAAAGGCAAAAAAAGAAAAAAGAAAAAGAAGGCAAGGCACGCTAGCGCTAGGCTGCTTTGACCGGCCCTCCGCCACCACTCTCGTGGCTGTGTGACCCCGAGCAGCTGCTTATTAAGCCCTCTGTGGCTTGGTTCCTGGCGTCGTTGGGGACCTCACGTGAGGGACCTCGTGGTGATCACGCCCCGGGAGAGGCGTCCGTCCCAGCACCCCTTGCAGACAGCGAGTGATGGCAGTCGTTACTCTCCACGTTCACGAAGTACTGTCACTGTGCTCAGCTCTGACGTTGGCGACCTCATTACTTCAAGAAGAACGCTCAGCCACTTCCCTAGGAGCTGACGCTGGACAGCGAAAGATTCCGAGTTCATCTAAGATGCTTGGGTACCAGACAAACATCGGGTGAGAATACAACTACTGGGGGTGTGTTTGGGAGCCAGTGTGTGGGGGCTGCGTTGTCAGAGACCTACGCAGAGTCAGCTCAGGGTTGGCACTTCCTCACGGGTGACGTTTGCCTAGACAGAGCCAGTCCCAGCTCCGCATGCTCTGCCTCGGGGGCCAGCTGGACCACAGGGCACCCTCACACTCCGGAGAGGGGCCTTCTCTGGGCCCACATGCCAGCTGAGGAAAGGCAGTTCCTCGGGCTTCAAGTTCCCCTGGGGCCTGGGGAGAGAGGCCCCAGCACGGCAAGGACCCGTTGGGACGCGGCACACTCCGGCCAGCAGATGATGCTGTTGATCCAGTGATGCCAGCTGCTGGTCCCAATGGTGCCTCTGATCTCAGATTTCCACCCCGAGCCGGGCACACCCGCCCCCAGCATCTGCCTCAGCTGCTCCTCTGCTCAGTCAGAGCCCCTTGTTTGGGGAGCAGAGGGCCCTTGCTCTCTCGGGGTGCAGGCAGAGGCTGGGGGAGTGACTCCCTCATCTGCAGAGCCCAGCCCCTGCCTGCACACCACTCAGGGCTTCCAGGACCCCCGTAATGAGGGGAGGAGTGGGTGGTGCACAGAGTGTGAGCAGACGAAGGAGCGTCACCGACATTGAAGAGTGCTGGGGTTCAGGGCCCCTTTGCAGGACCCAAGTCCTGCGTCCACTTTATGCAGAGCTGGTGAGCTCCAGAATCCCACCAGGGTGTGAGAGCGCTTATTAACCACGGGGATGGACGAGCACCACCTGTCTCATTTTGCTGGTGGACTTGGGAGGGGGCCCAGGAACCTGCATTTTTATCGAGCCCATGCGAGGGAGTCTGAGACAGCTGTCCTCAGGCCTTTCCTTAGCGGAAGAGAACTTGGGAACTCCCAGGTCAGCCCTCGGCAGCTGCTTCCTCTTCCTGGCCTCTCGGGTGCCTTTGCCCAGGCCGCCTGACCACGTGCAGTCACCCTGCTCTGCTTTGCTGGGGAGCCAACAGCAAGAGGGAGAGGAGCAGAGAGAAACAAGTCACCAGCAAGGTGGTTCCTGGGCCTTCCCTCACCTTTAACGCCCATCGTTGCCAAATCTGAGACCCTCCCAGCTTCAACCCCGGGACCCTCAAGGATTTGGGTCAGGAAGTTTGGTTTGGACAAACGTTCCCCAGCCAGCAGTTGTGGGCACAGTTGTGTGTATGTTGTTGCTTTCTGACGTCTGTGCATTTCTGTGCTCCCCAGAGTTGTTTCAGATGGTGAGACCTAATTAGGATGGAGTTCTCCCAATCTGTGTTCCATGCCCTGCAGGTAAGACCCACGCCCCGACTCAGACATTGAGGGCCCCGCTTCTCTACATGCCGGCGTAATCCTCTCCTAACACGGGTGTGCATTGTCGGTCCTCAGGCTGGGATGTGCCACCCCCTTCTCTGTTCTGAGCATCTGACTCTCCCTTTGAGGCCCTGCTCGAAATGCCGCATCCGCTGCAAAACGTCTCCTCTTTCCTCCCTGCTCCTAATTCGCCAACAGTATTGCATTTACTTCCACAGCTCACTGTCTCTTTCTCTGTGTAGCATAATTTCTTTCTTTTTTTCTTTTACTGGACTGTCACACTTGCTGGATGGTAAGATTCTTTAGGGCAAGACGGAGGTGCCAGTAAAGTCTGCACTGTTTCGGTGCAGCCCAGCCGGCCTCCTGGAGTTACTGACTGCTTTGCCTCTTCTGGCCTTAGACCCCGGCTGACTCACACCCCTTCTGCAATACCGATCCCTGCTCCCCTCCACCCTGCCAGCGGCCACATGCTGATGCACAGGCCGCGGGCCTCCTCCCTGAGTGGAATCTGGCGTGGGTGTGAGACCCAGAGGGACCCAAGTGCCGCTTGGGCCATGGTCTCTGTAGTGATGACCAGCCTCCGGGGCCATCCTCGGGGTCGCTGTTTGCACTTGTTACTGAACACAGAGGCCTTGCCAAGAACACGGAGGCCCACAGACCAGACTTCCTCCCCTTATGCCTCTTCGTGTCCCTTTAGCGTCCTAGGCCCCATCCTCCTCAGGCTGCTTGCTCTGTTGCCAGGAGTAAGCCCTCCCCACTCATCACGGCCTGGGTACCTGCAAAAGGGCAGGGAGATTCTCCAAAGAAGACCCGTCGCTGAGGGGTTGTGTATGCGTTTTGGCCATGTGGTCATGGTCCCTGAGTATGAGCCGGTCCCCCCATCCTCCTACCAGCCATCACACCAGGTGCTGCCAGACCCGAGTGGGTGGCTGTAGCCGCGGCTCCCTCCATCTGCGGGACATCTCAGACTCTGGCAGTCCTCTTCAAATCGCATTTATTGAGAATTTCAGTTTTCCCGTGGTAAAAAGAACATCCAACTTGAAGTCCCGGTTCTGTTACTTCCTAGATATGTAATCAGGGCAAGTGGCTTCATCTCTCTGAGACTCATTTAAAAAATTAAATAAACACACACACATGTGAATATTGATTTCTGTGCAGCCTATCCTGTGGGGCGATTGGGAGGTGGTAGGAAAGACTGCAGCTGTGCCCCGTGAGCTGCAGAGCACAAAGTAAGTGCCTTCCCGAGGGCGAGGGTGGCAGCCTTGGTCACAGCTGCCTTTCCAGCAGCCAGCCTGGTGCCGCCCGGGGCTGGTGTTCCCGAGAATGAATGAAGGCCGCTGGGCGGGGTCCCAGCTGGATGTGAGGCTGTGAACTTGGTGGCTGGTGCCAGAAGGGAGCATGGAGTCAGTTTTTTTCAGGAGATGCTGAGGACAGCTGGGTGAGGGATAGCTTGGCTGTCGCAAGCTGTGGTTGGGAGTCGCATAAATCAGTGAAACAGGCTCAGTCCCGATTTCAGCTGTGCCCGTGCAGACTGGTGTTACACAGAAGAGACAGAAACAGGGTCAGCCCTAGAGGGGTGATGCTGGAGAAGAATGGGTGCTCCAAGCTGAGGGGGACTGGGTGCTTTTGGTGGCATGTGACAAGGCTCGTGATGGACAAGCTGTACAGTCATCTGTGTCACGGCCTCCAGGGTTAGGCTCGCTGTCCAGCGATGGCCTCAGGGCTGGACACCTGTCCTTCCTGTCTCACCATGCCTGCTGCCCACCGTATTTCCTCATTTGTGCAGTGGCCCAGGGAGTGGACATGGGAGGTTTCCTCGGGGGCGGCTCTGTGCTTTTACCTGCGAGGAGGAAGTTCCCATAAGTCTTCTCACTGGCCAGTAACAGGAAAGGGAAATTCAGGTTCTGTGATTGGCTCAAAGCATGACAGTCCATCACTGGGCATGGGTGTGTGGGGCTGTCCCCCAAAAAGGAGGTTCTGCCACGAGAAAGAAGAAAGGAAGTGGCTGCTGGGGAAGCAACAAGTAGGGTCTGTTAGAGGATTGGGAAGAAGAGGGTGTGCACAGCCGAGGCCGCTCTGTGCAGGTGGAGGTGGCGCCGGGAGGGGTCTCCCATTGCACCTTTGGGTGGGTGGGGGGGCTCTGCATCCCACTGTGGCACAGGGAGGCTGAGGGGACAAGAACCCTGGCTGCGAGAGCTGAAGGGCCTCTAGTTCCTGTTGAGCTGGAGGCTTGCTTGTGACCTTGCGCTCTAACTTCTCTGAGTCTGAATGTTTTTACCTGTATTTCTAGGGATCATTGTGTTTGTGGTGCCTAACTCACAGGGCCAATGCGGCTGCTGCTGGTAATGATTATCCTCACTGTCACAGCCTTGCCGTGAACTCAGATCATCTGCTCGTCTAAACAGCCCATGATGTTGGCGCTTTCAGTAGCCTCAATTCCCAGGGGATGAATCAGAGAGGTTAAGACACCGGCACAAGATTGTAAAGATTATACCTGGAGGAACTGGGATTTTAGCTTATATTGTCTGGCCCCGAACCTGCTCCTTTAACCATTACATGTCCTGCCTCTAAGTGGTTGATTATTGCGAGGCTGAGGTGTAGTAACAGACGCGATCACTCCTGTTGTGTGTTGAGCACGTTTTATTTGCCAGGCACTCTTAGAGGATCTGACCGAGAGCCGTAGTAAAAGGAAGCCCCAGCTCCTAGTTCTGGCAAGGCAGGGGCTGGATGGCAGTCAGACCGATGGGTGGGTAGTTGGGTGGGCAGTTGACGCTGGTCGGGTGGTGCTTCGTGCTTCGAAGGTAAGAGAAGGGAGGAGAGGGGGAGTGACCGGACATGGCTCTTTTGCGGATGGCCTTGCTGCAGGGGTGAGAGTTCAGGACAGACTGCGAGAGGCGAGGAAGTGAGCCCCACAGATCAGGGGAAGAAGCTTCCAGGCAGAGGCCCCGAGGCACAAGGAGCAGCTGTGTGGCTGGAACCGGGTGAGCAGAAGGGTGGAGGACGTGGGACAGCAGGGTGTGCAGCATCAGCTGGGACCCGGACGAGGCCACACAGCTGGTTTGGAGGTGGGGACACGGCCCAGGAGGAGGCCCTGGCTTGGGTGAGATGGGCCTTAGCTCTGCTGTGGCTCTGCGGCCTTCTTCCCGTGGTAAACGATTAAGGCAGCTGCAGAGTGATACAGTCAGCTTTGCGTCTTAGAAGATCTTTTGGTGTCTCTGTGATCCAGTTTTCTCATCTATTCAATGAGGACAGTGACAGCTCTGCTGCCAAACCTTATGAAGTTTTGTCAAGATCAAATGAAACGTTTGATAAGGGCAGCTTGGACCTGTAACATGCAATTCAGGAGTGGGCTTTCTCCTGACCGCTGAGTGGAGTCCATCTCTCCAGGCCAGGGGCCAGCCGCCAGTCAGTCTCCGACCCCAAAGAGCACTTTTTCCCCATAGGTTAGTTTACTTTCTCTTTATACCTTGTCCAGATGGCTTAAGTGATCACCATTCCCATTCAACAGAAAAGGAAACTGAGGCTCAGAGAAGTCTGAGAGGTTAATACACAGCTAGCAAGCGCTGGGGGGTGGGCTTTGCAACCAGCCCCTTCTGATTCTAGATTCAGTTCCCAACAAGAGAGTGTTTGTGGAGGTGGGATATGGAGGTGAGTCAAGACATAGATTTAAAATTTTAAATTTGATTGTATGTGGGCAGATGTGGACTTGAGTGACAGCTGTTGTTATAGTCGCACACACGGTCCCTGGAAAAGAATAGAGCACTGCAGACAGCACAGGTTAATACCCAGTAGAAACGGCCTCGGCTACTCCAAGCGGATGTTTGCTACAGCACAGAAAGCTTAGCAAAATAAGGCCGAGTCATAACGTACCAGCTGATGGCAATTAAGTACAGAAGACAAAAGGACAAGGTAATTCAGCCAAGATCTGGGAGAGCCTAGTTCTAATCGCGATGGTGCCACTGAGAAAGATCAGGGTGCATGGTGGGGAAGCGTGCGGAGGTGGTGCCTTCACCTGCCAAGAAATGCCACCCTCAGGAAGAGTTCTCAGGAAGCCAGGGCGGTCAAGAAGGAGCTACGGGGAGCCTCCAGGAATCTCACTGCACACCCTGCTGGTTTACATCCTGACTCTCTAAAGGACTTCCCGGTGTTCTTTGAAAACTGAAGTCCCTGGGCTTTTGCTTTATTTTGGGAAGTGTCAGAGGGCTGGGCAACTCTGCGTGTTCAGTCCGTGATGGGCCACCGAGCAAAGGACATTTCCACAGAGGTCCCTTAAGGCAGGCCTCTCCTCTGAGCTAAGCTCCCCTCCCCTGGAGGCGATGTGCATCTGGCCTGTTCTCAGGGACTGTGGAGAAGGGAGTTCTACAGCCGTGATGGTTTCTGCCTGATCCGAATATTCTCTGCTGACACAGAGACCAAGTCACTGCTCGCCTTCATTCTCCATCTCCTGTCCTGACTCTGGTCATTCTCAGAAAGGCTCACTGATGCTGAGCTTGCCGGCTCACGGGGAACAGAGTGAGACTGGAGCGCAGGTGAAGAGCAGGAGAAGGAGGAAAGGGAGAGGGTGAGCGTGGGGCCGCTCTCACAGCAGTTCAGGGCCATGGAGGTGGGGAGCTGTCCCTGGTGCGCCTTTATCAGCGTTACCACGCAGTCTTCCCCGCCGGCTTTGTCTTAGCTTTGCATTTTATCAATACCTCTCTCGGATCCTGCTGTCCCTTTCTGTGGGTTTATTAATATTGCCCTCTGATCTATGGGTGGCTGCCATGCTTTATATTCCAGCCCCATCCCGGCTTCTCCAAACTCAGACACCATATTTAATTAGGTTTTCTCCCTGGCTCAGGCAAACAGAAATTGAACTCCCAGTATATCTCTATTGCTCTGGAGCCCGTGCCTGACAGGAGCAGACAGCTCTCTTTCCCTCCCCGGCATCCTCTGCCTCCGACATTAATATTCCAACTCAAGCTCATTTCCAGGTTCAATCTTTGGCCCTACACTCTGAAATTCGTCCTCATGTCACCCACTACCATTCAGGTGAACCATGTGCTGAAAGTTTTGCTGCTCTGTTTGCTCTTCCTCCAGACTTTGGGAAGACCCGAGTGCTGATGGGTGGGCAGAGAATGGAGGAGATGGAAGGGGCAGAGAGGGTCCTGATCTGTATGCAAAGCTGACAGTACTTCTGCCTGAAAAGAGGAAGTCAAATTAGACGATGCCCCCCCTTGGAAGAGTATTAGGGAAAAATGCTTCACTATGTGACAGTTTTTCCATCTGTAAAATGGAGAACAAAACACTTGGGATTTATTAGAGTTATGAAGAATGAAGATGTCTGATTTTACTTTCTGTCAACAGATGCGAGGGAATGGGGAAGGACTGAGAAGATCCTTCAGAAGACAGGAGAGTTCCTAGGGTGGCAGAGCAGGAAGACCCTGGGCTTACCTCCTCTCAGACTCACCCAAACCACACCTATTCACAGAGCAACTACAGACAAAAAAAGGCAGGAACCTACAAGAAAAGAAGACTGTCTGCAACTGAAGAAGGAACCACAATGAGATGGCCAGAGTTGCACCACAGTCAAGACCCGCAATCCTGGGTGGGCGACCCCCAATCAGGAGGATAATTACAGTTGCAGAGGTTCTCACCAGGGAAAAAGGGGTCTGAACCCCATATGGGCTTCCCAGGACAGGGGTCCCGAACTGGGAGGATAACCCAGAAAGTTTGGCTTTGAAGGCCAGCAGGGCTTACTTTTGCGAGACCCAGAGGGCTGGGGGAAAGAAAGACTCCAATCCTTTTTTTCTCCTTTTTTCTTCATCGTGGCATTTGGAAATTCCCAGGTCAGCAATTGAACCCATGCTACTGCAGCAACCCAAGCTGCTGCAGGGACAACACTGGGTCCTTAACCTGCTGCACTACAAGGGAACTCTGAGACTCTACTCTTAATGGGAGCACACAAAATCTCACATGCTCAGGACCCAGGGCAGAAGCAGTGATTTGAGAGGAGCCTAGGTCAGACTCACCTGCTGTTCCTGGAGAGGCAGGAGATAACTGGGACTCACCTTGGGCTGCAGACACTGGTGGTAGCCGTTTTGGGGAGCTCTTTCTACCATGAGGACATTGATGCTGGCAAGTGTCACTTTGGAATCCTCTCTCTAGCTTATTAGCCTCAGAACCTAGCCCCACACTGCTAGTTCTGTAGGCTCTAGTACTGGGATGTGTTAGGCCAGCAATTTATTGGGAAGGGAAATAGCCCTACCTATGAGTAGACAAGCTGCCTTAAGACCCCCTGAGCCCACAGCTGTCACTGGACATGGCCCTGCCCACCAGAGGGCTCAGGAGTTGACCCCACACACCAGTATCCAGGCATTAGACCTAGGATATCCAGAACCTTTCAGCCAGAGACCCCAAGACCCAGTCCTGCCCATCAGTGGGCAGGCAGCAGTCCCAGAATCCCTGGCCCCACCTGTCAGTGAGCCTACTTGAGCCTCTGGATCAGCCTTACCCACTAGTGGACTGACACCAGTCTCAGGAGAACCATAGCCCTGCAGCCTGCAGACCTGGCCCACCCACCAGCAAACCAACATCAGCCCAAGGACCAGCTAGGCTCTGGCTCCACCCACCAGCAGGCCAACACAAGCTTTGGGACAGCCTGTATCCAGCAGCCAGCTGTGTCAGTATCTGGCCTCACCCACCAGTGCCTGACATCAGTTCTGAGATCCCTTGGCCCTATAGGTAGATATCAGGACCCAGCTCTGTCCAACGAGTGGACTGGCACTAGTCCTAGCACTTGGCTTCACTGCTGGTGAGTGGGCACCAGCCCCAGCAGCTCTTGGACCCTGACTTCACCCACCAGTGAGCCAGCATTAGTCCCAGGGACCCCAGAATTCCACAGCCAACTGACTCATGATCTGGCCCCACCAACCAGCAGCCAGTATCCTTCATACAAGGCCGGGCATGGCAGCCAACCAGACTAGGGACCACCCAAACCTGTCAGACCACCCACAGTCATCAGCCCACCATAACAGAAAAACTCATGAGCCCACATATGGGGCACCCCTAGAGCATACAACTCTAGTGACCAGAGGGGACTGTGCTGCTGGGCCCCATAGGACATCTCCTATAAAAGGCCATTCTCCAAGGTCAGGAAATGTAACCAACCTACGTGGAAATAAAACCACAAGTTGGGCAAAATGAGGCAGCCAAGGAACATATTCCAAACAAGGGAACAAGATAAAACCCCAGAAGAACTAAATGAAGTGGAGATAGGCAATCTATCTGAGAAAGAGTTCAGTGTAATAATTTGTAAAGTTGATTGAAGAACTTGAGAGAAGAATGGATACACAGGGAGAGAAGTTAGAAATTTATAACAGAAAATATAAAGAACAACCAAACAGATGAAGAAAACAATAACTGAAATGAAAAAATGCACTAGAAGGAATCAATAGTAGACTAAGTGACACAGAGCCATGGATCAGTGAGTAGGAAGACGAAACAGTGGAAATCACTGCTGCTGAGCAAAAAAAAGGAATGAGACCTTGGGCCAACAGCAAAGGTACTAATATTCACATCATAGGGGCCCCAGAAGGAGAAGAGAGAGAGAAAGTTCCTGAGAAAATATTTGAAGTGATAATAATAATACCTTGATGTTAATTTCCTTTCCTGAACCTGGGTCCAGGAAGTTCAGAGAGTCCCAAACAGGATCAACCCAAAGACCACATTGTAATTAAAATGGCAAAACTAAAGATAGAGAATATTAAAAGTAAACAGGGAAAAGCAACAAATAACATACAAGGTAACTCCCATAAGGTCATCAGGTGACTTTTTAGCAGAAAGTCTGCAGTTCATAAGGGAATGGCACAATATATTTAAAGTGAGGAAAGGGAAAAACCTGCAACCATGAATACTTCATTCAGCCAGGTCCTCAATCAGATTTGAAGGAGAGATCAAAAGTTTTACAGACAAGGAGTTCCCTGTTGTGGCTTAGCAGGTTAAGGACCTGATGTTGTCTCTGTGAGGATGCAAGTTTGATTCCTGGCTTCGCTCAATAAGGATCTGACGTTGCCATGAGCTGTGGTGTAGGTCACAGAGGTGGCTTGGATCTGGTGTTGCCATGGCTGTGGTGAAAGCCTCAGATACAGTTCCAATTTGACCCTTAGTCTGAGAACTTACATACGCTGTGGGTGTGGCCATAAAAAAAAAGTTATACAGACAAACAAAAACTAAGAATTCAACACTACCAAATCAGCTTTAGAGAAAATATTAAATGGATTTCTCTAAGCAAGAAAGAAATGATCACAACTAGAGATGTGAAGTTATGAAATGAGAAAGCACAAAAATAAAGGCAGATATACAGTAAAGATTGTAAAAAAAGGAGTTCCCGTCATGGCTCAATGGTTAATGAATCTGGCTAGGAACCGTGAAGTTGGGGGTTCCATCCCTGGCCTCGCTCAGTGGGTTAAGGATCCGGCATTGCCGTGAGCTGTGGTGTAGCTTGCACATGTGGCTTGGATCTCGCATTGCTGTGGCTGTGGTGAAGGCCGGCGGCTACAGCTCCGATTAGACCCCTAGCCTGGGAGCCTCCATATGCCACACCCTAGAAAGGGCAAAAAGACAAACAAACAAACAAATAAATAAATAAATAAATAAAATAAAGATAGTAAAAAAACCACATACAAAACTAGTAGGAAGGTTAAAAAACAGAAGTAGTAGAGTATTCTGTATCCATTAACAAACGGTTAAGGGCTATACAAAACAGATGTAAAACATGATTCAAAAACAGCAATTATGAGGGGAGGAGAGTAAAAATGCAGGGTTAAAATGCATTTAAAACTAAGAGGTCAGCAATTTAAAAATAATCATATATGCATATGTGTATTGAGTATATATAGTATGTGTATATATATGTATATATATAAAATATACATCTGTAAAAATACATATATATACATATATATACATACATGTGTATATATACACAAAATATATGTATGTTTATCTCATAGTAACCAAATGGGGAACACAGCAGATGTAGTGCCGGGCTGGAGGCAAAGGCTTTGGAATCTGGTGGACATGGGCTGGATCTCGGCTGCTCTTTATTAGCAATGTGACCTCTGGCAAGTAGCACATCTCTCTGAGCCTCAGTTTTGTTAATGGCATCAGAGGATAATAATGTCCTGAGTTTGCTGTGAAGTCGCATCCTGCATGGAGGGCCCTGGGAAGACGCCGGTGTGCTCCTGGCCTCTCCTCTTGTTGATCTGTGCTCCCCCACCCACCCCACTGCCCAGGGCCACTCTGACGCTGGGCTCAGGGTGCTAGGATGATATGCACTCCGACCTGATTTTCAGAGAAGCCATGTTTGTGTTCAGGCAGCTGGGGATCAGGGTGGGAGGGGGTCAGGCATTTGAGTGCCCAAGGCAAGGAAAAAGGTCCTCAGAGGGTCTGGTAGAATGCCGTGCCCAACTTTATTTTTATCAGCACACACCTCCAGGGTCTTGTTTCTTCAGACAAAAGTCTTACTTGGAAGCACCCCGGCCCCTACCAGGTAAAGGTGAGACAGCTTGGGAACAGAGCCTGGCTGCTCGGCCCTTGGGTTGGAGCCCCCTCCCAGAGCAGAGCGGCCCTCCCCTCCCAGGGGAGGTCCACGACTCTTTGGGGCCACAGGTCTGGTTAATGCAGGGCTGGTTCTAGAACTAAATCTTAATCCAGGGATTATCTCCAAACACCATGATGTCTCTCGGCAGAGGGGTTCTTGCCTTCCCGCCTTGACTGGATTACTGCATATTCTAGGTCAGATTACACTGGCTGCTCCAAAATGTCAGTGACCTGATACAGTGGAAGTTTGCCTCTTGCGCAGTTGACAGTCCAATACGGAATTTCTGATCAGCAGAGGGCGTTCCATCCCGTGATGGTGGAGGAACTCAAGAGCCTTCATCAGTGGTTCTTCCATTTCAGAAGGCCTTGCCTTCCTTACCTAGATGGTGGAGGGGGAGAGAATCAAGGTGGGGGCACTTCTTAGAGGCTGTGGCCAGGAAAAGCCCCCCTCACCCTACTCCATGTTCACTCACATTCCACTGGTGACAGCTCAGCAAGGGGCCACATTCAACCACGACGAGACACCGGGGAGTAGAGTCTAGCCATGTGCCCAGAGAGAAGTGCACAGAGAAACCTGGATGTGAGTGGAGAGCAGCAAACTCTCCCACTCCGGAGCGAGTTTCCTACTCACAGGCTTCTTTGGGCCAGCTGCTAGTTTCTTTGGTACCCGGTGGCCTTGAAAAACTTGCTAGGTTTCTGAACTCTGCTTCCAGCCAGGTCTAAGTGCCGGTGACAGTACCCAAAATTCTTTCTGAGGCACACTTGTCACCGTGCTTCATTTTTTCTTCTCTGCCCTTATCTGGTGGCTTATTCTCCCCAACCCCCAATTTGATAGCAGAGGCCACGCACCGTCAGAAACGTTAGGCTTGGGAGGTGTGTTCACTGGCCAGGGCTGCCCTGACAAAGTGCCACGGACTGAATGTCTTAAACAGGGACGTTTGTGGTCTCACGGTTTTGGAGGCCAGATGTCTGAGATGGAGGTGCTGGCACGACTGCTCCTCCTGAGGGCAGTAAGAACCTTTCCGTGCCGCGCCCTGGCTCATGCTGCTCCCCTCTGCCTTGCGTGTCTCTTGGCTTCTTCAGGTGACTTTCTTCCCAAGGGGATGACAACTGTTTCCAAACTCTGCAGTCTCATAAGGGTGGATAAGAGCCTGCCCTACTCCAGTATGACCTCATCTTAGCCAGGCTCATCTGCAGTGACCCTGTTTCCAGATGAAATGTACTGGGACTGGGACTTCAGCACATGAATTTTTAGGGGACGTTGTTTAACCCATGGCAGAAGGCAGACAGCCTCTTAAATCCGATCTTGATCACAGGGCTGGGTCCCTTTGCTTCACTGAGAATTCTTAATGAGACTTTGCTCGTGAAAAGCCCGTTTCAGTTTCATCTCTCTTCCAGCCCTTCGATGCTCCAGGTTTCTGAACTCTCTTCAAATATTCTTCCCAGAGAGAACACCAGACCAGAGGCGAGGAAATAAGCATATGTTGAATACCTACTAAGTGCCAGGCACCATTTCACGCCCTGGTATCTATTTCAGCTACAAAATTTTGGGGTTCCGTGAAATTAGGCTTGTCCATGCCTGGAGGGAGAGAACTTTTCCATAAGCAACTTTTTAAAATTGTGTTTTCATTGAGGTGTAATTGACACACGACATTACATTAGTTTCAGGTGTACAATATAATGATTTGACATTTGTATGTACTGTGAAGCGATCGCCTCAGTAAGACTTCTTTTTCGTTTCATTATCTTTTCTATTCCTTTTCTTTTTGCTTTATTCCTTCCTTGTTGCTTAGGTTTGACTTGTTTCAAACCCTTGTGCAGAAGGCTGACTTTCAGTAGATCTCAGCGAGGTGTCTTCTTTGCTATGTGCAAAACCCTGACCCAGAAGCAGATCGTCCTATGGATAGATTTTGTTTCAGATTCCAGTCTAAGTGAGATCAGAAGGATCCTGTCTTTCTCCGTCTGACTTCTTTCACTCAGCATAGCGCCTTCAATGTCCGTCCACATTGTCACAGTCCGCAAGCAAATTCTGAATCATATGCATTCTCTCTGACCGTCTCAATTCTTTGTCCAGGGGTCAAGTCTCTAGGAGAGCTTGTCCTGAACACCCTATTTAGAACTGCTCCGTCATTTCTGACCTCAGACCCTTTCTTGCTTTCTCCATAGCACCCCACCGCCCACACCACTTCTGATGAACTGTGTCATTTTTCTGCTCTTCCTGCTTCCTGTCTGCCCTTCTACCTGCATACTCCATGGAGACAGCAGAGGGTTTACCTGCTGTGTCCAGCGATGTGCTCTCTGTGCCCAGGACAAAGTCGGCCACCTCGAATGCCTTCAGTAAATGCCTTTTGCGTGAATGGATTGAAGCGTCGGATTGCACCTGCAAGGCAGGGGCCCAGGGCAAGTTCCTGGGGGTTGAACCAGCATTGGGGGAGTGGCTGGGCCTGGAGTCTCCTGGATCTGGTCAAGTCCCAGCTCAGTGATTTCCCAAGTATGGGCCCGAGTTGAGGTAAGTCACTTCATCTTTCTCTTGTTTAGTTCCCTCTTTGGGAAATGGGTTGTTGGAGGATTAACTAACAGAGGTGGCAGGAAACACTGCCTGGGGCCTGGTATGCTGGCCGTGCTGGCAGAAGTTGGGTCTTGCTGGAGTTCTCTTCGTGGCTCAGCAGTAACAAACCCGACCAGCATCCATGAGGATGCGGGTTCGATCCCTGGTCTGGTTCAGTGGGCTACGGATCTGACACTGCTGTGAGCTGTGGTGTAGGTTGTAGTCACAGCTTGGATCCTGTGTTCCTGTGGCTGTGGTGTAGGCTGGCAGCTACAGCTCCAGTTCGACCCCTAGCCTGAGGACTTCCATATGCCACAGATGCAGCCCTACAAAAAAGCAAAAAAAAAAAAAAAGAAAAAAAAGAAAAAAAAGGGTTGGGTCTTCTTCATTCCCAGTTGCTGATGACACTGGTGCACAGCAGAAAATCACTCTGCCTTTTCTCACATCGCTTCTGTGTTGGTGTATTTTGAGTTTGAGCCATTATTTCGGAGGACAGGAAATAATGCCCCTATGGGTGAGAAGGCAGAAGAAGGCTTTTGCTGTAAAATACTCAGTTTTGTTCCATTAGGTCTCCCTGGTTCCTCGGACAGTTGCTCAGTCACGTGTACAGCTGTGAGACCACAGCTGGGCGAGCGTGCTGCTCCTCCCCACCCAGCTGGACCACCTCGGTCCTGGAGTCTTATCTCGTTCCTTGGCTCATTTCTTTATTTGTGGAATAAAGGCATTTCTTTCTCAGTAGGTTATTTGAAGTGAGTTCTGGCATTTGGGGCATCGAAGCATTATAATAGAGATGAAAATGAAAGGGGGCGTAACAACGGCCAATTAAAAACTTTCATGAAGTTCCTTTGGGTCTCTCTTTCTCCAATACTGCCCTCTATGGTTCAGCCAGAAACAATTCTCCCCAGTTCCTGTCCAGTTGCCCAAGTCTCTAGATTCTGCAGTCTGTCGGGCTTGACAAACTCTTGGTAGACGCTCCTTTGGCCTCGGGAAGGTCTTTCCATGAACTGTCTTGGACCAAGAGGACAGGACTAGCCTGGGTTCCCCGGCTTCACCATGCAGGAAAGTTGGTGGCCAGCAGGCTTCTCTCCACCCAGGAGGGCTGGGACGTGCAGGTACAGAGAAAGGGCAAGGAGACAAGTGGCCAAAGGGTGAAAAGTCCCCCCACCCCCGCCCAGCCCTTCTGCACCCGGGGAGGGAGTCGATTGACAGCTAGGGAGGACAGGACCGGACAATTATACTCTCGCTGACTGTGTTTATTAATGAAGGGAGCAGACCAGTAGAGGAGCGTAATGACATCATAGCGTGTCAGATCAAATTATGCTAATGCATTTCTACAGCTCATCACAGGGACTCCCGGTGGGCTTATGTCAGGAATTCCCCAGAAGACTGGAGAGGTGTCAGGGGGGCATCCCAGGGCCTGTGGGTGGAGTGGAGAGCTGCCACCACTGGCCTGTCCCGTGAGTGGCCAGAGTTGAGACAAGCCCTGCCGGGAGAGCATCCTGCAGGAGCTGGGGTGCGGGGGAGCTGAGGCTGCCGCACTGAACCTCTGCACCCTCACCACAGCCCCAGGGTAAGCCCATGCACCCCTGCTCCCGCCCACAACCTGTAAAGCACCTTTGGACCCCAGAGAGTTCATCACTTGTACTTTAGCCAGAACATTACCCAGTTCTGTGTCTGGTTCTTCGGTTCTTATCTGTTGCCAGCTCTTTCTCCTTCTCTTCTCCTACGATGGGGGAGCTTCATTTATAGCTGGGTGGGTTAACATATTGCCTATTTAAGGCATCCTGAGAAAACTCAGAATGCTAAATCATCATAAGCTCCCCTCATCAGCCGCCTAAAATCGCACACTTCACTTTTGGGGCTTAAGTCCTAGGTTTGTGTTCAAGGGCCCTTCTCCCATGGGCACGTGAAAAAATGGGTAGTGCTTTAAGCTATATGATCTGTCATAGCCAGTGGGGAATAATTCCCAGATCCTCTCTTCAGGGGCGTTGTTGAAGCTGGTGGAGAGGAGGGACACCAAGAGCCTGGAAGGGAGCCGGTGTCTCTAAAAGGGAAAAGAGGAAAGAATAGTGAGACCGGAGGCTGCAAGGTCACACTTTCTCTAGAACTGCCCAAGGGCTCTGTCTTCCTGGAGGCTCGAAGAAGTGCCTCTGGACAGACCTCTGCTGCATGTGCTGCAGGAGGCAGGGCTTCGTCTTGCAGGGTGTGGCACAGATTCTGCATTCCAGGCGTTAAGGGCAGGCTGCCTGAGTCTCCGGGGAGTGGAGAGAGTGGGGACTGAGTGGCAGGGTATGGACAAGTCGGGCTGAGTTCTGGCAGAATTTCCCGATTCCAGCGAACTGCCCCGGGAGCTCTGGACACTGCACGTCAAAGCAGGAGACTTGGAGTTTAGCGCTGCGAGCACCTGCTGGCTATATTAGTTTTCTACTCCTGCCGTGCACATTGTCACAAACAGTGGCTGAAAACACACCCTTATCATGTGGCAGTTCTGTGAGTCAGAGGTCCAGCGTGGGTCTCAGTGGCTGAGGTCAAGGTCGGCAGGGCTCTGCGCCTTCCTAGACACTCCTTTCTGCACCCCTTGCCTTTTCCCTCTTCTGCAGTCTGGTGGCTCATGGTCCCCTTCGTCTCTCTCCCAGGCTGGCAACGTTGCATCCTTCTGACCTCCTTCCACTGTCGCGCCCCTCGTTCTGACCACATGGGGGAAAGGTTTCTTTGCTTTTAAGGACTCATGTCATCTTCTAGGTCGGGTTCGCCTGGATGGTCCAGGACACTCTCCCACCCTAACCTTCCGGAGGTCCTTAACCTTACTGACCTGGAGAAGTCCCTTTTGCTGCCTGAAGGTAACACGTTGTGACCTGGAGTTTGGCGCTCGCCATCACTTGCCATCTGCCTCTAGATCATGAGCCACTGCAGCTGCCTACTCGCAGCATCCCCTGAGCATAGCTCAGGGTGGAGGCCAGGAGTGAGGCACCCTGTGCTCTGGGAAAACTGGAAGAACAGGTCTTCAGACAGATATTTTTAGGAGAAGATTTTATGAGCCCAATTCTTGTACCTCCTCATATCTAGAAAAACACTGAAATTCTTCATGATGACTGATGCCAGTGACTAGTAGTAACCTCCCTGAGACCAGCAGCAAATTTCTGTGAAATGTGTGCATGGCCACGTGCACCTCCCCCCTCGCCTTTGTCATATCCTGATAGTCCCCCTTTCCTCTGAAATACTGCTGCCTGGGCTGTAGTTAAGTGGACAAAACAAAGGATGTCACCGTCGTCTAGGAAGCAGCCACCTCCAAGGTGGCTGTGAAAACTCAGGATGTTGACCCCGATGGCTGAGGTGCATATCAAAGGAATGATTCCAGGGAGCCCAGGCTTCTTTTGTTCCTGCTCCTCGCCCTTTGTTGCAAAAACTCCTATATATCCTATAGAAAGCCCAGAATTAAATCCATCTATAGTCAACTAATCTATGACAAAGGAGGCAAGAATATACATTGGAGAAAAGACAGCCTCTTCAATAAATGGTGCTGGGAAAACTGGACAGCTACATGTAAAAAAATGAAACTAGAACACTTTCTAACACCATGCACAAAAATAAACTCAAAATGGATTAAAGATCTATATATAAGACCAGATACTATAAAACTCTTAGAGGAAAACATAGGCCAAACACTCTCTGACATAAATGATAGCAACATCTTCTCGGATCCATCTGTCAGAGTAAGGACAATAACAAGAGAAATAAACAAATGGGACTTTATTAAACTTCAAAGTTTCTGCACAGCAAAGGAAACCCTAAACAAAATGAAAAGACAAGCCACAGAATGGGAGAAAATATTTGCAAATGATTCAACTGACAAGGGATTAATCTCCAAAATTTACAAACACCTCCTACAGCTCAATACCAAAGAAACAAACAACCCCATCAAAAAATGGGTAGAGGACCTAGGCAGACAGTTCTCCAAAGAAGACATGCAGATGGCAAATAAACACATGAAAAGATGTTCAACATCACTCCTCATTAGAGAAATGCAAATCAAAACCATTATGAGGTACCACCTTACACTGGCCATCATCAAAAAGTCTACAAACAATAAGTGCTGGAGAGGGTGTGGAGAAAAAGGTTCCCTATTACACTGCTGATGGGAATGCAAATTGGTGCAACCACTGTGGAAAACATCATGGAGATTCCTCAGAAAGCTCAAAATAGAATTACCATTTGATCCAGCAATCCCACTCCTGGGCATCTATCCAGAGGAAACCATGACTCGAAAAGACACATGTACTCGTGTTAATCACAGCACTCTATGCAATAGCCAGGTCATGGAAACAACCTAAATGCCCATCGACAGAGGAGTGGATAGGGAAGATATGGTACATACACACAATGGAATATTACTCAGCCATTAAAAGGAACGAAATAACAGCATTTATAGCAAGATGGATGGACCTAGAAATTATAATGCGAAGTGAAACAAGTCAGACAATTAGACAGCAACACCCAATGCTACCGCTTACATGTGGAAACTAAAGAGACACAATGAACTTCTCTGAAGAACAGACAATGACTCACAGATTTTGGAAAACCTCGGTTTTTCAAATAAGACAGTCTGGGGGGTGGAGGGATGCACTGTAGGTTTGGGACACAAAATCTATCAGATTGACTTGTGATGATTTTTGTACACATATAATTGAAATAAAATTCATTGTTATAAAAAAATTTAAATTAAAAGGACAAAAATTAATAATAAATAAATAAATAAATAGAAGTAAAAAAAACTCCAAAAACTCCTATATATCCTAGCTCTTCCCCTTCACCTCCTTGGAGTGGTTTCTCAGGGCTACCTAAGATACTCTCTCCCGGGCTTAAGTTCTAATTTTCACCCCAAGTAAAACTTCAGTCTCAACTTTCAGGTTGTGCATTTTTCAAGTTGACAGCGTTCAGAGTAGAAGGATGGGACATGGACATCAAGCTGCGATGTGAGTGAAAGGAGGACCTGAAAGAGTTAAGCTGCTGAACTGTAGGACTCCTTGTTATAGCGGTTAGCCTACCCTCAGTGATGCAGAAAGTGGTCCCAGGAGCGCTGCCTCCGTAACAGAGTGTCTAAAACATGGGGCTTTGACTTAACGGTCAGGTAGCGGGTGCTGAAGGCTGGGAGGCTGGAGAGCCCCGTGTCGGTGGTAAAGCACTGACTGGGAGGGAGCCTGTGGGCTGCCTGAGGTTCAGCTCCAGGAGAAGCATGTGGAAAATAGAATCTCAGCAAGGTGTATCTGTTTACGTAAGGTGGGCTTCTTCTGCTGGATGCCTTTGGCACAGTATTGCAAGAAAAAGGAAGTAAGGAAGGAATCAGCCAGCTTACAAGAAAAACACAAGAGGATAGAGAAAAATATGGACATTTGGAGCATCAGATGTGTTCTAGCTGTTACTGCTACATAGCAGTTAAGTCGCTGCAAAGTTTAGCCCTGTGAGCCTAAGTTCATCCTAACCGTGAGCGTGTATTATGCTCAGAGATTCTGTGCATCAGGCATTCAGGCAGGACATCACAGGGATGGCTTGTCTCTGTTCCGCAGCGTCTGGGTCTCAGCTGGAAGACCTGAGGGCGGGGAACTGGAGTCACCGGGAGGCTCACTTGCTCACATGTGTGGGGACCTCGGTGCCTCTCCGTACAGGACTCCGCAGGAGGTTAGCTGGAGCATCTCTAGAGCCTGCCAGGCAGACGCCTGTCATCCTGACACTAGCCAGAGTGTTGCCTCTGCCTCCTGCCGGCCACTATTATCACATCACTGAGGCCACTGTGCCTCGAGGGAGGGGAGTGACGGTCTACCGCATGATGGGCAGAGGGTCAGGTTCGAGAACAGAAGAGTCTGGCTGGCAGAATTGCCATGGCCATATTTCAGGCACAGTTTGCCTCAAAGGGTTTGGGAAAGCTGGTTGCTTCCTAAATGGCAGGAGGCGTGATGGAGAAAGTTTATGAGACACAGTGACCTATCAAAACCAAAACTTGGTCCTGAAGTGAAAAGCGAGCCTGGGATGTGGCATCCTGTTGAGCCTGTTGTACTTAGAGCCTCCAGACAGATGCTGAGAAAAAGGGGCATGAAGGTGAGGGAAGAAAATAATATGTATAAATAATATTTATATGTTTATATATATTATATATAATATGTAAATATATATAATTTATATATGATTTATATATTATTAATGTGTGTATATTTTATAATTATGTCCAGGAGAGATTGTTGTTTTTCAAACGGGGACTGACTGGAAGCAGGTGGGTCAGAAGCTACTAAGCTTTTGAGGTGTTTTTGTTCCAAAAAGTAAGGGGCTGACCGAGTGAGCAAAAAACCATGAGTTTCAACTCTCCCGTTTGGCGGGAAGCAGCATTGAATGTGTCCAGGAGTCTGAAGGCTGGAATCTGGGGGGTGGGGCGGGCGGGGAACAGCTTCCGTGGGCAGAGGTGGGGCGGTGGCCAAGGTCAGCCGGGTGTGTATCTGACCTGCCTCACACGGGGCCCCACTCCGCTCCCTCCTCCCACAGGGGGCTGTGTTTGCCGTGGCTTCCATGGCTGTCTTGTCCCTGCCACATTGTCTTTCTTTTTTTTAATATAATGATTTTTATTTTTTCCCTTATAGCTGGTTTACAGTGTTCTGTCAATTTTCTACTCTACAGCAAGGTGACCCAGTTACACAGACATGTATACATTCTTTTTTCTCACATTGTCGTGCTCCGTCATAAGTGACTAGATAGAGTTCCCAGTGCTATACAGCAGGATCTCATTGCTTATCCATTCCAAAGGCAATAGTTTGCATCTATTAACCCCAGATTCCCAGTCCATCCCACTCCCTCCACCCACCCCACTTGGCAATCACAAGCCTGTTCTCCATGTCCATGAGTTTCTTTTCTGTGGAAATGTTCATTTGTGCCACATTTTAGATTCCAGATATGTGATATCGTATGCTATTTGTCTTTCTCTTTCTGACTTCCTTTGCTTAGCATGAAAGTCTCTAGTTCCATCCATGTTGCTGCACATGGTATTATTTTGTTCTTTTTCATGACTGAGTTGTATTCCATTGTGTGTATATATCACATCTTCTTAACCCAGTCCTCTGTCGATGGACATTTTGGCTGTTTCCACATCTTGGCTCTTGTGAATAGTGCTGCAGTGAACATGCTGGTGCACGTGTCTTTTTCAAGGAAAGTTTTGTCTGGGTATACGCGCAAGAGTGGGACTGTTGGGTCATGTGGTAATTTTATATTTAGTTTTCTGAGGTACTTCCACACTGTTTTCCACAGTGGTTGTACCGATTTAGATTCCCACCAGCAGTGTAGGAGGGTTCCCTTTTCTCCACATCCTCTCCAGCATTTGTTATTTGTGGACTTACTAGCGGTGGCCATTCTGACTGGGGTGAGGTGGTACCTCATAGCAATTTTGAGTTGCATTTCTCTAATACTCAGTGATGTCGAGCATTTTTTCATGTGCAACACTGTCTTAAGTTTGGCAAACAAGTTAGCGTTCTTTCACAGGAGCCACATCTGGGCTGGGGAAAGAGTGGGGCCGCATACCAGTGGGGGCTCTGCAGGGCCCTCTCCTCTCTTTTGTGGCCTGTGGCTCGGCAGCATTTCTTGTCTGCCTGTGGTTGGGTGTGGCCAGGTGTGATGTGCCCCACTTCCAGTTCCCCTCTGACCCGCTCCCCCCGCCCTGCCAGCTGGGCTCAGAAGACCTGGGGAGAACTCCAAATGACCGAGAGCAGCTGTGTCCCTCCTGGCTCCAGCCCCACAATGCCTGCCAGCCCACAGTAAACTGGGGTGTGAGCAAGAAATAAGACTTCGTTTTTTTTTGTTGTTGTTTTTTGTAAATAGCAGTTAGTCTGCCCTAACTAACACATATCCTTTGAAGAAATAGTAAATAACATTTGTAATTGAGTCCATTTCTTGAATTCACTGGCTCCTTGTTCCCTGCCTCTACCACAGCTGATAGCTTCAGAGGCGAACAGATGATGTAAACGAGTCAGCCGCATCCCCTGGCCGGGGCATTTGCCTTGGGGGTTAGAAGGTGCTGTTGTGCATTATGGGTAAGAGTGGTCCAGTAGGGCAGCCGTTAGTTGCTGGGCACGGAAATGGAACTGGGTGCAGAGGGCCCAGCCAGGGCACCTTGGAGTGTGGAAGCTGGTGCCGGGCTCTATGACAGATCCCTGATTCATGCAATAAACTCCCTTTGCTTCTATTTTTAGTGTGTTTCATCTGTCATAAACCACTGCGAAGGCAGAAGCAACATGGAAGAGTGTTCATGGTAGTCCAGGTGGTAACTCCTGGAAGCAGGTTACACAGTACATGGTACGTTATGACCTTGAGCTTGTGCGAGTCATTATATGGATTTACCTAAGGAATATAGAATAGGCACCAACATATAAACAATGATCGTCGCTGGAACAGGAGGCAATATGGGTGATGCTTTCACTTTCTTGTGCTTTTAACATTTAAATTTAACATTTAAATTTTGTACCACCTGCTCTGGACCCTGGACATTCTACTCCTGGCCCTGACCGGCTCTTCTGAAGGACTGCTGGCCAGACTTGAAGCCTGGCTCTTACCATTTGGTGCCTGTTGAATTCTTTGGGTTTTGTTCCAGTCTGGTCTGTCTGGCCTGGCCACATCTTCTTCCCAGGAGCCAGCTGGCCTTTCTCTCCCTTTCCAAAGCAGAGGTGATTGTCTTCCTCCAGCCCTGTGAATGTCCCCTCTCCTCCCTGCTTGCCCCTTAGAGGCTTGGTATTACAGAGTAGCAGCGATCACATTGCAAAAGCAGTAAACTCACAGCGGGGGAGGGCTTGGGTCCTCTCCTGAAACTCCCCAGGGGTCCCAGCCAGACTCTCTCCTGGAAGAACACAGCGGTCTCCCTGCTTCTAAGGATTTGAGATGTTTTCCAAAATGAAATCGCCCCAGCTCCATAGACAGTGCTGCTGGTTGAAACGCATATTTTGGAAATGCTGATGACATTTTCATTTTATTGTTTGTTTTAATTATCATCCTCTCATTGCCTTGCAGCAATGTTCTCTTTTCCCCTGCAGGAGTGTTAGCCCAAACACAGCTGCATCTTTGGGTTGTGTGGGAGAAGGGGCCTGGAAGGAGAGAAACAGACTGCAGGCAGGAAGTGAGTTTGACCCACCGTCTATGGGAATCCCATATTCACTGTGGATTTGGGAAGTGTCTCCATCATTAAACAGGCCTCCCCAACAGGGGGGTGCTCCAGGGGCCATGACATCCATTGTCAGAGACAGTTGTCTTCGAGGGGAGGTAGAGATGTGTTTTCAGTCCTCTTTTCGGGAGACTGGGGACTTATTAGCAAATTAGATGTTGCAGTTATGTAGGAAACCACTGTTCAAAGTCACTGAATCATAGTTCAGAAATAACTTTGTGGCTTTAAATGATATCTGTGTTTACATATGAGGGCATTTTGTACAATTCATGAGGATTTTGCATCATTTACCAGTAACTACAGCTTTCACCTTCTTGTAACTTTGCAGGTCCCAGGGATACACGGCCTCACCTGACAGGCACATATTTGTGTGGTCACAGGGACTTTGTGATGAGCATGACAGCAGTCACAGAGCACAAATGCTGTTGATAATTGCAATCATCGACCCCAAAACAAACCAAAGAAGTCAACATTGTAACCATTCCTACTCCTATTCCTACCTCAGGAACCAAGGTTTTATCCAAAATCACAGCACTGTGGGACCTGCAGTAAAACTCAAGATCGTCTGACTCCAGGAATAATGGAATCCAAACTCACAGAAACCCAACCCAACCCAACACTGCTCCACACAATACAACCCAATGTGGTCTAACCCAGCTCAACCCAACAAACCCAGTATCACACAATATAATCCAGCTCAACCCAACACAACCCAATACCACACAATATAACCCAGCTCAACCCACCAAACCCAATACCATACAATATAACCCAGCTCAACCCACCAAACCCAATACCACACAATACAACCCATCTCAACCCAACACAACCCAATACCACACAATATAACTCAGCTCAACCCAATACCACACAATACAATCCAACACAAACCCAATACAACCCAGTACCGTAAAATACAAACCATCTCAACCCAACACAACCCAATACCACACAATACAAGCCAACCCATCCCAACTAACCCAACTCAACCAGACCCAAACACCACTCAGTACAACCCAGTCCTGTTGCTTGGAGGACAGGAGTGAGCTCTTTCTCCTCTTCCTGGTGGAGAAAATAGCTTTCTCCTCTTTCTTACATCCCTTAGTTTTCCAGTTCCCCTTGGATTTGCTGGCATTAGGCTGCTACAATGTGACATTTCAGGGAGCCAGATGCCACTTAGGGTAGCCAGATCCTCCAAATATTTGATACTTATTTTGATACAACAGGCTTCGGGTGGGGCTTTGTTAGGGAAACCTGGGCTAGTGTGTACCTATGGCTGCCAGTTTGTAACATGTGACTGGTGGAGAAAATACTGTTTGTCAATCTTAAAAAGGTTTAGGGCAAACACCTTGAATTTTTTCCTATGGAATTTCTGTTCAGCATTTACCTTTGCACTCACTTGGTCAGTTTCCTGTCCTCTGTTTCTCCCTCTGCTCATAAGTCCCCAAACTGTCCTGTTGCTGGGGAGAGACAATTATACACATGCCCTGTTCTGGTCTCAGAGCACATAGAACTGTGTGCTGAAGGCTTTCCTCGGCCTCTCCTCATGGATCCTTCGAAATTTCATTGTCTCATCAGAGGATGGAATCCAGCGAATCCTTTACAATTAGGTTTCCGTGGATAATAGGTGGTGAGGTACTGGTATCACAGCATCCACTTGCAAATAGCACTTATTAATCTGACAAGCCAGAGGGATTTAGGGCTTTCTGACTCAGACACTGAGAGGATGAACGTTTTCAGTCTCTAAAAGCTCAGGAACTGGGCCCAACAGTCCAGCAGGGTCACTTCCTTGCCGTGTAAATTCATGTTTTGGCCGAAGGTCCTCCTTGGTGCAGGCAGAGGCCTCTGTCAAAAGCAGGCTCAGCATGGCAGCTGTCCCAGGCCTGGCTCCATTCCCTTCCCTCCCGCCTCCTCTTTTCTCGTGGGCCTTTCTGTGGGGCTGGGCCCTCATGGGACTTATCAGGTGCACCTCATTCACTGGGCTCCACTGTATGAGACGGGTCTCAGCTGGAGGCATCCGCGTAGCGGGGAAAAAAGGGCTGATTGAATTTGGTTTGGGAGCAGCTCCAAGTCCTGCAAGGCTTGCTAATGTTTAGGGGTGATTTCCATATCACTCTAAAGTTGCTTGTCTTTCTCCCAAAGGCAGAAGCTGCTGCCAAGAGTGGAGGACTCTAAGCCGGGGCTGCCCTAAAGATGGGAAATGAGGTAAACTCCATTTCTGGAGCTTGCGCTGTGCGCGTGGTGTGCACATGTGTGTGTGCGTGACAGGTTTTGGCTCCTTGCTACCTCCCTGTGGGAGAGATCACAGTGCCGAGGAGAAGCCCAGGGCTTGGCTAGGCGTTTGGCCAGTGACAGGCACAGCATGCACTCAGAGAGGGGGTTCCTGGAGAAAAGGGAATGTGCCATTGTGAGTCCTGGCTGCTTTGGAGGGACATTCAGGGCAGGGTTGGAGATGAGCGTAGAGTCTCCTCAATGAACCAGGAGGAGCCAGGACAAGCCCCTTTGCAGCTGGGTCTTTATGCAAGTCACTGGCTTCTCTGCACCATGCACTTTCTTGGTAGTGGATGGAGACCGAGATCCTCTTGGAACTCTCTAGTGAGAGCAGGAGGTACTGGGATGGGTCAGCTGCTGCCCTGGTCCTCAAGGAGACCCTGCTGATCTGGGACCAGTGCAGTTTGGGAGACCCTGGGATGTATGTGAGCATGCATTTCGTAGGAGGAAGATTAGGTGGCTTCTGAAATCCTTTTCAGTTCTAAGGTTGAGTTCCTGCAAAGCCAAGTCAGACACATGTTTGCTCCTTCTGCAGTCGTGTAGGAGGCACATGTGATCATCTGCCTCATGGGGTACAGTGAGAAGGAAGACAGGAGCGCCCCTACATGTGTGGAGCCTAGTGTCCTAACAGACGTCAAGGGGAGAATCAGTGTGACACAGACCTAGGCAGACCCCCTCCCTGGGGTGTGCAGCTGTGGCTCTCTGAGCTGAGGTGGTCTAATTGATATCCGACTGATTAGCTGGATCATGGGGTGAGGGAAGGGGAACAAGATGCAGGTGTAGCTTGCATGCAGGTGCTGACACGAGGAAGGAGGAAGTGTCCAGGTTGCGGGGAGAAAGTGAAGTTGAAAGGAAGGGAAGCAGAGGCTGAGTGATGCCTGGCTTTGCTGTGGTGACCCTCTCAACCAAGCACGCGATCAGAGGGTTGGAACTTTCAGCCCCTCCCTCACCCCCAGTCAGCCTTGCCCACATGTAAAGCAGCCTCCACAAAGCCCAAGACGGCTCAGAGAGCTTCTAGGCTGGTGAACCCATGGACACTGTGGAATGGCTGCCCGGGGGCATGGGAGCTTCACAGCCTTTCTCCCATCTGGTTGTTCATCTGTATCCCTTGTGCCCTTTTATAATAAACCAGTAATTCAGTAAGTACAGTTTTTTTATTAAAAAGTGACCCTCTCCACCTCAGGTCGAAAGAGAAGCCTGTCTTGAGTGCCTCAACGTACATGAGGTTTCATGGTTAAAAGGTCTCAAAGAACACAGATCTTTTCCTTGAGAGCTCTTACCCAACTTATAATTAAAATGATTTTCAAGTTTATTTTTTAATGGCTCTCACGCTCCACCACTAAAAATGCAAGGATCGTGGTGGCTTCCTAACCAGTCTGTATCCAGTGCTGACACTCTGTGGAATGTAATCCATAATGACTGCATGAATACACCGCATTGTGGGCAGCTCTTGCAGAAAGCCAGGTGACAGACATGAGGGCAGGTGGAAGCTGGTGGTGGGTGGCACTGACAGATGGAAAGAAGTGGGCAGATGGAGAGCAGCACCCAGGATGTTGTGGTGGGTTCGATGGGAGGAAAGGGAGAAGGGATGCCCAGGTTTCTGGCCGGAGCAGCTGGGTGGATAGGGTGCCATATACTGACATGACATGAGTTCTCAAAGAGCAGCTTAATGAGCGGCTTGTGGGTGGAGGTAGCGTCTAGTCTGGGATCTGGAAGCTCCTGAGGACCTCTTCTCATCGCATGTGGGACTCCCACAGAGTGTCCCTATCTCCTTTTTGTCTTTTTGCCTTATCTAGAGCTTCATCCGCGGCATATGGAGGTTCCCAGGCTAGGGGTCTAACAGAAGCTGTAGCCACCAGCCTTCGCCACAGGCACAACAATGCAGGATCCGAGCCGCGTCTGCGACCTACACCACAGCCCACGGCAACGCCGGATCCTTAACCCACTGAGCAATGCCAGGGATCGAACCCGCAACCTCATGGTTCTTCGTTGGATTTGTTAACCACTGAGCCACAAAGGGAACTCCAGAGTCTCCTTATCTCTACATTGATGCTTTTCCACGGGGTTCTTGTTGTTCGTGAGTGCATTGTCCATGCAGATGGTATGAAGTGAGCAGTTCTCTATTATCAGCCTCTCAGATGGTCACTGGAGAAGCTGTGTGGAAAGACCAGATGGACGCTTCAGTGGCATGGGCCATCTCTACTTCTGGGTGGGCTCTGTTCTCATTCCATGTGCTTTCCTCCCCATTGAAACCAGGTTAACAGGCTGGACGGGGAAGTTTGTGTGCTTTAGCCAAACCATTCCTGAGATCCTGCCTGGCCCACCAGCCCCTAAAAGGGATCCCACTGGCTCTATTACTCGTTTTTCTCTCAGCTCAGGCTGTTTGAGTGAGAGGGAGACCCTGGATCAGCTGACTAAGACAAGGTTCAGTCAGATTCCCTTAGGGATTTGAACTAAGAGACAAAGAAGTGGTCAGTGGAGGTGTAGGTGTTTGAGGTCAGCGTAGGTGTTTGAGTCGAAAAGTCTAGACTTGGAACTAGGGTGCTCCGAGGGGCCAGGAGAATAGAAGCAGATGACCCCTAGTGAAAAGACAGAAGAAGGACACAGATATGCAAGTAGCAAGGAGGGAACAGCTGGATGGAGGGAGTGAAGGAGTGTTGAGTGAAGAAGTATTGTTTTTTTTTTTTTTGCTGGATGTTAAACTTTATATAATTGGTTTTATTCTGAAAAGCTTTGTAATATTCTTTTCACTTAATATTATATATTTTAGATTTGTCCTTGTTACTAATTGTAGGTATTTGCACTGGTTTAGAGTATTATGTTGCATGCCTGTATTCCAATTTGTCCATTCTTCTGTTGATGGTCCTTTGAATTGTTTTCCTGTTACAAAAAAAATGTTGCAATGAATATTCTCGTGCGATGCTCGTAATGAACACACAGGGCATGTCCCTGGGGAATACACTTAGCATTGTGGTCTCTAGATCTTAAGGCCATGTACATCTCCAGCATAACTAGACTTAGTTCACATGTCTGTGATTACTAGTGAGGTTGGCTGTATATTCATATATTGGCTCTTTCAGTCCCCGCCCTCTCCGCCATGCATTGCCTGTTTATTCCATTTGTATTTTTCCCCCCATAGGATTGTTTGCTTTTTTCTTATTTAGTTGCAGTTTCCAAATGTACTGGATATAAATTCTTATTGGCCGTATGTTTTGTATAAGTCTTTTCCTTGTCTGTGATTTGTCTTTTTAATTTGTATATGTAACTTTTCATGTTCATAGTGTTTTTTTTTTTCCATTCTTTTTAGGGCTGCAGCCACAGCATATGGAAGTTCCTGGGCTAGGGGTCGAAACAGAGCTGCAGCTGCCGGCCACAGCCACAGCAACATGAGATCTGAGCCATGTCTGTGACCTATACCACAGCTCACAGCAACGCCAGATCCTTAACCCCCTGGGTGAGGCCAAGGATTGAACCCACATCCTCATGGATACTAACTGGGTTCTTAACCCTCTGATCCATGATGGGATCTCCCAGTTTTCAGTTTTAATATGAAATTGATAAGCCTTCTTTATGGCTGGTGCTTTTTGTGTCTTAAGAAATCCTTTCCTAACTCAAGGTAGGAATTATAGTATTCTATAATTTTCTTCTGAAGGTTTTTGAAAGATTTGTTTTACATTTAGTTTTTAGATCCATGTGAGTATATTTTTGGTCTGGAGTGAAGAATATAATTTTGTTTTTTTCCACATGAATACCTAGTTTATTATCATTTATTTATTGCCCTATACTTAAACCAGAATTCACCGCTTCAGCATATACCAACTTTCATTATAGTCAAGGTCTTGAGCCCTCTATTTTGTTTTCTCCATTTCTGCAGCAGTGTCACATTATTTAAATTTTACCTTTATGTTATCCTTGTACTTGATATAATGATTTCACCTACTTTGTTCTTCTTCACACTTTTTGGTCAGCTTTTCGTCTTTTGATTTTCTATACGCATTTTAGAATCAGCTGCTCATGGTTCTTGAAGATCCTTGGCTGATGTTATTCAAATTACACAGAATATTTAGATGAGTTTGAGGGGATCTGAACTCAGTTTTATAATATTATCTTCCCCTTTATGACATACATCTTCATTTATGCTTTCTTTAACATCTTCCAATAACATTTTATTATATTCTTCAGAAATGTAATATGTAGCTTTTGTTATTATTTCTCTATTTTGTCTACTTGAAAAAATCGAAATATTATTTTAAGGCCATCTTTGTATGTAGGAGCACAATTGATTTTTAGCAATTAAATCTGTAACAAACTTGCTGAACTTCTCTTATTGGTTCTAATTCTTTGGTTTCTATTTGTTAATTTCATTCTTAGTTTTTTATTTTGTATTTTAAAAAAAGCTTTGTGTATTACAGTTATTTCTCTGGGTTCTTGATATTTAGGTATTTCTCAATCTTTATTTTCTATTAAGTGTAGTTAAAAGGCTGTGAATTTACCTCTAAGTACAACTTTATTATATTCTATACATTTTTCAATATAATGATTTTTATTTTTCCATTATAGCTGGTTTACAGTTTCCTGTCAATTTTACAACCATACAGCGTGGTGACCCGGTTAAGCATACATACATAGATTCTTCACAGGTGATTAGACATAGTTCCTGGTGCTTTACAGCAGGATCTCCTTGCTTTTCCATCCCAAAGGCAATAGTCTACATTTATTAACCCCAGATTCCCAGTCCATCCCACTCGCTCCGCCTCCCCCTCCCCCTTGGCATCCACAAGTTTGTTCTCCAAGTCTGTGTATATCCTATACTTTTTAATTCCAAACACTTTGTTAGTTAGGCAGTGATTTATTATAGCCAAGGGATTATTTAAGAGTGCACTGGAATTCTAATGTGTATTTCTTGGACTATCTTATATTACTCATTTTCATATCAATGCAATTGGTCAGAAAAACTGTTCTATGATATTGGTACTTCTGAAGTTTCTGAGATGTTCTTTGCACTACTTCGGTTCAGAGGGACATTTCTCGTGAACGTTCTTCTTGTCAGTGCACCATTCCGTATTCATGTCTGTCTGATCAAACTTGCTTACTTTGTTGAGTCTTTGCTATCGTAACTTCATCTACTTGCTTTATCTATTTTGGATAGAAATATCCTAAAACCTCCAAGTATGATTGTAAAGCGTTCATTTCTTAATGTAATTTTGTCAGTTTAAAAATATATTTTGAGGTTAAATCATTATTTGCTAAAAACAGCAATTTTTATAACTTCCTGGTGAATTGTCCTGATGATGATTCTCAGCAGCTCATATGGTAGATTGTATTATCATTATTATTAAAAATATCCACTTCTCCCACTTCGGGGAGACTCTGTTTCTCTTCCCTGGACGAAGTTTAGTTGTGTAACTCGGTTGGGCAGTGAAGTTGAGTGGACATGAGGACCATTGCTTTCAAAGAGAAGATTTAAAAGCCCACAGGTGGTTCACGATGCCTTTTTCTTTCCTTCTGCCATGGGACCAGCACAGTTTTAGACAGAGATTAGCCCATCAACCAGGGTCCGAGGGTAAATGCATTATACATCAGAGCTACTCCCAACCTGTGATTGCCATGTTGCTGAGTGGGAAGTAAATCTTTTTTTGAGTATGTCATTGAGATCTTTTGGGTTGTTTGTTACCCAACAACAAATGTAGCCCAACCTAGCCGATCGCGACTGGTGCTTCCACCTTATTCCTATGAGTGCTATCTGCCTTAACATTGATTTTTGTCTATCACGACTATAGCCACTTGAACCTTATAATTTTTTCTTTTTCTTTTTTTTTTTTTGCTTTTTAAGGCTGCACCTGCGGCATATGGAGGTTCCCAGGCTAGGGGTCCAACTGGAGCTGTAGCTGCCGGCCGTTGCCACAGCCACAGCAACGCGGGATCTGAGCCACATCTGCAACCTACACCACAGCTCACGGCAACGCCGGATGCTTAACCCACTGAGCAAGGCCAGGGATCGAACCCGCAACCTCATGGTTCCTAGTTGGATTCATTAACCACTGTGCCACGACGGGAACTCCTGAAACTTATAATTTTGATGTGTCTCCTGTGAACCATGTTTAGCTATATTTTGTTTTCATTCCATTCTGAGTTGCTCTAGCCATTTAAATGTGTTGCTTTTATTGACGTGTTTCTTCTATCTTATTTTGTGATTTCTGCTTAGCATATATATATGCTATATATATCTATATTTTACTTTTGCCTTTGCTCTCTCTGCCATCATCCATAAACTGGTGTAGGGAGCTGAAGATAGTGTCCAAAAATGATATGTTCTTTTCCTAATCCCCAGAACCTATGACTATTTTTGTGCCAAAAGGTATTATTGAGTTAAAGATCTTGGGAGAAGATGCTTATCCTGTATTATCCAGCTGGGCCCTAAGTGCCATCATATATCTTCATAAGACAGATACACAGGAGAGAAGGAGGCAGTATAACAGTGGAGACAGAGATTGGAATGATACAGCCACAAGTCTAGGAAAGCAGCGAGCTCCCGGAGGCAGAGAACATTTTCTCCCCTAGAGCCCTGCCAATACTTTATTTAAGACTTCCTGCCTCAGAACTGTGAGATAATAATTTCTGTTGTTTTAAGCCATCTAGTTTGTGGTAGTTTGTTACAGCGGCCACAGAAAACTGATACAACTGGAAATGATAATGTTTGCATCCCATAGGATCCTTGTGAGAATTAAATGAGGTAATAGAGGTAAAAAACTTATCAGTGCCTGGCCTATATTAAGTGCTCAGTAATTTTACCCAATATTATAATTATTATTAGAAGTAAAAGTGTGTCTTAGGTCTAGTTCCCTAGAAGAGCCTGAGATGGAGACTTTTATTCAACTTATTTATCGAAGGGGTAAACCTGAGCGAGGGTGAAGGAAGCAAAGTCGGGCAGGGAACTCTTTAGAGTCCAGCACGAGGCAGGAGCTGATGTCGAGTCTTAGCCTGATCCTTTGAGAATCTGTGAATGACACCTGCTGTTTTCCCACCTTGGAGCAACAGAGCTGACCTTTTCTGTTTCTGTGTAGTCCCTGGATGGGGCAACAGGGCGTGGGGTGGGTGGGGAAGCGAGCTGCGGAGGTGGCAGAGCCTCCTTGTCACTTCAGGGTGGACTGGTTCTTCTCTCCGAGGGCAGAGCTCCCGCGAAGGGTGAGCTGTGAGCCGTTGGTACCCAGTTCTCACAGCGGCTGGGGACTGAAGCGCCAGCCCAGGTGGGGGGGTGCGATGGCACACCACCAGGGTCTACTGTACGGTAGAAGCTGAGAGACGGTGTTTAATATCTTCAGAATGCTGAAGGAAAAATAACTGTCCACTCAGAGTTTTAGCCTCAATTCAAATATCATTCAAGGAGTTCCCGTCGTGGCTCAGTGGTTAATGAATCCGACTAAGAACCATGAGGTTGCGGGTTCGATCCCTGGCCTTGCTCAGTGGGTTAAGGATCCGGCGTTGCCGTGAGCTGTGGTGTAGGTTGCAGACGCGGCTCCGATCCCGTGTTGCTATGGCTGTGGTGATGGCCAGTGGCTACAGCTCCTGTTAGACCCCTAGCCTGGGAACCCCCATATGCCATGGGTGCAGCCCTAGATAAGGCAAAAAGACAAAAAAAATATATATATATATATCATTCAAGTGCCAGGAAAAACACAATAATGTTAGCAGACAATAGAGTTTTCCACCCATAGCCCATCACCATATACGTTAAAGGATGTATTTCAGCAAGCAGAAAAGTGAATTCAGCAATAAACAAGTGGAATTTGAAATTAAAAACACACTCCTGTTTACATTAGCACCCCCCAATTAAAATACTTAGGTATAAATCTAATAAAAGATATACAGGACCTTAATGGGGAAAACTATAAAACTCTGATGAAAAATATCAAAGAAGGACTAAGTAAACGCAGAGATATTCCAAGTTCATGAGTAGGAAGCCTCATTAGTGTCAAGAAGTCAGTTCTTCCCAACCTGATCTCTAGATTCGATGCAATCTCATCAAAAGTCCAGAAAGTTATTTCTTAGATATCGACACACGGATCCTGTAATTTATTTAGAGAGAGGAAAAACCCAGAACAACCAGAACAATCTTGAAGGAGAAAGAACGATATTGGAGGACTGATACTTCCCGACTCTAAGATTCACTGTAGAGCAACATTCATTAGGATGGTGCAGTACTGGTGAGAAAATGGACAAATCAATGAGCCTAGAAACAGACTCACATAAATAGAAGGAAACGCTCATTGATAAGGGAGCAAAGGAGAACAGCGGAGCAAATACAGTCTTTTCAATAAATGATGCTGGAACAGCTGGACAGCCACATGCAAAAAACAAACAAACAAACAAACAAAACGAGGCCTGTGCAGACCTTCTGCCTTTCACAAAAATTAATTCAGGGAAGATCAGAGACCCAAATGTAAAAAACAAAATATAAAACTCCTGGAAGATAAGTAGGAAATGTAGAGATGACTTAGGGTGTGGAAGTGGCATTTTATGTACAAGGCAAAATCCACAAAGGAAGTAATTGACAAGCTGGACTTGGTTATAATTAAAAATGTCTGCTTTGTGAAAGACAATATCAGGAGAACGAGAAGACAAGCCCCAGAAAGGGATAAAATATTTTCAAAAGACACATCTGATAAACAACAGGAATTTTCATTCATCCTGGGTGGGAATGCAAAACGGTACAGACACTTTGGAATATGTTTTGCAAGCTTTCTGAAAAGCTAGACATGCTCTGACTGTACCCTCCAAGCCTTGGTATTTACCCAAAAGAGTTGAAAATTATGTCCACACAGAAACCTGCACATGGACGTTTATGGCAACTTCATTCCTAATTGTCCTTCAGTAAGTGAATGAATAAATAAACTATGATACCTCCAGACAGTGGAATATTATTCAGCTCGAAAAGAAGTGAGCTGTCAGAGTTCCTGGCTTGGTGGTTAATGACCCCAACTAGCATCCGTGAGAACCCAGGCTCGATCGCTGGCCTTGCTCAGTGGGTTAAGGATCTAGTGTTGCTGTGAGCTGCGGTGCAAGGTCGCAGACGCAGCTCGGATTCCGCGTTGCTGTGGCTGTGGTGTAGGCTAGCAGCTCCAGCTCTGATTCAGCCACTAGCCTGGGAACCTTCATGTGCTGCGGGTGCGACCCTAAAAAGACAAAAAAAAAGGAAGTGAGCCATCAAGGAGGAGCACAGAGGAACTTAAATTTGTATGACTAAGTGAAAAAAGCCAGTCTGAAAAGGCTACACACTGTGTCATCCCAACTATATGACATTCCAAAAAAAAGCAAAACTATGGAGACTGTAAAAATATCAGGGGTTGCCAGAAGCCAGGGATTGTGAGGGATGAATAGGGGGAGCAGAGGATTTTAGGACAAGGAAATGACTCTGAAACTATAATAGTGGCTACGTGACATTATACATTTACCAAAACTCATTGAATGCAGTAAGAGAGTAAGAGAGAACCCCAGCGTAGACTGGATTTGGGCAGATAACATCAGTGTGGACTCATTGATTGTAACACTTGTACCACCAGGTGGGGGATGTTGACAGTGGCGGAGGTTGTGTGTGTCAGGCGTGAGGGGGAGGGGACATGTAGGACATTTCTGTACTCTCAGCTCAACTTTGTCATGAACCGAAAACTGCTCTCCTGGTTTATTAATTAAAAAGAAGTGAATGAATGGGATATAAGGTATAAGGGAGATGATGGTGAAGAGAGAAATAAGCTTTGGGAATGAACGGCTGGGGCAAAGAAAGAGCTGGGAGGCCCAAGTTGTCAGCTCAGTCTTGAGACTCAGGCTCTGTGTCCTCTGAGTAGGGAGCAGCTTCAGGTCTCCGTCTGCCCTTGACCACTTCAGGCCGGCTCTAGAAAAGGGATTCAGACCTGGTTAGTGGGTGAATGCCTTCCTTTTGTCTGGTTTTCCTTTGTAGTTTTAGAACAGAGGCACATGCTCTTTTTCCACTGATCCCTTCCCTAATAAGTGTGCCAACCTGAAACAACTGACCTTAAAAAACAAAAATAAGTAACCAGCTCCCCAGAGCCCCAGCAGACAGCATTAGCATTCTCTGTCTCCCAGGTTGTGTCCTGGGAGTCTCAGGGAAATGAATCTTATTATTAGTCTGCTGCCAGTGACTGCTCCTGCTGGCTCCTTGCTTCCAGGCCCAGGCAGCACAGGTGACTCAAGGCTGATGGCTTCACGGGGTGGGGCGGGGGCAGGGCTGGCACACTGAGCCAGCAGCCTCAAGCTCAGAGCCGGGCTGCTTGGGTTCCCCCCATCAGAGGGGCCTCCAAATGTGTTTCCAGGATTTCCTGGCAGAAAAACGATAAGCCGTTATCATGCATAGAGATAACACACATCGTTCGAGCCTCAGACCCTCTCTTTTTGCTGTGAGATGTGTCCCTTACACACAGGAGCACATGTACCATGCGTGTCCAGTTTTAAAAAATCGTAAAGCAAATGTCAGTGTGAAAAGACAGACAGGTGTTACCAGCACCCCAGAATCCCCCATCTTTGCGTTCCTAGACATAATTCTTTCTCTCCCAGGGGGAGACAGTCAGTATTCTGAAGTTTCTGAAAGTGATTTCCTTTCCTCTAAAAATACTGGTTCACACCTCTGTAGGTGTATGCCTGTACAGAGAACTGCCTCGTTTTGCCTGCTCGCAAATCTTGTGGAGATGGACCGTGTACCCTTTGCGTCTTGCTTCTTTACCGATGTTATGCTTTTTTCGATTCATTCATATTATTATTATTTTATGGCCACACCCATGACACATGGAAGTTCTCAGGCCAGAGACTGAATCTGAGCCACAGCTGCGGCCTAGGATCCTTAATGCACTTTGCCGGGCCAGGGTCGAACCCGTGCCTTTGCAGCATCCTGAGCTGCTGCCATTGGATTCTTCACCCACGACACCACAGTGGGAACTCTGTTATATTATTTATCATATAACTCTATTATGTTCCTTTTCATTGCTGATTAGTATTCCATTTCCTACCACAATTTATTTAATCTCATGATAATGAACATTTAATTTAGGCTGTTTTTCGTGTCTGGCTGCATAAACCACACTTCTGTTCACATTCTGGTCCATACGCACCTGGCAGGAGCTTTTGTGGGGTGGTACCAAAGCACAGAGCTGGATGGATTCAGCACATGTATGTCTTCCGTTTTCCTAACGAATAATGCCAGACTTCTTTCCAAATGGGATCCAAGCGCATGCCCATAAACAGTAGGTGAAATTTCCTAATTCCCGTTTTTGCCAGCACTTGGTAGATTCATTTTCTATTGCTACCTAACAAACTGCCATAAACAGTGGCTTAAAGCAACTTGAATTCATTACATCAGAGTTTTCACGAGCCAGAGTCTGGGCGCAGATCCCTGAGTCCCTGCTCAGGATCCCACAAGGCCGTACTAGGTGTGTGGGCCTGCTCTTGGGGCTTGTCTGACTCTGCGGTTCTCTTCCAAGCTCCCCTGGCTGTTTGGAGCACTCTCTTCCTTGAAGCTGTTGGACTCAGGGTGCCCGTGCTTTTAAGCCAGTGGGAGGGTGCCCCTCTGATGCTTCTCCTTTCTTTAAGGTGCCTCTGAGTGGGCAGGCCTGCATGGCTAGGATCTCTTTTGATTAACTTGAAAGTTAGGTTGGCTCTTGACAATGATGCTGCAGTAGACATGAGGGTGAAGATACCTTTTCAAGTCGGTGGTTTAGTTTCCTTTGGATAAATACTCAGAAATGGTTCTGCTGGGTCATATCATAATTCAATTTTTAATTTTTCTGAGGACCAGCCATACTGTTTTCCACAGTAGCTGCACCAATTTACATTTGTACCAGCAGTGCACAGGAGCTTCCTTTCCTCCACATCCTCTCCAGCATTTGTTATCTCTTGTCTTTTTGATAACAGCCATTCCGACAGGTGTGAGGAGATATCTTTTTATGGTCTTGATTTGCATTTCCCTGATGATTAGTGATGTTGAACATCTTTTCATGTTCCTGTTGGCCATCTGTATGTCTTCACTGGAAAAATGTCTATTCAGGTCCTCGGTCCACTTTTTTTTTTTTTTTTTTTTAAATGGCTGTGCCTGTGGCATATGGAAGTTCATGGGCTAGGGGCCAAATAGGTGCTGCAGCTACCAGCCTACAGCCACAGAAATACCAGCTCTGAGCCGCATCTGTGACCTCTGCTGCAGCTTTCAGCAACGCTGGATCCTTAACTCACTGAGTGAGGCCAGGGATTGAACCTGCATCCTTACAGAGACTCTGTTGGGTTCCTAACCTGCTGAGCCACAACAGGAACTCCTTGGTCCATTTTTTAATTCAACTGTTTGGTTTATTTGCTATTGAACTGTATGAGTTCTTTATATATTTTGGATGTTAACCCCTTACTGGATATGTAATTTGCAAATATCTTCTCCCTTCCAGTAGGCTGTCTTTTCATGTTGTTAATGGTTTCCTTTTCTATGCAGAAACTTTTTAGTTTGATGTAGTCTCACTTGATTATTTTTGCTTTTGTTGCCTTTGCTTTTGGAATAAGATCCAAAAAAAAAATCATTGCCAAGTTTGATATCAAAGAATATATGTTTTCTTCTAGGAGTTTCATGATTTCAGGTCTTGCATTCAATTCTTTAATCCATCTTGAGTTAATTTCTGTGTATGGTCTAAGATAATAGTCTAGCTTCCTTCTTTTGCATGTGGCTGCCCAGTTTTCCCAGCACCATTTTTTATTTTTTTGGCCAACCCCGTGGCATATATGGAGTTCCCAGGCCAGGGCTCAGATCTGAGCCATAGTTGTGACCTCAGCCTCAGATCCTTAACCAACCGTGCTGGGCTGGGGGTTGAACCTGCATCCCAGCGCTCCCAAGACACCACCAACCCCATTCTGCCACAATGGGAACTCCTCCCAGCACCATTTATTGAAGAGATTGGACTTTTCCCATTTTATATTCTTGCCTCCTTTGTTATAGATTAATTGACCATATATGCATGAGTTTATTTCTGGGCTCTTTGTATGCTCTGTTGAACTATGTCTGGTTTCTTTTGTTGTTTGTTTGTTTTTTAATGGCCGGGCCAGGGATTGAATCCAAGCTGCGGCTGTGACTGACACCACAGCTGTGGCAAAGCTGGATCCTTTTAAGCCACTGTACCCAGGCAGGGATTGAACTCGAGCCTCCTCAGCAACCTGAGCTGCTGCAGTCAGATTCTTAACCCACTGTGCCCAGTGGGAACTCCAGACTGTGTCTGTTTTTATGCCCGTGGATAAAGAAGATGTGAGTTCTATCTCCTTTCTGTCTGTCTGTCTGTCTGTCTGTCTATCTATCTACCTATCAATCATCTATCTATCTAATGGAATTTTATTCACCCACAAAAAAGAATGGAATCTTGCCATTTGTGAACAATATGGATGGACCTTGAGGGCATTATACGAAATGAAATAAGTCAGATAAAGACAAATACTGTATGGTTTCACTTATATCTGGTATCTAGACAAAATAAAACAAAAAGTCGGGCACATAGATACAGAGAACAGATTGGTGGTTTTTAGAAGAGTAGGCAAAATGGGTGAAGGAGTAGAAAGATAAACGCTTTCAGTCGTAAAATAAAATATTTCACATGTTCCTCATTTGCAGGTACTTCTCAGACTTGGTTGAGAAGTACTCTTTAATAATAAAATTGTATGATATGGCACTTTTTAGTGCTTATTATTTGTGAGCCATTTACACGCATATTGGAACTCTAGCTTCTCTTCTTCCAAGTAGCTCCTCTCTCCCCTCTTCTCTGTCCGGCTAGCTCCCCTCTCTTCTCCACTCTGTACAACTAGCTCCTCTGTCCCCTCCCCTCTGTCCAGCTAGCTCCTCTCTCCCATCCAGTCTGTCTAATACTCCATTGTCAGTCCCCCTTCTCCAGCCTCTGATTTCATCATGTTAGACCCTGCCCCCAAACCTGTAGGATCAACTCGGGAACCTGTGTCCAAGTCCTTTCTTTGGGAGTCTAACTCCAGACTCCTTCTCAGCCTCATTTCCCACAGATCCTCTCTTCTGGCCCTAAAGGACTGGAAGATACACAACCTGGCTTTGCTCAGACCTCTGTATCTAGCTGCAAACTCTAGCCCAACTTTGTTAAAATTCTACTAACCTTTCAAGGCCCACTTCCATTCACACTTACAGATGAATTGCAGCCTCTCTTTCCCACAGGATCTTTTCCTCTGTTTTCGGAACTCCCATATCATTGATACTTTTTTTACCATTTCACCCCCAGTCATATCCTTCATTATAATGCCACTTAAATTTTCCTGTCTCAGTAAAACCATATACTCATTGACAGTTAGTGAATTTTCTAAGTCCCCACCCGCCCCTTTCCTACCTCCTTCCTTCTTTCCTTGTCTTTTTAGGTCCACACCTGCGGCATATGGAAGTTTCCAGGCTACGGGTTGAATCGGAGCTGCAGCTGCCGGCCTACAGCACAGCAACGCCGGACCCCAGTCGCTTCTGCAAACCACAGCTCACGGCAACGCAGGATCCCTAACCCGCTGAGCAGGTCCAGGGACCAAACGCATCCTCATGGACACCGGTCGGGTTCGTAACCTGCTGAGCCGCAAGGGGAGCTCCCTGAATCTTTTTCAATTCCTATCTTATTTGAACTTTCCATGCATGTCATACTGTTCAGTGAGGAGTCACTCTTGAACTTTTCTTCTCTATAGGTTTCTACGACATCTTTATTTCCTAGTTTTCGTCTCACTTTGGATTCTCATTTTCACCCGTATCCTAAATATCTTTTCTTTGGGATTATGCCTTTGGCCCTTTTCTCTTTTACCATGCACTTCTATTACTCTCCTGTCACTTTATTGCACCCACTCTCCTGTTGGTCCATCAGCTTCTTGAGGCCAAGGACAGCATCCTGTCTTCACTGCATCCCAGGGGGCTCAACCTGGAGAAGAACAGCACGCGTCCCTGGTGAATTCCCATGGTTGCTCTGACACTGCAGAACAAAAGGCAAGGCTCATGGAGGGAGGGAGGGAGGGAGGAAGAATGATGCTCGTGGATTGTGCATGACTTAAGCAGGGCCTCTAATTGATGGGACCAGGATGGAGGTACAAGGCTTTCTGGAGAAGGCCCTCTTGGGAATTTCCCTTTTCTAGGATTTTTTTTTCTTTTGACTTGGGGTGTATCTGTGTGGGGAATGCCAGCTGTCTTCAAATATTTAAGTATTTAGAAAGCTCTCATGCCTTTAGCCCTATTCGTGCATTTGGGATTGCCTCAGATCTATTCTGATCCATTGCTTTTAAGAGAACCGGAGCTTTGTCTCCAACTTGGCTCACAGCATCAGACATAGAAAGTTAAATCAAGATAACTCCTATCTGGACACAGATTTTCTATCTTCAACATGTTTCCACGTCTCATTTGGTCTTCATTAGAGCACCCTGTGTACGAATTCATTGACTAAGAATATTTCTTGATCCAGGCACCGTCCATGGTGCTGGAGGAGCCCTTGGAGAACGGCTCCCATCTTCAGTGACACAGCACCCGCTGCCCTTGTTGCCATTAGAAGCTGGGGAGGTGGGAGGACCTGGCAAATCACAAGGGTTCTGAAAGTTCCTATGCTAGTAAATGAAGGGGTTGCAATGCTCTTATCCCAAGTTCATATTCTGCCTCTTACACTCCCTTGCTAAGCCACCTGCTGAACCCTGAGGATCTGTGGAAACGTGCTTTTATTGCCACGTACTGCTTGCAAGTTTTGTCTTTTTCTGGAAGAGAAACCCAGAGGAGCACCAAGGGGAACCTCGGGAGCAACGCTTAGCTTTTTCTTTCAAGTTCTTTACTGTGGAATGGTCCAGGTTCCAGGGAGATCTTTCCGACCGTGACTCCCAGACTCCTCCAGGCCTGGGGCATCTGAACACCAGCTGTAGCTTTCCAGACTCCTTGGCCTCTCACTGCTGATGTACTTTTCCCTGGTGCGTGGGCCGAGGGCAGGAAGGTGTAAGATATAGGCCCTACCCTCCTCGGCTCACACCTGTACCGGCTCCTCCGAGTCCCTGGGACACAGCAGCTTGGGGGTCTCTGCCACCCCTGGCTTATGAACATTCCTGGGAAGAAAGCAAAGGTTAACTGAGATCACACAGCCAGGTGGATGCCCGGATTCACTTTCCCTGGGGCTAATTATGGAACTACATTAGATAAAAGTCAACATATGTTGTAAAAGGCACTGTGTATCACTGCTTGACAGTTTCCAACAATGTGCCCATGTAACAGCTGTCAAAGGCAGTGCTAGAAAATGAGTAATATGTTGATTTATGTATATCAGATCTGCCCTGCGCTCTGTGCTGAAGCAGACCAGGCTCTGTGGGTGGAGACCGAGGGAGGGCGCGGAGGAAGGAAGGAAATTCCCCCATCTTCAGAAGCGCCTGGAAGGCATGGCTGAAGCCTGGAGCAGCTGTTACTTTCTGGGGTCCTTTGGAGAAAAATTGCCAAGGGGACATCTGTTCCCTTTCTCCAACAGTGGGAAGAGTGATGCAAGCCTCCTAAGGCGACGGGGGCTGCTGAGGTAATCTGTGCATCCGCCTGGCCACCGTAAGGCCCCGCTCTGCGTGGCTTTTGGGAAGGGGGCCTTCTCTTGAAGTAACCACTTTGGATTTCTTGATAGGGCAATTTCTTAACGACCAGCTAAATTATCTTACTTTTTTGGTAAGTATCTCATTTTATTTCCAAAGTGCATTGAAAGAGGATGTTAAAGTAAGTTTTCTCTTGCCTTTCAAAATGCTGTCTCTGTTCCCTGTGTTGTTTTCTCGCGAGGCCATTCAGAGGGTCTCCCGGTCTCTCAAAAGGCCTGATTAGTACAAAGGGGGTCACTTTGGTGCCGCCTTTGGAATCCCCCTGGCTTCCACATTTACCACCAGCTCCTCTCTCTGGCCTCCTCCTTTGCTCAGCCATTTACTCAGTCATAATATTCTTCTCTAACAGATACGAGGTGACTTAATAAGAGAATTAGGCCCAAAGCTCAGAGTCAGCCCCTGGAAGCTAAGAGTAAACACAAGCTCTGAAATAACACCCACTAAACTTGTAATTTGGGGGGAATCTTTCATCAGTAAATATACACAAATATTCTGCTTGCTTGCTGATATTTGTTGGGACAGAGAATAGAAACCCCGTACTCATTTTTCTGGCCTCTAGAGCAGTATCCCCACAGTGAAACGGGGATGGAATCCAAAACTCACTCGCCTTTTGCTGAAGGTAGGAAACTGTTGAACGAAGCAGCCTCAACAGTTATTCCTGTGGCTCCGAGGGTATGAGAAGATGGGCCATCCTTTTCTGTCTTGAAGGTCATAGCACACTCCTGCTCCTCTGCCTGCACGCACTGTGGCCGCCACGCTGGCTGACAAGAACCTGGCGGATGTCATGACCTGTGGCTTCCCACCCCCAAGCCCTGGGTGCTGCCTCCATGTGTTCCTCGGGCAAGTGTCTCCCCCCACCAGCTCTAGGATGGGTGAGCCCGCTGGGGCTTCCAAGTCATAGTCAGGCAGCGTCAAACCCTCCCAAAAGAATCCGCTCCCAGCAACCTAGTTGATGGAGATAGCTGCCTGCCGATCACTGAGATGCTGTACGAATAGCTGGCAAGAGTTCATGGGCACTTGCACACTTATTCAGCCAAGGATTTAGCAAGAAGAGAAGACTGACAATAGACCAATGGCAATTCACATTGCCAGTTCCAAGTCTTAATCTGCAAAAGCGGGTGTCGTTTTCCCCAGAGATCTGTGACGATGGGAAGATCATTGAGCTCTTGCCTCAAGGATCCATTAGATCTCTCAGTGATCTGATTCTTCTCTTGGAAGGCCGCATCTTTTTGGTACAGCTGTATCTTTATTTAACCCACAAACTTACAGTGGTTATGGAACGTGATTTCTGCCAACTTGCTTACAGTTGGTACGAAGGCAATCTTAGCTAAGCACGAAGGAACCTCAGGAGCAGTTCTGACGAGTCTACTGTAGCAGCCTTTTAAAAAATAACCTTTCCTTACTAGCGATCAGCAGAATATTTCAGATAGAGAGATTCTACTAGTTTAAGAGAAAGAGGTAATGCGAGGCGGTGGAAAGAATATAGAATTTAGAACCAAAGGGTTTGAGTACCGGGTTATTAGCGGCGTGATCTTGAGCGAGTTAATTAACATTTTGGAGGCTTGGCTTTTTCAGTCTGTAAAATGTCACTAATAATCCTAGCCACCTTATGAAATTGTGTTAAGATTAGATAATGAATATCCAAGAGCTTTTCAAACTCAGTTTGCACTTGCTGTGTGTTCTATCGTCTAAGACATGTTTCCCCCATGTTTTAACATTTCTAAAATCAATATGTTTCTTATAATTAATATGTATATTCACCAGTGCTCTCCATTTCCCCCTGGAAAGTTGGCATGTCTTGAAATCCCTGGCTTTTAAGAGACGTGAACAAACAATAGTTCAATAATTTGAGGTCAGATTTATTACTTTTCACTTGGGTACCGAGAGTCACCTATTCACATGCTATAGTTGCCATTTAAGACCATGTCATTATTTGCAGCAAGATGCTACCTCATGCTAGTTAGCACTTTGCTACAGAATTTCCATTTCCTCTGAATTATATTTGATTTCACAGTTGGAAAGATACTTGCTGGTCAACATTGCTGCCTGGCAAGTCACTGAGGGAGTGGTGCTGGCCAGAATTTGTTGCATAGCAGAGGCCACCTTGATTGATAAAGAGGCCACCTTGACTGATGAAGAGGACACCTTGACTGATGTGGGAAACTCTATCATTAGGGGCAGAAACTACCACTCCAGCTCTGGGTCAGCAAAGCCTGAAAAGACTCTAAAGAAAGAGCCCTATACCTGAAAGGTTTTATTATTATCAAATGGTGGGATTACTTAGACAATGAAATGCAGTTTGTTTTCCTCTAGATTGATTTTTATTAACTCGAATGTAGACTCTTCTTTGTACCTGATTACACCTTTTCATTTTCAAACACACACACTGTGTTGATAATCTTACTCCCTCTTTACAGAGGGAGGTTTTTTGCAGGTTTTTGTGGTCTTTATGAGGCAATTCTAGGGAAGGAAAAAGTTAAATGGGATTTATGGTGATATATTTACCTGGCTCGATTATAACTATTTCTAAAATAAATAAAACTTTTAAGACAACAAAACTGAAAAAGAACAGATAGCCACTGAAGGCTTCTCACCTCTCCTTGGGAGGAATAAAAATGCATCCCACTTACAGCATGCCTTTCTCTAAGCCCTTTCTGGTTTTCCCAAATAACCATTGTCTATATAGAGCAGCTTGTATGAAACTGTACAGGCAGTGGGTGGTCCTATACATATTCATTAGTAAAATGTACATAAGGCACTGATCTGTGGGTTTTTTCAGTCAGAGATATGGCGTCAGCAATAAAAAGTTCAATCTTGATCTGTTGGGTGGGGTCCATGTGGTCCTGATACCATGTTTCTGATTTCTATCCGTTCCCATCCTTTTGGAACTTGAAACGTGTATTAAGAAATTTGGTCCAAAATGAAGCTGGGAAGACAAAAATGAAGCAATAAGTGCTGTTAGATGCCAAGTTCAGAATTCATCTGCTCCCGTTGAGGGCCTCATGGCGTTTGCAATGCAAATCTCAGAGTCATGCCTTAATCATTACCGCAGGGAGACAATTAGGGTTAAAATATAGATTTTTAGATAATGAGAGCAAATAATAAAGAAATAAATACACAAAACAAAGCGAGTTAATGTGACTCACTTACAGCAATGCTGTGTTCAAACCTCGAAGGGCCTTTGCAGCCAGGAGATGGGCTTTCTGGCTGCGAGACTGTTTGTAGCTTGGCTCTGGATTTTATGAAGGGAAGATGGGAATATCTTCCCAGGACTGCGGGTTCGAGGCCTATGCCCTAAAATTGAGGCACATGAGTTGTTTGATGTATTCAAGTTTATTCTTTAGGGGTTAAAAACCGAGGCCTTGGGATTCAGACAGACCCAGCTCAGCTGATTAAAGCTCTGTGGCTATGGGAAAATTACTAAGCCTTGAAGGTTCCTCATCCCAGGGGTTATCAGCCTCATGGGCTTGTTGGGGAGACTCAAGGAGGGAACACGTATGTAATAATCCATCACAGCTATTCTTTTATTATTATTAACGTTGCTCTTTTGTCCCAAGATAGCCTTGTTCACTCCTCCAACCCCTTTTCCTAGTCAGTGTCTGTTGCTCAGTGTCTTGGAGGAGAAGACTGATGTATGTGACTGGGGGTCCTGTGGGCCTCACCTCCTCGTGCTCTCCTGGAGTTCGTCCATCCATCTGGTGGAGAGAAAGTCTCCTGAGGTTCTCCTGGGAGCAGGTACCGTCCCTTGATGAGCTCTCAGGAGCGGGGAGTGGGGGTGGGGGGTTCTGCGCTTGGCATGACACCAACTGGTGCTGTCTTTTCTCTTGTCATCACACATCCCTGGGTTTAATTCTTAAGTTGGGTGAGTTGTTCAAGATCGTGGCTACCTTTACAGTCACCTGGGGCACTTTGGGAAAATACGAGTGCTCAAGTCATATTTCAGCCCCATTAAGTGAGGATCTTTGGGGTGGGGTCTGGAGTTAATTTTTTTTCTTTCTGGCCACGCCCACAGCTTGAGGACATTCCAAGCCCAGGGATCGAACCTGTGCCTCCGTGGCGACCCGAGCCACAGCAGTGGCAATGTCATATCCTTAACCCACCGCGCCACGAGAGAACTCTTTGAGTTGATTTTTTTTGTTGTCTTTTTGCCTTATCTAAGGCTGCACCCGCGGCATATGGAGGTTCCCAGGCTAGGGGTGTAACAGGAGCTGTAGCCACCGGCCTTCACCACAGCCACAGCAACGCGGGATCCGAGCCGTGTCTGCAAACTACGCCACAGCTCACGGCAACGCCGGATCCTTAACCCACTGAGCAAGGCCAGGGATCGAACCCGCAACCTCATGGTTCCTAGTCGGATTTGTTAACCACTGAGCCACGACGGGAACTCCTGGAGTTGATATTTTTTAAGAAACCCTGATGGCTAATTCTAATGTGCAGCCAGGCCTGAGAATCCCCTGGCGAGATTACCAGTCTCCAAGCTCTGCTTCTCCGGCCTGGAGGGAAGCTGGTGTCTGGGCACTGAGCCCCATACCATCCTCACTCAGGGCAGCTGAGTTTCACACACAATGGTTTTCTGCTTGAGGTTCAGTTTAAAGAAAGTTCTGCTGCTACAAACCAAATAAAAACCCTTGAGTGGTAACGATGATAAAACTTTTTCCACCTACAGTACTGCAAAACCCATAAAGAAAAAAAAAAAGAAAACCAAGGGACTCAGTTGTCTCTGGTGTTGGCACTGTTCTCATGATCTGAAACTCAGTTTGTTCCAAAAGCTAATTTTTTTTTCACTTTTCATCATGGAGTCTAATGAATCTCTTAACATTTTATGATTCATCCTGGAAATAGGCACTTAATAATTTCAAAAAAATGAAGTTTTGTTTACATAATCGTTATTAAAGACACAATGTGGTGTAACAACATTTAAAACTTAAAACTCACATTCTGCTATGTGCACTCATCAGTTATTTACATATACCAGTTGAATAAAGAATATGAAATTTATAACAGATGTCCTCTTACCATATGCCAACTGGAAATAAGGTTGTATTTACATATAAGCTACATATCCATATATCTATATATGTGAATAAAAGGTTTTTTTTAATCTTTTGGTTTCAGCTTCCATGGATTCATCCACGTACATATTCGTTAATTTCTTCCTTTAAGAATTACTTCGTGTTGGATATTTGCTTTATACAAGACCTTGTGCTCTGAGAGATCATGTGTGTTATGTTGGGTGTTCGTGTGTGTATGAGAAATAAGTATATCTGTTTACAGATAGATACAAGAAAATATCTATACTCATAGCAAGCATGTGCCTATAATTGTAAAAGATGCAGTTCATTTCCAGATGCTGGGGACTCAGTTTTCTGTTAACAATATTAAAAAAATAATTTTCAAAACTATCCTGGAAAAAAGTTTACAGAATTTTGCTTTGTTCTCTAGTTTAATTCAAGATGCCTGAAATATATTTGGTTAAGAAAGAATAAAATAAAATGAAAATGCACATACGTTTAGGACACAGCCAAAAGAGTTCATGATAAAAAACATGAGTAAATAATAAGAACTATAAGTAATGATAGAAGAAGCAGGTGCCAGTTAATTCAGAAAAATGTGTAGGAGAGGTGGGGCAGAGGGTCAGATTTAAGAGACCCTGTCTGTCTCTTTGGGTGAATTCACATACATCACCGGTTTTCAACCCTAGGGATATCTTAAAAAATACTGATGCCTGGTCCCCAGCTCCCTGGGCATGGGGGCGTGGGTGGGGTGGGTGAGGCGGATCTAGGTTTCAGTGATGAAATCTGCCCAGCTGGTGTCAGAGGCATCTGGGGTGGGTGATGGCCGAGGCACCTGTGGTTTCTGTCCTGGGGCACATTATAGCCTGGAGTCAGGCCCAGATGCGCACTATATTTGTAAGAAGCAGACAAGTTCTGCAAGGAATTACGGTGTCGTGGGAGGTTAGTGGGGTTATAATTGGCCCTAATTGGCTCTCCCAGCAGCTGAAACAGTCTTGGCCTTAGCTGAGTGACATTCCAAAAGGGGAGTGACGTGGTCCGACCTTTGAAAACATCAAAGGAGTCGCTTCCCGCAGGTCTCACAGCCCAGAGCCCCACAGCTCAGCGGGGCTGAAAGGAAGCAGCTTCTGCAGACTCAGATTTTTATCTTTCCCCAGATCTGCAAGGGCTAGCAGACCCACAGGAAGAGATTGGGGCTGGAGCGGGCAGAGCCCCCATATAAAGCCATCACCCACCTCTCGACTTGCTTGCCTGCCACCCGGTGTCTGTGGGCAGCTTGTTCCCCTTATGGTGGTGATGCCTTTTATGCATTTTATCGTGAATGTGCAAGGGTTTAGCCCACGTTACGTAACAGGTGATTAACGTGGCTTGTAAGGCGTCCAGGTCTGATGTTCACTCATGTCTCCAATTTCACCTCTTAGGACTGCGTACCAAACACGTGGAACCATTTCTCTCTCCTCCAGGAAGCCTGGTATTTCTTTCTCTCATCCTCTCTCTCTCTCTCTCGTGTCTGCATTCTCCTCTGCAGTTACCTCTGAGTGGATGGGGACCTTAGCTATCCTGTCAAACACAGTACAGTTCAAATATTTGCTGAGTGAGTGGAATGTGTATGTTGAGGCAGAGCACGGAGACGTGGCCTTGACTTCCACGTGGCCTGCAATCCAAGTCGGGACTGAAGGACTGGGCCTAGCAGAAGTGGAGGAAAGGGCTCAGCCTGGCCTGAGACCCAGTGCAGGGGGAACAAAGGGTCAGGGTTTGCCCAGATGAGCTCCTGACCTGGAGCAGCCTTAGGGGAGTGGGGCTGGGGGCCGACAGTGTCACGTCTGAAGGCAAGTGCAGGGTTAAGAAGGAAAAAAGCTCATTTGCATTAGAATCCAGATTATGGGGACAAGTCAAGGGTGGACTAGCGTATGAAGATTAGGAGGCAGCAGTACAGAGAAGATCCAGAGCCTCGAGCAGCCCCAGTGCTAAAACACCACTGTGTGAAGCGGAAGTCCACACTTCTCCGTGAGTCAGATCAGTGGATTTGGGATTAGACGGGTTTGGGTTCAGCTCTCACCTCTGTGACATGTGCATTTTGGCTCCTCGGGCTGCACGTGTCAGCCCTCCAAGCCCCCTGCAAATGGGGGCGGCTCGCTTGCTGCTGCAGGTCGCAGATTCGGGCCCCCAGCCCCTGCCTAGAGTCCCTTCTGGGACTGGACTCACCATGCACGCGCGGCCTCCCTCATGTTTGCGAGGGGGGCACCACCGTGGGCCGTGGCAAAGTGCCTCTTTGGTTTCCCACAACCAGCAGCAGGAAGGGAGTGGCTTCTCCCAGAATCCCCGAGAAGCTCGCCTCTACTGCGTCCTCACCCCCCTGCTCCCTTAGGCCACAAACTGAAAGGACAGATATGTTGTGGGGACCAGAAGTCTGAAGTCAAGGTGTGGGCGGGGCGGGCTCCCTCTGCAGGCTCCAGGGGAGGCTCCGTCCAGGCCTTGCCCGGGCTTCTGGTGGGGCCTTCTCTTTGGCAGCATCCTCTGGCCCTTCCAGCCTTCCGAGGGGTCCTCCCTGCACTCGTGTCTGTGCCCAGAGTTACCCTAGGAACCAGGACAGCTGGTTGGATTCCAGGCCGCCCTAATGACCTTATTCTAATTTGATTAATTCTGTAAAGACCCCAACTCAAAGAAGGTCACATTCTGAGCTGTTGGGAGTTAAGATTTCAACATACTTTTTCAGAGGAACACTGTTCAACCCATAACAGGGCAGATCCCCGGGCCGGACACTGCAGAGGCAGAGACTTGTCACGGCTGCCTTATGTCATCTTGGGTGGGCAAGGAGTGGGGAGCAAAGAGCCAGGGGAAGGGGAGTAGACAGGAAAGTTGTGGGAGCTGCAGGGAGGATTCAGGCCCGAAGCTGAACACGGGGCAGGGGGCTGGGCAACACAAAGGTCAAGGGTAGCGCCAGGACAGGTGCTTGCACTTCAGTGAAGGCATTTTGAGATGCAGCCACCCTGGGGTTCAGCTTGGGCAGGGTTCTGAGGAGGATGTGCGGCTGGGATCCATCCTTGGGCACCGAAGCCCTGGAGGGTGGAGGAAGCCCCGGGGCTGTCAGAGGGTTAGGGCTCGGGTCCAGTCCTGCCCCCAGCAGACACAGCCCGGCTGCGGGGGCTGAGGAGGGCTGCAGTGGTTCTGGCCCACACGGATGCAGTGACAGAGGCACAGAGGGCTAAAATTGTAGGCGCACATTTGGGGCTGGGGGTGGAGAGATGACTCCTTAGGAGGAACGTGCTATAAAAATTCTGGGCTTTTTTCCTGTAGCCTGGACCAAGCTGAAGTCTCTGCAAATGTTTTCAACCCAAAAGAGGTTATTTCCAACCTTGTCATAATACCCTGAATTGGAAAAAGGAATGCATCCTGTAATTATTGAGTGGCTTATTCTTAATTTCTGGCTTTAAGCATCATGCTTTAGTGAGGCATCTGCAGTTCTCGTTGGTTTACTTTTCCATAGTCCATTCTAGCACATAATCCACTGGGAAACAGGGATGAGGTCTCTGTCCACACACTGTCTAGCCAAGTTCACAGTTGACGATAATTTAGCATATTTCTTTTGGGTGATGCAGACTGTGGAAAGGACTTTCTGTTATTAATGGAAATTGTTTCCAGTGTGGGAGGCAGCGATCAAGTGTTACCACATCTGTGTTCCGCAAGGGAGGGCTGCAGGCAGGGGAGGACCTGGTACTGAGACCCTTGGCTCCTTGGCTCCTGGGCTCCTGGGCTCCTGGCCTTGCACCAGCGTCTCCTCCTGAGGCAGTAGTTCCTAAACCTTGTGGCACTTTGGAATCACCAGTCATTTCTTAAAAATAGGAAAGCCTAGTTTCCACCTCCAGGCTTTCTAATTTCCTCGGTGCCCCTGAGTGCCATTTGAGTATCACTGTTTTTACAGCCTCCTCAGATGATTCCAGTGTGGGACTCACTGTCCTGGACACGTCTCACGACCATTCAGATGAATAATATGATCAGTGCACATTTTAAAACCCAAGTAGGAGTTCCCTTCGTGGCTCAGTGGTTAACGAATCCGACTAAGAACCATGAAGTTGCGGGTTCGATCCCTGGCCTTGCTCAGTGGGTTAAGGATCCAGCATTGCCGTGAGCTGTGGTGTAGTTTGCAGATGCGGTTCAGATCCCGCGTTGCTGTGGCTGTGGCGAAGGCCGGCGGCTACAGCTCCTGTTAGACCCCTAGCCTGGGAACCACCTTATGCCGTGGGTGCGGCTCTAGATAAGGCAAAAAGACAAAAAACAAAAACCCCAAGTAAGGAAACATAAATCTGTATGATTTAGTTATTTAACTATCATATTAAATACTAGCTATAGCATATGATAGAATAAGTCAGTATCCAACACAGAACATACAATAGACTAAGTCCTTGAGACTTAAGTATCTAAGTATTCAAAGATATAATGAACACACAAAGCTATAAAATGGAGAGATGCTCAAGGATTGCTGAAGAAGGGAACTGTTATTTAGTTAGGAATGTTGAAATCTGGGGGGCTTTGGGGGCTTGACCACCTCCTTTTCACTACCCACATTCAAAATGAGTGAGAGCTGGACATAGAGTCAGAAGGGATCAAGGATCTGGTGGCTGGTTAAGACTGGATGGGGCGATTGGTCTGGATCTCGTGGTGGTTTGGACTTTGCTCCTGATCTGAGGAGACTTGTCCAGGTGAGTCCCCGGCAGCCCTGAGCACGTCAGGCCTGCCCTGGGGACCAGTTTTTGTGGAGAGGCTGGCGGAGGAGCAGACCGAAATGAAAGCTCTCCATGGGAAGGCAGGAGCACAGAGGGCGAGGGCAGGGATTGAGCTTTCTCCCAAGGCACCTGCTTGTGGGAGGGTCTGAGCAGAAGAGCCAGGGGAAGAGCAAAAAGGAACGAAGGAGGCTCCACTCCAACAAGAGAGCCTCCTGCAACACGCACTCATTTCCTAGGTCATGGAGCTCAGTGTAAGAGAAGGAACCCCTGGGCAACAATAATATTTAGGTGGATTCTCTTCTGCCTCTTGAATGAGCATGGTCTTTCTCAGCACTGGAATGGTGGGGGGAAAAAAGCACAAAGAAACAGATCAATACCTGACAACACACCATTTGGGGGCTATGGATTATTAATGATTTTTAAACATGAAGATAATATTTGGTGGTGGGAGTATAAATTGAAGCAACTTCTCCGTATATGAATTTGGCAATTTACTTTTAAGAGCTTTTGCATGCTCATCTTTTGACTCAATAATTTTACTCTTAGAAACCCGAGAATGTAATCAATGATAGGGTCAAAGATTTATGTCCAAAGATGTTCAATCCACGTTATCCATCATATGGAGTTCCCTTCGTGGCTCAGTGGTTAACGAATCTGCCTAAGAACCATGAGGTTGCGGGTTCGATCCCTGGTCTCGCTCAGTGGGTTAAGGATCCGGCGTTGCCGTGAGCTGTGGTGTAGGTTGCAGACACGGCTCGGATCCTGCATTGCTGTGGCTGTGGCGAAGGCCGGCAGCTACAGCTCCTGTTAGACCCCTAGCCTGGGAACCTCCATATGCCGCGGGTGCGGCTCTAGATAAAGGCAAAAAGACAAAACAAACAAAAAAATAGAACCACGTTATCCATCATAATTAAAAGAATGGAATCACCTAAATGCCCAACAATAGGAGAATGATTAAATAAACAAGGGTGACTTTATACCATGGGAGTGTCAAGTTTTAACTAAAATGGACCTTTGGAATACTTTTCATTAGGGGAAATGCTTGCAAAAAATTCAGTAAAAGATACAGGGTACAAAAATAAATATACTGTATGATTGCAATGGTGCAAACAATTTTATTTAAAAATATTGCAAGTACATCAAAATTAATAGTGATTGGGATGATTTTTTTTACTTGGTTTTTTTAAAAGTGGAAATTCTGGACTTTATCATATTTTTAGGTCAATGTTTATTAATCGTGTTTTTTTAAAGCACCCGTTCTCTGTGGAAGTCTGTCATGGGCCTTCAGCATGCCAGCCTGGTGGCATTGGGATGGAGAGTGAAAACAAGTTCCAGATCACTGGGGAGAGGGTGGCAGCAGCTTCTTCCCAGGGTCTGTGCCGTTTCAGGGTGGCCTGCGGCACCAGAGATGGAGATGATGGAGATGGAGTGGGTTGCGTGTCATCCTCTGTGTGAGCCCTGTGCCAGCTGATGTGCTGTAGGACACCGAGAGTTTGAAAGAACAGACGACACTTGCTCTTTTATTCATTTCTTAAACCAGGCAATCAGCCAGTTAGGACCGCTAGGTCTTGGCGGAGGCCGTGCCCCCGGAAGTTTCAGAGGATGAACACTTGGGGAAGACGCTTGCCAGGGCGATTGGGGAGGAGTGGCAGGGTGAGGGCGTGGTCAGAGCAGCTGGAATCCACCCGGTTACCCGGCGCCTTGGAGCACCTGCCGCACAACTGCCCTGGGGCGCCGAGCACCCACTACTGCTCCCCACGCAGGGCGCCTTGGTGCCGAATAGCCCCAGGTGGCCTCTCCCCACGGAAGGCAGGGTGGCTTGTAGGCAAATCTAGCTTATAAAATTCCTAACCATGCTGTTTCATCCAGCCCTGGAGTGTTTGGCCTCCTTCAGATTCAAATGCGAACACAACAGAACCTAGTTTCCTAGTGTTGAAAAGCCAAGACTTATAGAGACTTGAGAACAGAGGGAGGCTGAGACCAGGACAGATTCACAGTGCAGAGCACAAGTTCCAGAATGAAACTATTCCTCCAAGGTTTTCTTTTACTTTTTTTTTTTTGCCTTTTTGCCTTTATCTAGAGCCGCACCTGCGGCATATGGAGGTTCCCAGGCTAGGGGTCTAACAGGAGCTGTAGCCGCCGGCCTACGCCACAGCCACAGCAATGCGGGATCCGAGCCGTGTCTGCAGCCTACACCACAGCTCACGGCAACGCTGGATCCTTAACCCGCTGAGCAAGGCCAGGGATCGAACCCGCAACCTCATGGTTCCTAGTCGGATTCGTTAACCACTGAGCCACGACGGGAACTCCTTTTTTTTTTTTTTTAAGGAAAAATAATTCCTGGAAACAAAGACATATTTACTCAGATCGGTGCTTGACTTTGATGAATCACTAATTAAAATTAAGAATAGTCAGGGACATTTTATTTCTCCTCTTTGAAAATGTACCCCTTTCAGCATTTTGGATTCTTTACCTTAGAAAAGCTGGGACGAGTGTGCTGCCAGCTCCCCTCTTTGTATTAAGAAGGCTATATTTTCAAGACAGCACTGAGCAGTACTGAACAGCAAAATTTGAAAGACTGGAAAGAGAGATAATGCGCTGTTAATATCTTTGCCGTATTTTTTAGAACTGCGTTGCCCTCTTTTGGTGTCTTGCTGCTGAGCCGAGTCTAGTTCGAGATGTCTAAATTATTAAACGGTCCATGGTGTCGTTGATGCAGAATTAGGACGCTTCCGTGACGTGAGGTGTCATGTGAGGGCTTTCACAGCGTGCAGTGACATTTCAGAAACACGTGATCAAACGGTCAGATACCCTAAACTCCTCAAACTGCCTCTGCTGGGTCTCATCCCTTGTACCCGGGAAGATGAGGCTCTGTTGGCTGCCGAGCTTGGCCTCTAGGGAGGTCCTTCTCCAGGCTCAGGGCATTGTCTCTAGAGTTGGGACTGGTTTGGATTTGGCGCCCACAAAGGCGAAATGCTTCCCATCTCGGTCTCTCGTTTGCATTTCCCCACTGACTCCCGCAGGCGCAAGGACCTAAATCAACCAGGGAACAGTAGGGAGGAGCGGGGGAGAAGGAATCAATCTGTTCCGATGTCTGTCTCACTGATCCTTGGAGCAGAGATAGAGTCGCCTCTGAGCCCGAGTGTTCTTGTATGGGGAAAGCGTCCTTTTAAAGAATTAGTCTTCAGCATTCTGTCAATTATGGCCTCCAAATCTGGCTGAGTAATTAAATGCCAGCTGACAGTAAATATCAAACTGCTTGGGCGCCGTAGTGAGATATAGACAAGTGGATCTGTGTGATTGCTTTGGTAATTTGCTTTTTAATCTTTAATACCAATTAAATGCAGGGGAGCTGAAGCCTGAGCGTTGCCCCAGTGAGACAGCCCGTCAGCTGATGCCTGAGCGTCCAGCTCGGATTTCTTGGCTCCCATGACTGCACCAGGCCTTAGGAGAGCAGGATGTCTGATTGGCAGTGACTAGTGGGCCCTGTGCTTCAGCAGGCAGAGAAGCCCCCGGCCCTCAAGGTACTACTGGCAGGGCCGCATGCCTTCAAAAGTGCATGTCAGATACTCCCATTGTGTTTTCTCCCCTTGTTTTTCTCCAGCACCACTGTAGGTCCAGTTTAAGGCCAGATATTTGGGGGGCCGTGCCCATGAGATGCAGAAGTTCCCAGGGCCAGAGACTGAACCTGATCTACAGCAGTGGCAATGCCAGATCCTTAACCTGCTGAGCCACCAGGGAACTCCGTGGCCAGATTTTTTTTAACCTTCTTGCTTTGGGGGAAAGGTAGGGTGAGGAAGAGAAGCAACACTTGCTGGACACCCTCAGGTTCAGTTACAGAGCAGAGAATTGTCTTGGGAGCTTTCCTGCCCAGATACCAGACCAGCAGGAGCTTAGGCCCAGCACCGGGGAAACAAAGGGCAGTGATTCTCAACCAAGGGTGACCTCCGCCCCACCCCAGGTGACCTTTGCCAGTGTCTGGAGACTTTCTGGATGTCCGGGCTGGGGAGGGGATGCCGGTGTCTTGAAGGAGGCACAGGCTGGGATGCTGGGGGGTGGGGGCTCCTGCAATGCACAGCGCAGTCCTCACTGCAAAGAGTGATTTCACCCCAATGTCAGGGGTGTCGAGGTTGAAAAACTTGGCAGGGTGAAAAATAGGAACTCAGAGAGAGAACCAAGAATGCTCTTGGTGATGCGGAGGGCTTTGAACTGTGAGTGGGAATGGCGAGATGCGTTGGGGCAGGACAGCTGACACGGCGATGGGGAGGAAGGGACTGCCGGGTGGCTTCTGCTTCCCCACGTGGTTCTTCCAGGAACTACAGAGCTTGGCCTGTACCGAGGGAAGCCCAGGTCCAGTCCAGGTGTTCTCCAGAACAGATCTGGGCATGCTGGGAGCCCGGCTGGGGAGCGCAGACAGAGCAGGTGGAAATGCAACTCCTCTGGGCAGTTGGCTCCTACCTCTTCCCCTTGAACCTCCCTGATCCCCCTCCTACCCCCTCTGTGAATTGATCGCTGTCTGAGGAGTGTCTCTTTTTACTGTTTCTTTGGGGTTGACAAAAGGTAAAATCTGAACGAGGTGGCAGCTTGTGGAGCAGAGGGTGACTGACTACATTTACTGTATCTAAAAGTCTCCAGTACAGGCTTCATTTGAGCTAATTAGTCTAATATCCATGGGGGCTCTGGCTGTCCCGCACTCAGTGATACTCCTAGGGGAAGGAGCTTGCCAACCAAAAAACATGAGACCTTTGAGAAATATAGTTACGTCAACAGGAACGTGGGGTAGTGATTTCATCAGAAGCAGATAGAGTAAAAAACATAGGCCCAGATTTTAAAACGAGCCTAAGAAACATATTAAAAGAGGCAGGCATAGAAAAAGAACAGGAAAACATAGAACGGACAAAGTGAAAACCTTGGTGTCAAATATACAAGAGTCGAATAGTGATGGGCTGGCTATTTAAGCAGAATGGGTAGAGCTGAGGAAAGAATTAGTGACTGGGAATACCAGGTTTAGGAAACTTCTGAGGAAAAAGGACAAAGAACGAGAGAAGCAAAAGCAAGAAGAACAAGACATAGAAGAGTGAGAATCCAACCTGTAGGGGTACCACAAAGCCAGCAATGCAGAGGATATCCAAGTAGTCAAGAGATAAAAACAGAAAAGAGAAACTCGGGAGAAATGATGGATAAAAAAAGAAAGAAAGAAAAAGAAAGGAAAAAAAAAGATTGAAAGAGCTCATATAGTGCCAAAGGGCAGAGATAAGGGAGAACTCAAACCCTACCAAATACAATGGAAACGGTAACTTTATAGAGGAGAATGGAAGACGCCTCCTTAACCAGGTGATGTGTCAGCTCCGTTACACCTCACCTGACACAGTAAGCAGGTAATCACCTCTGCAAAACTCTTCTCCGACTTGCGTCTATAATCTCCATCCAATCATTAGACAGCATCAGCCAAACCAAAATTGAGGACATTCTGCAGAACGCCTGACTAGTTCTCTTCACAAGCGTCAGGGTCCTGAAGATGCTGGGAGACGGAGGGAACTGCGGCAGATGGAGGGAGACCAGGAAGGCAGGACGCGTGGGATCCGCGGGTTGGATGGAAACAAGAAGTGAAGGTTGGCGGAAAAATTGGGGAGACGTGAGTACTGCCTGTGGTTTTCCCAATAATATCGCATCATTGTTACTTTATTAGCTTTGTTCATTTTACTAGTTTTATGGACAATGCTGACTTTAGGGAAAATGAGGTGAAGGGAGCAGAACTTTCTCTTCTAGCTTTATGATTCTTCTGTAAATCTAATGTTCTTTCACGCTACAACGCTACAAAGAATCCCTTATCTCCAGCGCTAAAACATTGGATGACCAGCTGATTATTATATGGGGGTCTCCGTGGCTCCATGTTCTCACCCACCTGTGGTTAGGACAGTCTTGGACATCCTAGCATGTGCGTAGAGGCATCTCATTTTGGTTTTGCTTGGCATTTCCCTAATGACGAATGCTTCAGGGCATCTTTTTGTGCCCTTATTTGACATCCACTGGGTGAAGTGTCTGTTCAGATCTTCTGCCTTTTTTTTGGATTTTTTTTTTCCTTGTGCTTTGAGAATTCATTATGTATTCTGGAAACAAACCAGAAATGTGATGTGCACATATTCTCTTGAACATTTTTTTTTTTTTTATAAATCACTAAACTTCTAAAGGAAAGATAGAATAAAATTTGTGCTACCTTGGATTAAGCACAAGGTTTCAGATACAACCCCAAAAGCACAATCCGTAAAACAGAAAAAGCAATAAGTTAGACTCTGTTGAAATTAAACCTTTGTGATGAGTTTTTCCGGTGTTACATGGTTAGGGCCATGCTGGCTTCAAATAAAGTTGGAAGCATTTAGTTCTCATCTTTTTCTCCCTGAGGTTGTATATAAATCTGTATTTTTTTTCCCTTAAATGTTGGCTAGAGTTTGCCAAATGGGCCTGGAGTTTTCCTTTTTTGGAGAATTTTAACTACATATTTAATTTCCTTAATAGACTCAGGGCTATTGAGGTTGTCTGTTTCTTCTTGAGTGAGTTTTGGTAGAATCAGTCCATTTGGTAGAGTCAGTCCCTTTCATCTGAGATGTTAGATTTATTGGCGTAAAGTTGTTCCTCACATTGTCTCATTATCATTTCAGGGACTACAGGTAATACTGATGGCCCCTCTTTCATTCCTGATTTTGGTTCATCCGTGTCTTTTCTTGATTGATTGGCCTGACTAGAAATGTATTGACCCCCCGCAATCCAGTTTGGGGGTTTACTGATTTTTCTCTATTGTTTTTCCATGTTCAGTTTCATTGATTTCTGTTCTTAATTGTATTATTTCCTTCATTCTTGCTTTGGGTCTAATTTGCTTTTCTTCAGATGTAATCTTGGATTACTGATTTGAGAACTTTATTCTTTTCCAGTATAGGTGTTTAATGCTGTCAGTGTCTATCTGAGCACTGCTTTAGTGGCATCTTGCAAGTTATGTTACTCTGGACTTTTGTTTTCATTCAACTGAGTAGGTTATTAAAAGTGTGCTGTTTAATTTCCCTGTAATTGGATATTTTCCAGTTATCTTCCTGTTATTGATTTCAGGTTTAATTCCTTTATGGTCTGAGACTCTACTTTGTACAATCTCTGTTCTTTTAATTTTTTTTTTTGTCTTTTTGCCTTTATGTAGAGCCGCACCCGCAGCAATATGGAGGTTCCCAGGCTAGGGGTCTAACAGGAGCTGTAGCTGCCGGCCTTCGCCACAGCCACAGCAACGCGGGATCTGAGCCGCGTCCGCAACCTACACCACAGCTCACGGCAGCGCCGGATCCTTAACCCACTGAGCAAGGCCAGGGATCGAACCCGCAACCTCATGGTTCCTAGTCGGATTCATTAACCACTGAGCCATGAAGGGACCTCCTATCCTTTTAATTTTTTAAAACATCGTTTTATGTCTAAGAATCCGGTGGCTTTTGGCAAATGCTGCCTGTAAATTTAAGAAGAATGTGGTTCGTGTGTTAATCCAGTCTGTTTGGGTGTGTAATGTTGTTCGGGATTTTTATATCCTTAGTGGTTTTCTGCCTTCTGGTTCTGTTAATTATTTAGAGAGAGCGATGAGAATGCCCTATAACTGTGGATTTGGTTATTTCTGGTTCAGTTATGTAAGTTTTTACTTCCTAGGTTTTGAAGCTCTGTTGTTGGTTTTCTACATAGAATTATTCTCTCTCCTTTGAGAACTGAACTCATTAGTAAGTCATGTCTCTCCTTATCCCCGGCAATACCCCATGCTTGTGAGTCCACTTGGATATGAACAGAGCTATCCTGGCTTTCTTAGTGTCAGCACGGCCTGTGGTGGACAGTTAACAGGCCTGAGGCCGCTCTCCTGAGAAAGCCAAGGTCCTCTCTTTGGCTGCACTTGGGAATGTGGATTTTGGAGGTGTTCACCCATTTCTTCACTAGTGAGGGAGGATTCCTGTGCCTAGACCGGCCGCACAGACAGTGTGGTTTATACCGTGCAGCGGCCTTCCTGTGGGAGTTTGGGACTCTGGTGCACTGCAGCAAGAGGGCACCTAAAGGTCCAGCCCCCAGTTAAAACCTTCAATTCTGAATCTTAGCTGGGCATCTCTGGGCAGAACTGCATGCGTGTCGCTGCACTTTCACGGCTGGAGGAAGAGTGTGCCCACAGGAGGGAGAGAGCGCACAGAAGTCTTGGGTGTACTCCCCCAGACTCCACACGTCTCTTTCCTCCGTGGTGTGAGTACGTCCTCACCACCCGCTGCCAGAAGCCTTGGCTGTAAGTACAGCGATACGCTGAGTCCGTGAGTCCTTCTAGCAACCCCCCAGACACGGTGGCAGTCCAGGGGGCCCCAACCCACGTGTTATATTGTCTCCACCCTTTATTGTCCTTGCTTTCACATTGTTTTATGCTTTCTGTTTGTAGATAACTGTAGGTTTACATGCAGCTTGTAAGCAAGAATACAGAGAGAACCCATGCATTCTTTTCCAAGTTTCTCCCGCAGGTGGCATCTTGTAACACCACAGAGCTGCGCTGCAGCCAGGATGCAGGCATCCATGCAAAACAGCCCCATCCCTGCAAAGACCCTCATGTCACCCTTTTCTAGCCACAACCACTTCCATCCTAAAACCACCTGCTCTTTCACCCCTGGTGACCACCAGCCTGTCCTCCGTTTCTGTAATATCTTTCACTTCAAAAATGTCATAAAAACAGTATCATGCACAGCGTGACACTGACCTTTTCTTCCCAGCATGGTTGTGTGTGTTAATAGCTTTCACCTCTTTATCTCTGATACGGGTTGATGTCCCATACTTCGTTTCACTCGCACGTTCAGGGACATCTGGGTTGTTTACAGATGTGGGTTATTAAGACAAAAACACTCACGCGCAGGCCTCTGTATAAACCCGAGTCCTTCCTTCTCTGGGACAAATGCTGAGTTATATGCTGGTGACGCGTTTACTTTTTTATGGAAACTACCGGACTTTTCCTGAGTGGTTGTATTAGTTTTCGTTTCCACCAGCAACGAATGCATGAGTGACTCCGTTTCTCTGCCTCCTCACAAGCATTTGGAGTCGTCTCTGGTTTTTTTTTTTTTTTTTAGCCATTCCGATAGCGTGGAGTAATAACTCGCTGCGGTTTTTAATCCGGATTCGCTTGGTTAATGTTGCTGCACATCTTTTATGTGATTTGCCGCATCCTCTTCAGAAAGATCTCTTTGCTTCTGGTGGGTGGGGGGGCCTCCTTTTCTACTTGGATTGTTTGCTTTTTCACTGTTGAATTTTGAGGAGTTCTTTATATATTACAGATTCTAGTCCTTTGTCAAATGTGTGCTCTTCTGATGCTTTCTCTTGGTGGAGTTTATCTTGCATCTTATTAACAAGACCTTTTACAGGGCAAATTTATTAATTATTTAGGTTTGCCTTTTTTCTTGTCTCTTTCTGGAATTCCAGGAACATAAATGTGAAATTTCCTTTTTTTTTTTTGTCTTTTTGCCTTTATCTAGAGCCACTCCCGCAGCATATGGAGGTTCCCAGGCTAGGGGTCTAACAGGAGCTGTAGCCGCCCGCCTTCGCCACAGCCACAGCAACGCGGGATCCGAGCCGCGTCTGCGACCTTCACCACAGCTCACGGCAACGCCGGATCCTTAACCCACTGAGCAAGGCCAGGGATTGAACCCGCAACCTCATGGTTCTTAGTCGGATTCGTTAACCACTGAGCCACGAAGGGAACTCCTGAAATTTCTTATTATAGTTCTGCACATCACTGAGGCTCTGTTTACCTTTTTCCCTCAGTCTCTTTTATCTCTATTGTTCAGACTGAATGAATTCTGTTGTTTTACCTTCTAATTCATTTATTCTTTCCTGTGTTTTGTATTCTTCTGTTAAACCTGCCCAGTGAACTTTTTCTCCTGGTTATTGCATTTTTTTTTCCAGTTAGCAATTTTTCCATTTGATTTTTCTTTACATCTTCTAGTTCTTTGCCATGACTTCCTATTTCTTTGTGGAAGCTTTCTAATTTTTCATTTGTTTCGGTTATGTTGCGGTTGCTTGTTAAGCGTTTTTTAGTCATGGCTGCTTAAAATCTTTGTCAGATAATTCTAACATCTCTGTCATCTCAGTGTTGGCATCTGTTGATCCTCTTTTAAACTCTGTGTGAGATTGTCCTGGTTTTTCTATGTTGATTGCTTTATTAACCGAACATTATGTGAGGAGACTCTGGGTCTTCTTTAAGCCTGTTTTTGTGGGCTTTTTCTGACACTGCTCCAGAGGAAAGAGTTGCTGCCAACTGGAAGCAGAGGCCCAGGTTTACCTTCAGCCCCCACTGACGCCCAAGTTGGGAGCTGCTCATTACTACTGGGCTGGAGTGGGTGCTCCGGTTCCCTGCAGGGTCTCCACCGGCCCCACTCAGCGAGAGGATGGGGAGCCTTTCCTGCTGGGCTGGAGTGGAAGTCAGCCTCCCTGCGTGTGGAGGGCTTCCTCTCTGGCTGGTGGGAATCTAGTCCTGACTTCCTCCTTGGCCCCCGGACACCAGCTCAGCAGGGCCTTTAGGTGACTTTGTCCAGCCTGGTAAATGTGGAAACCTGGGCTCCCCCAGGCCTCTCTTGGTGTGTCACAACCTCTTTAGGGACGTTCACCTGGGCGGGGCAGCTGTTGTCTACAGAATCCCGTCTTGCCGGGCTGCATCCGTTGGTGTTTCTAGGCTGCCTGGCTCCTTCAGCTCCAAGCCCGGGACACAGAGCCGAAAGGGAACCCAGGGAGCTCGCCTTAGTGATTTTCTTTAGTTCTTTAGTGATTTTCTTTAGTTTAGGTCTGTTTCCTCTTCACCCTTCAGATGTTTCTAATGTTTGCTTTACATATAATTTATAAGGATTTACTGAGAGGAACAGGAAAAAGTAGATTTATAGGCCCAGCATCCTCCAAGCGGGAGTCTCAGACTTTTAAAAAATATTTAATGTAGGTTTCTGGTTGACAGCATGTTGTTGGGACCTGTCTTTTGTTCACTGATCCAATCTGATAATCTGTCTTTTAACTGGTATGTTACGCCCTTACGCCATTCACATCTAACGAGAATTGATATATTTGAACATCATTTTGCCACCTTGCTAGCAGTTTTCTATTTGTTCTGTTCTTCTCTCCCACCGCCCTCTTTCTGAATTCATGGGGTAATTAAGTGATTTTTATTCTATTTGCATTCTGTATTGATTTATTTATACCCCTTAAAATTTTCTTTAATAGTTGCCTGGGGATGTACAACCTACACCTTTAATTAGTCAGTGTATCTCAAACAGAATACCACTTTATGTGTAGTGTGGGAACATTACCACTATATTTTCCCAATATCTCCTTCTCACTCTTTGTGTTATTCTTGTTACGTATTTTTTTTCCATCCTGTTCTTTTTATTTTATTTTTTTTAATTTATTTTTAATTTTTTTCATTATACCTGGTTTACAGATTTCTGTCAGATTTTCCAACTGCACCGCGTGGTGACCCAGTTACATGTGCATATATGGATTTGTCACATGTGATCAAACATAGTTCCCCGTGCTATACAGTTGGGTCTCTTTGCTTTTCCATCACTAAAGCACTAGTTAACCCCATTCCCTCCCACCCCCTTATCCACCCCTCCCCTCCCCCCTTGGCAACCACAAGTCTGTTCCCCAAGTTCATGATTGTTACGTATTTTAATTTTACATATGGTATATGCGCTCAATATGTTGGTGCTATTTTTTGCTTATGACCACCAATTACCTTTCATAGTAAATGAAAATAAGAAAAAAATAACTCTGCTTTATCTTCCCTTATTGCATTTCCAGTGCTCTTTATTTCTTTGTGTAAAACCAAGTTTCTGTCTCATATTATAACCATTTTGCCTGAAAAACTTTCTTTAATATTCCCTGTAGTGTAAGTCTGCTGGCAGTAAAATTTTCACTTTTTATGTATCTAAGAAAATCTCCATCAATCATTTATTCTTGGAAGCTACTTCATTTGGTATAGAATTCTGGTTGACAGTTTTTATTTTCTTTAGCACTGTGAACGCTACCCTTATTTGTGAGCTTTCATAGTATTTGAAGACAAGTATAATGTAATTCTTACCTTGGCTTCTCCATCTGTAATATGCATTTTTTCTCTGACTGCTTTAAAGATTTTCTCTTTGTTTTTTGTTTTCAGCAGCTTGACTAGTCTATGACCAGGGATACTTTTTGTTTGCTTGTTTGTTTTGGTATTTATTCTGTTTGGTGCTCTCCAAATCTCTTTAGATTTGTGGTTTGGTATCTGTCATTAATCTTGGAAAAATTTTGACAGTTATTTCTTCTGCTCCGTTCTCTCTGTCTTCTCCTTCTGGCATCCCAACTGCCTGTTTGTTAGACTGTTCAAATTGTCCCCAAACTTGTGGACCCTCTGTCCAGTTTTTCTTGAGATCTTCAAGTTTTTTTAAATTCTTTCTTTAGCTTGTTGAATATATTAATGTCATTTGAAGGTGTTTTTCCTCTGTATTGCATTTTTCATTTCTACCATTTCCATTTTATTCTTTCATATATTTTCATTTCTCTGCCGAAATAACTCACCGACTCTTGCATCTAGCTTAGCTTTTCCATTAATGCCCTTAATAAACATTTAAAAATTTTTTTAATTGATTTTTGTTTCCATTGTTGCTGGTTTATAGTGTTCTGTCAATTGATATATTAGTTACACTTATTTTAAATTCACCATCTTATAGTTCCAACACATGTCAAGTTTAAGTCTTGTTTTCTCTTGGGAGTATGTTGCTTTATCTTACCTTGTTATGTGCTTTCTGTCACTTTGTCTTGAAAGACACTTATCTTGTGTAGGACAGTAGAGACCAAGATAAATATTTTTGTGTCTGAAAAAAAATGTATCTTTTCTTCTGCTAAGACTTCAGTACTTTTAAGTTAATCTGTTTTGGAGTTGGGCTGGATTTGAGACTTGTTATTGCTACGGTTTTGCTTAGTATGTTACACACTTCGAGTTTCACTACTTTCACGTTGTGTTTAGGTTGGGGGATGGTTTGCCAGAGAATGTTTTTCAGTGTACGCTCTATCCCGTGGCCGGCGGTCTTCACCTGCCCCACACCTGAGAGAGGGTTTGTATCTTGGCATCTACTTGTTCCTCCATGCTTGTGAGCCTAGCCTTGATGGTGGGACATTCTCTTTTGTCTGGTCAAGCATCCTCTTGGGAGGCACTGTGTCCCTGGGTCTCAGGGAGGTGGCCATCCCTACGCTGAACCCCCTCACCTGGGCGTGGAGGGATTTTCTCAGCTGCAGTGGGTCTTTCCTAGTGCTCTTGGTGAAGTTTGCTTGTTGCCTTTTCCCTCATCTGTTAAGGCTTTTGTCCCAGAAAGCAGACAGAGAACAAAGTTACCATCAGGGTTTGCCCCTCTTGCAGTGTCTGCTTGGCCTTTACATCTGCACATGGAAAACTCTCCCAGGCATCCCCCAGTTTTCTTTGTGAGCACCAAGTAGAGTGTGTAAAGAAAAAGCTTGTAAGAGTGTGTAGACTCTCCCAGAGCCTGTGCCACAGAGACTTGGTCGTTGATCACTAACCCTCTCACACCTTACCAATTTGCCAGCCGCACGGCTGGATCCCCTCCTAGTACCCTGATGCCTGGTCAAGCCAGACCAGCCTGTGCACCTCGTCCCTCGCGTGTCTTTAGGTTTGGGGGCTGTTGGTTGTCCTGTGAGCTCAGCAGTCCAACTGGCGCAAGAAAAAGCCTGAGCTTCCCATTTGTGCCACTGTTGTTTTTTGATATCGTTGTGTGGTTGGAATAGTCATTCCTTCCCAAACTCTACCTCCCTGAGGGAAAACCAGAAGCCTGAAAAAGTCTTAAAAATTTTTATTGAAGTACATTTGATTTACAATGTGATAATTTCTGTTTTACCACAAAGTGACTTAGTTATACATGCATATATAGCTACACACACACACACTTTTTCATATCCTTTCCATTAAAGTCTGTCACAGAATTTGAATATAGATCCCTGTGCTATACAGTAGGTCCTTGTTGTTTGCCCATTCTGTATATAATAGTTTGTCCCAAACTCCCAATCCTTCCTTCCACCACCCCCTGAAGAAGTATTTTTAAAGTACTGAAGAATACTTTATCCTAGAATTATATCCAGCTAGGTTGTTCTTCAAATATGAGAGTATAATAAAAAATATTCACAAAGTCTTTGTCACACAAGGATCTGCACTGAAAATAGTTTTGGTTGAGACACTTAAATACTAGGAGAGAATAATCTAAAATGTTTTACCAATGTAAAAGAAGTAATAGTAATAAAATGTCTATGTGTGTTGTCTTTTTAAAAAGGAAAATTATTCATGACGGCCCAGGATTGAGTCTAGAGTGATATAAATATGGTGGGTATTGGGAAGTAGATCAAAGACCTAAGAGTAAACAGGGCAACCACAAATCGAAACCAAACATTACACTCACAAAAACTAAAAAGAAAAGTACTCGTCATAAAATAAATGGAAATCATCCATCCAAAAAAAAAAAAGAAAAGAAAGAAAGAAAGAAAGAAAGAAAGAAAGGAGAAACATAGAATCAACTGGAAAACAAGGCTTAAAATGGTAACAAATACATATCTATCAATAATCACCTTAAATGTCAGTGGACTGAATGTTCCAATCGAAAAACGCAGAGTGGCAGATTGGATACAAAAACAAAAACCTTCAATCTGCTGTCTACAAGAGACTCACCTTAGGACAAAGGACACATATAGCTTGAAAGTGAGGGATGGGAAATGATATTCATGCCAATGGACAAGACAAGAAAGCAAGAGTTGCAATACTCATATCAGACAAAATAGACTTTCAAATGAAGGCCATAAAGAAAGACAAAGAAGGGCACTATTTAATGGTAAAAGGAGCCATTCAAGAAGAGGATATTACAATCATCAATATATATGACCCTAATATAGGAGCACCCAGATACCTACAACAAATACTAACAGACATAAAAGAAGAAATTGATAAGAATACAATAATAGTAGGAAACTTTGACATCCCACTCACATCAATGGACAGAACTTCTAGACAGAAAATCAGTAAGGCAAAAGAAATCCTAAATGACACAATAGAAAAGTTAGACTTACCATTTTCAGGACATTACATCCAAAAAAATCAGAATATACATTCTTCTCAAGTGCACATGGAACACTCTCAAGAATTGATCGTATACTGGGGCACAAAGCTAATGTCAACAAAATTAAGAGTACAGAAATTATTTCACTTATCTTCTCTGACCACAATGGCATGAAAGTAGAAATCAACCACAGGAAAAGAAATGAGAAAAAACTAACTATATGGAGACTAAGCAACATGCTACTGAACAACCAATGGGTCAATGAGGAAATCAAGAAGGAAATTAAAAAATACCTTGAGACAAATGATAATGAAGACACACTCAGAATCTATGGGATGCTGCAAAACCAGTGCTCAGAGGGAAGTCCGTAGCAATACAGGCCTTCTTCAAAATAGAAGAAAAATCTCAAATTGACAACGCATCACCTAAATGAATTAGAAAAAGAAGAACAAACAAAACCTAAAGTCAGCAGAAGGAAGGAAATCATAAAGATCAGAGAGGAAATCAATAAAATAGAGATTCAAAAAACAACAGAAAAAAATCAATAAAACCAAGAACTGGTTCTTTGAAAAGGTAAACAAAATTGACAAACCTCTGGACAGACTCACCAAGAAGAGGAGAGAAAAAACCCAAATATACAAAATAAGAAATAAAAAAGAGAAATCACAATGGATACTGCAAAAATACAAAAAACCGTAAGAGAATACTATGAACAATTGTATGCCAACAAATCTGACAACCTAGGAGAAATGGACAACTTTCTAGAGACTTACAGCCTGCCAAAACTGAATCAAGAAGAAATAGATCAACTGAACAGACCAATCACTAGAAATGAAATTGAATATGTCATAAAAATACTCCCTACAAATAAAAGTCCAGGACCAGATGGCTTCACAGGCGAATTCTACCAAACGTACAAAGAGGAACTTACACCCATCCTCCTTAACCTTTTCCAAAAGTTTGAAGAAGGAACACTCCCAAAGACATACTATGGCACCACCTTCAGCCTAATTCCAAAACCAGACAAAGATACCACCAAAAAAGAAAACTACAGGCCAATATCTTTGATGGATATAGATGAAAAATTCTCATCAAAATTGTAGCCAACCAAATCCAACAACATATAAGAAAGACCATACATCATGACCAAGTGGGATTCATCCCAGTTTCACAAGGATGGTTCAACATACACAAATCAATCAACATCATACACCACATTAACAAAAGTCAAAAGCCACATGATCATCTCAATAGATGCAGAAAAAGCATTTGACAAAGTCCAGCATCCATTCATGATCAAAACTCTACTGAAGTGGGTGTAGAGGGAACATATCTTAACATAATAAAAGCCATTTATGACAAACCCAGAGCAGGTATAATGGAGAAAAGCTGAAAGCCTTCCCACTAAAATCCAGAATAAGACAAGGATGCCCACTCTCACCACTGTTATTCAGCATAGTATTGGAAGTCCTAGCCACAGCAATCTGACAAAGAAAAGAAATAAAATGTATCCAAATTGGAAGAGGTAAAATTGTCACTGTATGCAGATGACATGATATTATATATAGAAAACCCTAAGGGCTCAACCCCAAAACTACTCAAACTGGTCAAAAAATTCAGCAGAGTAGTAGGATATAAGATTAACATTCAGAAATCGGTCACATTTCTATATACTAATAATGAAATATTAGAAAAGGAATACAAAAATACAATACCTTTTAAAATTGCACCCCATAAAATTAAATACCTGGAAATAAACCTGATCAAAGAAGTGAAAGACTTATATGTTGAGAACTAAAAAACATTAATCAAGGAAATTAAAGAGGATTCAAAGAAATGGAAAGATATTCCATGCTCCTGGGTTGGAAAAATTAATATTGTAAAAATGACCATACTACCCAAAGCAATCTACAGATTCAGTGCAATCCCTATCCAATTACCCATGACATTTTTCACAGAACTGGAAAAAACAATCCAAAAATTTATATGGAACCGCAAAAGACCCAGAATTGCCAAAGCAATCCTGAGGAACAAAAACCAAGCAGGAAGTGTAACTCTCCCAGACTTCAGGCAATATTACAAAGTCACAGTAATCCAGACAGTGTGGTACTGGTACCAAAACAGACATACAGACCAAGGAGCAGAATAGAGAACCCAGAAGTACAGTTAATTAATATTCGACAAAGGAGGCAAGAACATAAAATGGGGAAAAGACAGTCTTTTCAGCAAGTGGGTGCTGGGAAAACTGGACAGCTGCATGTAAAGCAATGAAACTAAAACACACCCTCACACCATGCACAAAAATAAACTCAAAATGGCTTAAAGACTTAAATGTAAAACAAGACACCATCAAACTCCTAGAAGAGAACATAGGCGAAACATTCTCTGAAGGAAGAACATTCTCCGATATTAACCTTACAAATGTTTTCTCAGGTCAGTCTCCCAAGCAACAGAAATAAAAGCAAAAATAAACCAATGGGACCTAATCAAACTGACAAGCTTTTGCACAGCAAAGAAAGCCATTAAAAAAAAAAAAAGGGCAACTTACAGAATGGGAGAAAATAGTTTCAAACAGTGCAACTTACAAGGGCTTCATCTCTAAAATATACAAACAACTTATATAACTCAACAGCAAAAAAGCCAACAACCCAATTGAAAAATGGACCTAAGACATGAATAGACATTTTTCCAAAGAAGACGTACAGATGACCAACAAGCACATGAAAAAATGCTCAACATCACTGATGATTAGAGAAATGCCAATCAAAACTACCATGAGGTACCACCTCACCCCAGACAGAAAGGCCATCATTGAAAAGTCCACAAATAACAAACGCTGGAGAGGGTGTGGAGAAAAGGGAACTCTCCTGCATTGTTGATGGGAATGTAAATCAGTACAACCGCTATGGAAAACAGTGTGGAGGTAACTTAGAAAACTATACATGGAACCACCACATGACCCAGCAGTCCCACTCTTGGCACTTGAAAAGGACACATGCACTGGCATGTTCATTGCAGCATTATTCACAATAGCCGAGACATGGAAACAACCTAAATGTCCATCGACAGATGATTGGATTAAGATGATGTGGTTTATATACACAATAGAATACTACTCAACCATAAAAAAGAACAAAATAATGCCATTTGCAGCAACATGGATGGAACTAGAAACTCTCATACTCTGTGAAGTAAGTCAGAAAGAGAACCACAAACACCATATGATATCACTTATATCTGGAATCGAAAATACAGCACAAATGAACCTTTCCCCAGGAAAGAAACTCATGGACAAGGAGAACAGACTTGTGGTTGCCAAAGGGGAGGGGGAGAGAGGGAATGGGATGGACTGGTAATTTGGGGTTAAAAGATGCAAACTGTCATTGCCTTTGGAATGGATGAGCAATGAGATCCTGCCGTACAGCCCTGGGAACTATATCTAGTTACTTATGATGGAGCATGATAATGTGAGAAAAAAGAATGTGTACATATATGTGTGACTGGATCACGTTACTGTATAGTAGAAAATTGACAGAACATTGTAAAAACAGCTATAATGGAAAAAATAAAAATTATAAAAAAAGAAGTATTTTAAAACTTTAAAATACACTTGATAGTAAATTGTGTAACATCTCAATTTGGATTGCTAGCTCAGTGTTTTATAACTCCTCACACAGTAAATGCATAATGATTTAAAAAAAGAGAATGTAAGAGTAATCTAAATTCCTGTTTAATTTTGGGAAAATAATAGTATTTTTAAAAAGGTGAAAATAGATTAAAGTACCAAAAGGTGGGATGAACTAAACTTGTAAATAATATGGTAGAAGAATGGGTATAAGTCTAGCAATGTTATGATGGACAGACTGAACTCACCACTTACAAGGCAAATACTGACAGATTAGGACATACGCAGATATAGAAGTAACTGTGGGATTTTCCTCCGGTTTGGATTTTTCCAGGAGAAAGTTCTTTTCCTGGCCAGCCTTTACAGAGCATACATATTTCCTAGTGCAGTATTTTCCATCCAGTGTTGTAATGGGAAAAATTATATTTATACCCACTAAGCTCAACTCAATTTTAGCAGAATGATTTCAGGGAAAATAACAAGTTATGTTCTAAATACAATTGGTGAAATCATGTGTAGAGACTTTGAAAGTCTTGACAAGTGTTAGCAAGGAGGGTGTTATCTTGGATTCTGCCGAAAGGCATCTCAGAGTCATTCTCAGCTGAGCAATTCCCTGCCATTGTGCACTTGTTCTCGGTGTGTCTCCAATGTGCTTTCATATTTAGCTTCATGTTGTAAAACAAGTCCCCAAGAAAGTTGAGAAAATGTGGAAGAAAATTGCGAAAAGGGAAGCAAAACGAGTAAGGAAAATATTTAAGTGGCGGAGATGTTACCGCACGTGAGAAACTTTTGTCACAACCATGCTGGTTTGGTGATTGATACGGAATATTTAATGTACTTTATGATCTAATAAGTTTGTTGCTGGCCATGTAAGTATTTTCCTGGGTGCATTTACATTTTAGGAGATAGGTTGGGGGTTTTGATGGATGTGCGATGGATTGTTGGAAAAATAGAGATTATACTTGTCACATAAGAAGCCTGAATGTCGGGGGCAAACTGTTGTCTTTAGGGGGAAGTTGCTCCCATATGAGATAATATAGATAGGAAAAGTGAAACAACATATGGAGACAAATCAGGCCAAATGAAGTCAGCATAGCTATCTTAATATTAGATAAAATAAACCTTACGACATCCCTAGGGATGCAGAGGATCACTGCATAATAACAATGTTGGTTTTACCAAGAGTTTGGGGCAATACTGTGTATGCATCCAATACAAATCTTTCAAGCAAAAATTTATAGAGACAGAGGAAGAGAAATCCACCTGCTTGGTGAGAGATTTCTGAATACACCTGTTTATAATTGATAGGTCAAGTGAAAACAGAAAGGGAGCAAATGTGTGAGATGTCAACAGGACCACAACTTCTGAATTTGATGCTTTGTTACTTCTGCCATAGTATTTTCAAAGGGTTTTTTTGCCTTTTTTTTTAATATTCCCAGGTGTTGAGATTTCATTGTCAAAACCAGTGGGTTATAAACATAAGGCTTACTTTGTTCATTTTTGTTTCATTGATCTGTGTTTTTACCTAAGGCTACACCGTGTTGATAACTGCAGCGTTATATGAAGTTTGATATCAGGAAGTGAGAACACTCCAACTTTGTGGTCTGTAAAAACACCGTTTTGGATTTTCTAGATGTTTTGCATTTCCATACAAATTTTATAATCTGCTTGTCAGTTTCTGCAAACCTGAGGCTGGAGTTGGGGTGTTTGCTTACCCAGCAGCGGACACTGGGCACTGCTGTTTCCTCAGAGTGGGTTTATCCTGCCATGGGCCATGTCAAGGGCACATGTCTCTTGTCCAGCACAGTGGATTTCTTTTCCTTTCTCTTTCTGTTTGTCTCATGTGAAGCACTTCACCTTTTTGTTTTTAATCTGTTACGTTTTCTATGATTGACTTTTGCTCATCCGTCCATCAGTTCTGTCATCTGGTTTTCCCCAGCGTCTCTCAGCTGTGAGTCGCTTCCAGATTCAGTAGCCACACTTCTGTGTGACTTCATGCAAGCTCAGAGGAAGAATGTTGAATGGACCAGGAGAACCTTCTGGTCCCAGTGTGAGCCGCAGAAGCCAGTCTCCAGGCGCCTCTGGGGCTGCCTCCCTGGGCAGTACCTTAGAAACGGTAGAAAAGAGAAACATCAGGTGGGAGTGACGTGTCTGTGGGGGCAGCCAAGGTCTTCTCAAGAAAGGTTTTGTCAGAGTTCCCGTCGTGGCTCAGTGGTTAACGAATCCGACTAGGAACCATGAGGTTGCGGGTTCGATCCCTGGCCTCGCTCAGTGGGTTAAGGATCCGGCGTTGCCGTGAGCTGTGGTGTAGGTTGCAGACGCAGCTAGGATCCCGCGTTGCTGTGTCTGTGGTGAAGGACGGTGGCTGCAGCTCCTGTTAGACCCCTAGCCTGGGAACCTCCATATGCTGTACGTGCGACCCTAGATAAGGCAAAGAGACAAAAAGGAAAAAAGAAAGGTTTTGTCTTTGCAAGAAGAGCGCCATTCCTTCTGAGGAAGAAGGATTCCTGAGGAAGAAGGATTCCGGGATGGGACCCCTTCAGCCTCAGCTCATCCAGGACCTAGGATGGGAGCTCCAGGAAAAGGGAGTCGTCTTTCTGGCTTCTCCTCTTAAACTCAAGTCAGCAAAGGCCTGTCTGGTCATTTTTACCGAAGCAGGTTGTCATATAGCAGGGACGAGCCATTGCAGCGATGTTGGCAGGTGCAGAAACGCAGATGCTTTTCTCGGGCTGCTGGGTGGGCTATGGCTCCAGCCGGCAACCGCCCCCTACACGTCCTCTCAGCTCAGGTGTGGGCGTGGGGCTCGCTGTGGGACCTGGAGATATTGCCGTGCGGCTCTGGCCTTGGCTTCCTTGGGTAGAGTCCCGCTCGATGGCTGCCTTCCAGGGATATTTTTAGACTAAATAAAACGCTTTAAAGTGCTTTGATGATTTTGGAGAAACGATTAAAAATTAATCCAAGATAGTATGAGAATCTGGGCCTAGCCCCTTCAGCCGGCCCCAGGCAGCTCCAGGTGCAGGTGACTCCCACAGGAGTGGCTTCTGTGCCTTCATTATTCTGTCCCACGCGCCCCTATTGACTGGCCAGTCTGGGCCGGAGAGGAAGCAAAACACATAAAGACAAAAACCCTCTGCAACTAATTAATTATTTTGCCAGTCTGAGAGGGAAGTGGTGGTGGTGGGGGGAAACCTTTAAAACCAAATAACAATCATGTTTCAAGGAACCCAACCAACACATTTCCATAAAGCAAATATGTTGGGCCTGGACAGAGGTGGAAGGCTCATTAGCAGGCTAAAACTTCTCCAAATCTGCATTTTTTTTTTAAATAGGCGCGGAGAAAAGCAAATACTCCAACACAAATAATTGCAATGTTTTAATTGCGTTTCTTTGGGGCTTTTACATTAAAAAAGAAATAAGTGCATGTAAGGCAAAGTCAGTGTGAGAACGTGGCAAAGATTCTCCAGACGCCGTGGCTCCTCGGGAGCTGCGTGAAGAAGGGAGGGGGTGAATGTGATTCGCCAGCCTCCTTGAATTCCACGGTGGCTGGGGGTCAGGTCTGGGCCAAGTGCTGTTTAGAGAAGATGTCGAAGACTCTCTGCTTTTCAGGATTTTGTCACTCTCCTGCCTGCCCACTCTCATCAGCACGGTGCACGGTGCACAGTAGGGTGTTGACTGAGCCATCACTCTCCTGCCTGCCCACTCTCATCTGCACGGTGCACGGTGCACAGTAGGGCGTTGACTGAGCCATCA
>PVHT020000113.1:84881-114275 GCA_004024745.2 Catagonus wagneri
AGGAATGCCCTGATGCGGCCGGCTCTGAGTAACTGTGCTCTCCGGGCAAGGCGGGTCCTCGGAGACACAACCTTGACCTTTCCACCAGCCTCTCCTCCCTCTGGGGGCTCCCTCCTTCGGGAGGAGCGGCCCCTCCCTGACCCGCAGAAGCAGCTCCTGGTCCAGGAGACCAGGAAGATCAATTTCCGAAGCTGGACTGGAGACTGGCGCCAGCGGAGTTCGTGTCACGAGAACCACTGCTCCCCTCAGAAGTTTGCAGCTAACCTGGTTCTTAAAAAAGTTCTGTTCCCGGGAGTTCTCTTCGCGGCTCAGTGCTTAACGAATCCGACTAGGAACCATGAGGTTGCGGGTTCGATCCCTGGCCTTTCTCAGTGGGTTAAGGATCCAGTGCTGCCGTGAGCTGTGGTGTAGGTTGCAGACGTGGCTCGAATCTCGCGTTGCTGTGGCTGTGGCAAAGGCCAGCAGCTACAGCTCCTGTTAGACCCCTAGCCTGGGAACCCCCATATGCCGCGGGTGCGGCTCTACATAAAAAAAGGCAAAAAGACAAAAAAAAAAAAACCCACAACAACTCTGTCCCCAGGAAGCTCACTGTCAGTCTAGGGAAGGTTTGAGGGAGAGACTCTGTGATTGCACCGTGAGGAGCTAAAGGTGCACCCAGCCTGCGTCCTCTGGGTTTGAAGAAGAGAGATGTACCAGGGCTCATTGGCGTCCTGAGAAGGGTCGAGGTGAAGAAATGGAAGAATTCACAAACTGAACTGCAGTCACATGGGTGAGGTGGGGGCAGGGGTGCCTGGGGCTCAGGTCTCCAGATCTGGGGCAAAAGGCACCCTTGGCATCATGGTGTCTAATGACCTGGCAGTCCTCTTCTCTCGAACCTTCTGTGGTTTCCTGGGGTTACCAGGAGTCTTGCCCCCTGCCCCTTATGATCAGCTCTGGAGCCATTTGAATAATGAATTCTGTTTAAGACTGAAAACCTCGAAGTTCCATCTGTAACAAGACTCGAAATAATTACAGCTGATGATTGCCTGGTACACTCAGCCAGAAAAAACAGAACAGCTTTTGGCCGCCAGCAATTACAAGCAAGCACCGGCTTCAGCACAGACAGAACTTTTAAATGAATACATGAATACATTGCTGAAGATCAGAAGGCAAGAGAGGCCGTTAGAGCTGGGCTTGGGGGAAGGGAGCTGGTGAAAGCTGAGTGACTTCACCCACCGAGAGGGGGAGAGAGAGAGAGGGAGCTCCTCCCCTAACTGGCCGTCCATCCTAGAGAAGGGGACCCATCCTAGTACGGGACTATGAAGTAGAGAGTTGACAGGCGGTGGCAGCATCTTAGTGGCAGCATCCTAGTGCAGCATCCTAGTGGCAGTATCCTAGTGGCAGCATCCTAGTGCAGCATCCTAGTGCAGCATCCTAGTGGCAGCATCCTAGTGCAGCATCCTAGTGGCAGCATCCTAGTGCAGCATCCTAGTGCAGCATCCTAGTGGCAGCATCCTAGTGCAGCATCCTAGTGACAGCATCCTAGTGGCAGCATCCTAGTGCAGCATCCTAGTGACAGTGTCTTAGTGGCAGCATGCTAGTGGCACCGTCCTGGTGGCAGCATCCTACATTTCAGGTTTTCTGCAGTGTAAACCCTTTGTGGGAGGCAGTGAGGGGGAGCAGCCTGCCTCCAAGGATGGGGCTGGGAGTTACCAAATATGGCGCTCCTCTTCTCGCCTGGGTAAAAGGATGCTGTAAGGTTTGGAATCAGAGAAAAGTGGGCTCAAATGCCAGTTTTGCTATAACTGTTATCTCGCATAACCACCCAACTACCTAGAGCCTCTGTTGTATCCCTGGTGAAGACTTCCAGAGCGTTCTCATGGGGATTCCCTAAGTTGATTCTTCTTAAGCACCTTATGCCGCTGTCTGTGTGGAGTCGGCGTCTCAAGTAGTTAGTTGGTGGCCCTGTTCTCATCCTTCCTTCTTCTTCTACTGCGAGGGGCTCCTCACTCTCCCCCCAATGGTTTTATCTCATATCTTTCATTCCTCCGTGCCCTGGCTGAACCTCAAGACCTTGAGGGAAACACGGCCAGTCGTTGGGTTAGAGGCTTTTAAAGAGGAAGCTGCGAGGACATCTGAGCCGCAGTGGACGGGACAGGATGACCGCCTTCTGTCCCGACTTTTCATCTTGGGCAAGTTGACTTTGATTTCCCCGCCCTATTCACGCATCTGCCTTCGATGGCTAATTCCAACCGGGATTAGAAGTAAAAGCTTGAAACTCTCGGACTTTAAAAATGAGTAGACGAGCCATCAAAGTCCCGGTAATCAGGCCACCGGAGAGGGGATTTTCAGGCTCCCTTGAGGGCTGTGTGGATTTTGGTGTACTCTGCGCACTCCCTCTCTCGCCAGCCGCTCTGACTCAACCCTCCCACGCCCATCTGGGAGTTCAGGCAGGACAGGCTGCTTCCTGTCCTCACGCGCTGGAGCCATCAGAGAGTGGTTCGCAGACCAGCCTCTGCGCCAGCCTTCTGACGCTTTCCAGGAATTATCTCAGCAAGGCCAGCGCCGCCGTTTCCGCTTTGCAAAGCAGGGTACCTGATCCGTCCCCTCTCTCTGGCCATCCTCTCTCCCTCCTCTCCTAGTCTCTCATCTACAAACATCTGCGTGGGATCTGATGTCTGCCATCAATCTTTCCCTCTCAAACAAGAGGCATCTTCCAGGGGACCCTGGTTCTGTGCCCTCTTCCTGAAGTCACCTGAGGTCAGAGCATCTCTTGGATCTGATGGGTGGTTCTGACTTTGCTCACAGAAGTCTCGTGGGCTTGAAGGGTGGGTGTGCCTCAGGCCCTCGGGAGCTGCGCTGGTTCTGGACCTTTTTCCACTCGTCTTTGGTGCTGGCTCGCCCCTGGTGGGGCGAGGGTGGGGGACAATGGAGGAGAAAAGCAGATCCCATAATTTATTTTACTTTATTTTATTTTATTTTATTTTATTTTAGTCTTTATGCCTTATTTAGGGCCTCACCTGCGGCATATGGAGGTTCCCAGGCTAGGGGTCTAACAGGAGCTGTAGCTGCCGGCCTATACCACAGCCACAGCAACGCGGGATCCAAGCCACCTCTGCAACCTACACCACAGCTCACAGCAACGCTGGATCCTTAACCCGCTGAGCAAGGCCAGGGATCGAACCTGCAACCTCATGGTTCCTAGTCGGATTTGTTGACCACTGAGCCACTCAGATCCCATAATTTAATATGAAGTGTATGGAGGCCCCACGTCTGGTGAGAGAAGCAGGGGACCCAGAGCCAGCCTCAGGCTCCTCCGTCAAGTGGGACTGTCACAGGGCTCAGTGTTTGTGGGTCAAGTGTATGGAGAGAGATTATCTGCGGAGAGAGCTGCAGATGTAGAGACACAGACAGTGCATGAAAATGATGACCCAGGGAGAACCCTCTGGAAACGGCACGCTCGCCTTGTATTACGTCTCCTAGGCCTGCCCGCTCGCCCCACCCGGGATGTGGGAATTCCGGAGAAAGGGCTGGGGGCGGGAGATGACGCCACAGTAAGAGGAGCTCTCATCCTCTTTCTAATTTCTAACATGAAACGCCCCTCGGGGTCGCTCTGGGAGCTGCAGCCCTAGAGCCTCCCTTTCCAGGGAACCTGGGCCTCCCTGTACCAGCCTGGGTGTCTGTGACGGGCCACAAGCTCCGTTTATGCCACTAGCTACTGGGGTTAGCCGATTTAGACCCTTTATAGGTCAAGTTTGGATATTTAGATCCTTTATAGGTCAAGTTTGGGTATCAAGACACTAAAGGATTGTAATCCTAATACTTTGTAATGATGACTAATTTGCTTAACCTCTCTGAGCCTTGATTTTTTGTTTGTTTTGTTTTTTTTCGGTTTTCATTTTTAAAGTTTTTAGTGAAGTATAGTTGATTCACGATGTTGTGATAATTTCTGCTGTACAGCAAAGTGATTCAGTTTGTTTTAACTTGTAAATCGCCTCAACTTCCTTTGTATTTACCCCTTGAGGATCTACTGCTTCATGTCATCGACCTGTATCTGTCTGTCCACCAACAGATCTGTTCCTTAGACGAACCTGAGGTTCTTGGAGGGCTGAGACTGTGTCACAGATAGTACATAAACATTTACTGGTTATTAAACAGTCATTATTGAGGTGGTTCTGGAGCCACAGATGTGATTTCTACATTCTAGGAACTCAGGAGAGAGAGGCAGGGAGAAGAGGAGAGAAGGAGAAAAAGAGAGAAAGAAAACTGGGTTCTGTTTTTTCTCGTTCCTATGACATTATCGTCCCTATGGTACGTAAATTTCTTAGTAAATACTTATAAATTGATAAATAAGCCTAATTCCCTCACGGCAACAAAGAATGTTGTGATTTTTAAGTGGAATCAGTAACTCATAGAGGATTTTTTTGGTTAAACCTGGTGATATGGACACATGGTTTCATCTTGGCTTCTCCCTCATAGTCCTCTAAAGTGGCAGTAAAGGATTGAAAAAAGGAAATATCAGTAAACACAAAGAGATGAAGAAAAAGCACAAAAAAACATGAGAAATGACCATAAATAGCAAGAGCTGGAAAGCAGATGAAAGAGACGCTAGTAGCTTGAAATACATGAGCGAAAACTTAAGCTTGCTTTTGCGCTCGTGCCAGTGCGTTTGTGTCATGAAAGAAACAAAAAACACACTGAAAAAAGCATTGGGTCTTGGATTCGGCTGCCAAGCTACCTCTGTGGCTGCAGAGAGAAGGCTGGATTGCTAAGAAGCGGGCAAGGCTGGGTTCCCTCCCCCAGCCTGTGCCTGGCGACTGCTCCACGCCCAATCCCAGCAGAAAGCAGGAGGGAGATTTGCACAGAGGAGGAGGGGTAAGACATTGTTCTGAGGATAAAGCAGGACTAAGTGAAAATTTGCATAATAAACACTGAACCATCCAGCCCCTTCTCATGCCCTCCTCCCTCCCGAAACCAGGCACCCTGGCAGGAGACTGGATGATTCCTCTCTGGGAAAACCAGCTGGCATTTAACAGGAGGTTTTCAGATACGGGGCGGTCCAAGTCAAGCTGTCAGTGTCTGGCCAGGGGTTCTGCTGCAGGCTGTCCCCACCCTGCGACTCAGTGGAACAGCTGTCCTGACACATGGGCCATCTTCATGGCTCAAGGAGATGGTGTTGTGGGTTCTGCTACTGCTCCCCAGTTCCCCACGGACGTGACAGTATCTTTCCCAGATGTTTCTCATTGGCCAGAGCAAGTCACACGCCGTCTTTGTCTTGAACGCTGTTGGGCAGCACGGCTTTACCGGGCACCTCGAAGGAACACTGGAGTATCCGGGAGCCACATGGACAGTGATTTCCCAGCTGGTCGCCAGAGGGTCTGAGCCCCTCTTCCCACTTCTGTGCTGCGGTCTCACCTTGCAATAGCGCTGGCTCACCCTTTGGAACAGCGGTATCTTCAATCTGTCTCTTCTTCTTTAGAGGATGCTCAGGGGTCCCTATTCAGGTCCATAGGGAGCTCCTGGCAAGCTGCCTGCCCAGGAACCTCTCCCTCTCTTTCCCTCTCTCTCTCTCTCTCTCTCTCTCTCTCTCTCTCACACACACACACACACACACACACACACAGCCAACTGCAGTAAACACTCTGTTCAGATCCCCCTGTTCAGGTGACAGAGGCGAACCCTTGGTCTGAGAGAGGGACCCACGATGGCTTCGGCACCTTTCCCTGCCCTCTGCATCCTGTGGTTCTTTGCTCGCCTTTTTTCAATATTCTTCCTTTTTACTATCCCCCTTTGCCTCACATGAGGTGGATGCTAGGGAAGATACTTCCCTTGGAACCAAGGAGAGTTTTTAATCCTATTTCTCGTCTACAGATAATAGGAGCTCAGGGGTCATTTTACGTTTTGAGAGTCACAGTTCAGGCCGATAGTATTTTTGACTCTCTCTCAAAAGTGTAGTTAGCTTGTAAGTTATTTGGTTGTAGTCAGGTTCATGTGCAAAGAGACACACACAATCATTTTACAGGAAAAAAAAAACTTGCTATATTTATTTGCTCTCTTGTTCTCATGCCTTTTTCTCTCTCAATTTAATTACAAGAACGTTGGGGAATCTGATCAGGTTTTGATGTGAGAGCCATTCCTGTAGCTTCCTCCCTAAGTCATTTTTTTCATTTGAAAAAGTTTTCTGGGAGTTCCCATCGAGGCGCAGCAGAAATGAAACTGACTAGGAACCATGAGGTTGTGGGTTCAATCCCTGGCATCACTCAGTGGGTTAATGATCTGGCGTTGCTGTGAGCTGTGGTATAGCTTGCAGACATGGCTCAGATCTGGCAGCTACAGCTCTGATTAGACTCCTAGCCCAGGAATCTCCATATGCCACTGGTGCGGCCCTAAAAATAACAAAAGAAAAAAAAAGGGTTTTCTGGATGCCGTATCTTTTTTTTTTTTTAAACAAACACCTTCATTTGTTGAGTTTTTAACCATGAATTTGGTGGCTATGCTTTTGTGATTCTTACTTCAAGGCTGCTGATAATCATCCTTCAAACTCTTTTGCTCATAGACCTCATAGGCCTTTTCTTTCTATTACTATTTGGCTTTGAGAAGGAGTTCCCTCTTCCAGCAATGAGAATCCCCAAATTATTGACTCTGTTCCTTTGCATTCCCACTTGGATGCCCACAAGCTCTCTTCTAAGCTCATCACTACCTTCCATATCAAGCCTTTTGCCAGATGCACCGGCCGTCAACACAGGGACTCTCTCAATACGCCAATTTCCTAGAGCTGCAAGGTCATTGGTTTTTCTGTTGGGGACACCGGGCCAACAGGATGTACCTCTGTCTCTGTATCTATAACTTCATCTGTATCTATAATCCAATCTCTCTCAGTAGGTGTCTGGATAGATGTGTATATGGATCCATCTAGCTATATAGAGACCTGAGCAGCACTCTATGCAATAGCCAGGTCATGGAAACAACCTAAATGCCCATCGACAGAAGAGTGGATAGGGAAGATATGGTACATACACACAATGGAATATTACTCAGCCATTAAAAGGAATGAAATAACAACATTTATAGCAACATGGATGGACCTAGAAATTATCATGCGAAGTGAAACCAGTCAGACAATTAGACAGCAACACCCAATGCTACCGCTTACATGTGGAAACTAAAAAGACACAATGAACCTTCTTACAGAACAGACAATGACTCACAGACTTTGGAAAACCTTTGGTTTTTCAAATAAGACAATCGGGGGGGGTGGGGGGATGCACTGAGGGTTTAGGACGCAAATGCTAGCAAACTGACTTGTGATGATTTTTTGTACACCTATAATTGTAATAAAATTCATTAAGCAATGGAAAAAAAAGATATATAGGGGCCTGAGAACCAGGAGGGCCAGTGAAGTCAGTTCTAGTCCAAATTGGAGTCTGAAGGCAGGAGATATATGTTCCAACTCTTATTTGGTCTTTTGTTCTTTTCGACTTCTCAGGAGATTGTACGCGCCACCCCCCTCGCTGCCACTGGAAAGCATCTGCTTCACTGGGTCCATGGTCCAAATGCTAACCTCTTCCACAAACACCCTCAGAGACACACCCAGAGAGGGTTTAACCGAGTTCAGGAGCCCGTGGCCCAGACCCCTTACATCTGTCATCACAGTGACTTTATATTTCGCAAGGTGTCTCCATGAACATTTCCCAAATATACCCCTTTCCTCTAATCCCTGATGCTCTGGTAATTCTTGTTTTTCACTGCCAGACCACTGAGTTGATGCATTTTAGGTATTTATGGGGCAGCCCCCCATGCCCCGTCCATGTGTCAATTTTTGTATCTTCAAGAAGGTAGAGGTTACGCTATTCTAGAATCTCAGTGGCTTTTGTTTATTTATTTATCAATCTATCTCAGGGATGCACCCGTGGCATGTAGAGGTTCCCAGACTAGGGGTCGAACTGGAGCTGTAGCCGCCAGCCTAGGCCGCAGCCACAGCCACGTTAGATCCGAGCCACATCTGTGACCCACACCACAGCTCACGGCAACGCCTGATGGATCCTTAACCCACTGAGCAAGGCCAGGGATCGAACCTGTGTCCTCATGGATGCTAGTCAGATTCGTTTCTGCTGAGCCACGATGGGATCTCCCTTTCAGGAGCTTTTATTAACAGAGGCTCTCACGCACATTAACTGTTTCCGGTGGGTTGTCTAGTATTTCTGTAGAGTCATCCTTGCTTCTGGAGGCCTACCGCGTGACACGGCGCGGTAGAGAGGGCATCACCTGTGCTGAATGCCATTTGTCACCGTTAAGTCACACGGCCATGTTGCCAGAAGGGGGACCCCTTCCAAAACGGGCTCTTGCCTAACACTCAGAAACGAATCGTCCGAGAAGACACATGCTGACGGAGCACAAGAGTTTGCTGGGAAGGGGCGTCTGGCCAGAGAGCAGCAGGTGAGGGAACCCAGGAGAACTGCTGTGCCACGTGGCTCGCAGCGTCGGGTTTTATGGGAATGGGGTTGGTTTCCAGGTTGTCTCTGGCCAATCGTCTTGCTGGCCCGTACTTGATCCGGCTAAGGGTCCTTCCTGGTGGCGTGTGCATCACTCAGCCGAGATGGAGGCCAGCCCCAGGGATCCTGGAAGGTTCGTGGTCTCCTCCCTTCTCTCAGCACCTCCAAGGTCCTCCCTGCTAGTCTTCAGGGCAGCACCATGTTCCTTCTCAGGGCCTCCAGTTGTGAGACAGCTCACACAAGCGGCTGGACAAGGTGGGCCCTTATAGTCAACTGTCCCCTAACAGCCATAGGTAGCTTAAAGGCCTCGCTGAAACTACACAGCTCAGACTGGGACTTGAACCCAGCTTTTCCTTTCTTTTTGTTTCATTTTTTAGGGCCCCACCTATGGCATATGGAGGTTCCCAGGCTAGGGGTCGAATCGGAGCTGTAGCGGCCGGCCTACACCACAGCCTCAGCATCGCAGGATCAAAGCCAAAGTCTGTGACCTACACCACAGCTCACGGCCATGCCGCATCCTTAACCCACTGAGCGAGGCCAAGGATCAAACCTGTGTCCTCATGAATGCTAGTCAGATTCGTTAACTGCTGAGCCACGACAGGAACTCCTGGACCCACCATTTTATTTTAATTAATTAATTAATTAATTAATTAATTTATTTATTTATTTTTGTCTTACTTGGGCCGCGCTCACTGCACATGGAGGTCCCCAGGCTAGGGGTCTAACAGGAGCTGTAGCTGCCGGCCTTCGCCACAGCCACAGCAACGCGGGATCCGAGCCGCGTCTGCGACCTACACCACAACTCACGGCAACGCTGGATCCTTAACCCACTGAGCAAGGCCAGGGATCGAACCCGCAACCTCATGGTTCTTAGTTGGATTCATTAACCACTGAGCCACGATGGGAACTCCCTCACCATTTTAAAATTAAAGTTGTACACCTGGTCTCAGGACTTAACTGAAGTTCAGGTTCTTTATGTCTCAGTGCAGAATGAATTCAGCGAGAGTCAAAGCGATAAGTAAGGAGTAGATTTATTGATGGACAGAAGTTGAGAGGCCCTGACATATGGGGTGGTGAATTTTTATGGGCTTAGTAATTCCCTAGGCTCATGAGTGGGAAGATTATTCTGACTCTTTGGGGAAGAGGCAGGGATTTCCTGGAATTCGGCTACTGCCCAATTTTTGGCCTTTTATTATTGGCCTTGGAACTGTGCTGAGGCCTGTGAGCATGTCCCTGAGCTGCTGATGTATTGCTGTGGGTAGTTTACTCTTTTCAGAGAAGAGACCAAGCCTAAGGGCGAGGATCTGAAGTCAGGGTCAGGTTCGCAGGGGACAGTGGCTGGTGCATGGGGTCTAACTAGGGGCCCCTCCGAGGCTCCCAGTTTCACAGTGCCGCTGGCTGGATGCTGCTCCAGAAACTCATTGACCCTCAGTGAAGCGCTTCTCTCCACTATGGTGTTACTTTAAAAAACAAAAACAAAAACAGAAAACTTATCCTTGCAACTGAAGGACTGAAGTGCAGCTGTGGTTTTCAAAGTGGCTCGTGTGAGGGAGGCTGTGAAACTGCTCTCATCGGCTTCGTCTTCAGTGTTCAAATTTAAACGTGCAATTGGGTTGGAAATTAACATGCAGTTTTAAGGTGGGTGTAGTGCCTAACGTGGCACCGTGTTAACTGTTTTAAACATATACCTGCAATTAGGAGGGGATCATTTAGGAACTGAACACAGGAAGGAAAGTCGCACACTCTTTTTCAGGGTATGCCGCTTTCTGCTTCCTAAAACCTGAATTTGTGATGAGACTGTTGTCATCAAAGCCTCAACTGCTGCAGAGCTCGGAGCTGGAATGGTGACATGTCTGTACCCCCGACCCGCCCTCCCTGCCTGCCTGTCTTCCCGTGCTGTGAAGAAGGGCTCCTCTCACGGGGCCATGGAGGGTGGCGAGACTTCACCTGGGGACTCGCTGGTCCTGCGGATGTGGCCTCACCTTCGTGACGGTCCGGCAGGGACCGGAAGTTCCATTTTCCATTTCCTGGGGTCTCACGTGTGAACTGGCATTCTGGAATTAAGGGATCAGGGGCTGTGGACACCTTTCTTCAGGCGCTGGAATGAAGGACCCCTGCAGCCTCTACCCCCATGCTAAGCACGTTGCTTTTTGTGGGGTGGGGAGTGTCCATAGACAGGGGACACCTCTGGCTCATCAGGGGGATGCAGGTCTTGGGGCAGATCCTGGCCAGGAGCACAGGCAGCTCCCCACCTCCCCGGGATCCAAACGGCATATTCTATAAAATATGGAGGCTTACTCTGCAGTGTGTCTTTTGACTCCTAAGACGTTGTCAGAATTTCTTAAAAAGTGTTTTCCCTCTGGCTTTAGACTGGTTCCTTTAGGACCCCTGGGCTTCTGACTTTCTGGTTAGGACATGTCGGATCCATCTGGAGATGCCCGTGGCTCTGGAAAATTCCAGAGCGGAGATGCAGCTCGATGGTTGAGATGGTGAGACACCAGCTGCACCTCTGCGTGGGCTCAGCTTTGAATGCCACGTCCTCCTGTGTGGCTTGCTTCCTTCAAGGAGGGGAGGGTACCTGTGTTTTCCTGTTCCTCCCAGCCCACTGCTACTCACTGGCCCCACATCTGCCCCGTGTGGGGCGCTGGGCAGGGCGTGAGTGGCTCTCTAGTCCTGGATCCGCAGGCGGCCTCTTGGTGGCTTTCTTGGCCTGGCACAAGCTACAGACTCAGCTGAGCGAGGGGAGGGGGATGGGTACCACCCCATTGTGTCTGTCATTTAAGCCCCTTTATCATTCCTCCCGTCATTTTCAGAAGCCTTTGAATTAAGACCCCTTTCTGCTCCCCCCCCAATACATTTGCATGCTCACTGAGGCGAAAAATTACATGATTTCAAGATTGCCCGGAGTCCTGTTTCAGACCCTGGGCCTCCTTAGCGGGGCTGTCACTCTGCAATTAGGCTGGGCCTCGCCGTCCTCATTTCCACCCGCGCCGCTCCAGCATGAGGACTGGGGGCCGGGGACCCCCAGTCCCTCTCTGTCCCATGGAGTGTTGTCCACGAGGCTGACACCCCCAGAGGGCAGATCCAAGGACGTCTGTAACTCCGCAGGTCATCCTGGTAAAGGAGCGGCTGAGAGAACAGATTGAGCGAAACAAGTCGTTAAAAGAATTCTGTTTCAAGAGTTCAGAAGAAAAGGTTAAGCTTCACTCTTTGGTAAGGAAGTTGGTTTTGCTATTAAAAAAAAAAAAGGGAAGCCAGAGGAAATCATCGACTGCTTTGCCAGAGTCATCAAAGATATGTAGGACCTTCCAAAAACAAGTCAAAGGCAGCAGGATTGAAATCGAGGAATTCAGGGTGAACAGAAAAGATAAATGAGGAACAATAGCTCTTCTCCTTTTTTTTTGAAAAGAGGAAAGCATGTTATAATTGCAGGCTGGGAGAAATATGAACAGGTGGCACCTGCCAGCCCGGGGATGCGGCCTCGGGGAGCAGGTGGCTGGGGGTGGGGTGCTACTGGGAAATAAGAAGCCCCTTCCTGGCGGGCCTGTCTTGTATGCACGTCTGTGAATGGACTTTCACTGGACTCCGTGGTTTTCTTATCTGTCTTCTCCCTCCTCCCCCAGTCCCTCACTTGTCTCAGAGTCCCTGCAAAGCTGTGCTGACTTGAAACACAAAGGCCGTGGGTCAGTGAGTCAGAAATTATTGTGGGGTGTACTCAGGGGACGAGAGGAGCCACTTATTATAAATCATACTGAAGGCGAGGCCAGAACAAATTGCCTGATTTAGCGGACTTCATTTGTGGGTGTCGTTACCAATTTTCAGTTCGTTTAGTGAGAACTGACTGCACCCACATGGGGTGCATGTCCCTGGCTGGGGAGTCTCATGGAGATGCTGAGAAGAGCCACACCTGCTAGATCCTTGTTGCCTCTGGACCGCCCCCCCCCTTGTCGCCTCTGGACCCCCACCTTGTCGCCTGGGAAGCTGGGGATGGAAACTGGAGGGCCTGGATCTATTCTCTCTGCCTCAGTGGTAAGTGATCCTGCCCCAGATGAGACCGCCTGAAGGGTCAGGGATTTGTACACAATTCCTGGAACCACGGGTGCTCCTGCACGGTAAGGGGAGTCCTGAGCCTGACGGGGTGGGAGGGAGGCTGGCCTGGGGTGGCAGCCTCGGGTTCCTGGGCCTCTGCCCCCCCGACTGGGCACCCGTTTCTATTCTGAGAAGGTCGCCTTTGGGACTTGGCCTGACTCTGCTGTGGGTGCACTCTCGCCCCACGGCTGCTGGGCCGCCAGAAGCACGTTCCGTAATGCATACACAGACACGTGAGGGGACTTCGAGTGGAGTGCCCCACAAAAGGACAGGAAAAAGGGAAGCGTGGCGGGGTGATGTATAGTCTCTGAGGACAGAGCTCTGGGCAGAGGAAAAAGCCAGTGCCAAGGCCCTGAGGCACCCCCCAGCAGCCCCTCCCAGGCCCTGGTTGCTTAAGGAATAAGAGGCGCAGGAGCGTGGAGCAGCGAGGATGTGGGGAGTGAGGCCAAGGGCGTAGGGGCCAGACCTGGAGGTTTCGGGAGGAGAGTGATGTCATTTGATTTATGGTCCCGAGGTCATCTGACTTCTGTACTGAAGACCAAGTAGAAGGGGAGCAGGGCAGAGGGTGAGAGAGAAGCAGAGACCCGTCCGGGGCCACTTCTGCCGGCAGGGGGAGCTCACGGTGGGGCGGTGGAAGTCAAGAGATCTGGCCGTGTGGACGGGCAAAAGGACTTCTTGAACCCAGTAGCAGTTCTGTCAGAGAGGAAGACTCCTGCAGCCCCTAGTGGGCTGGGAGCCGTGCGTTGTCGATCAGATGTTAAGGGCTGCGTGGCCACAGACACAATTGGATGAGTCGTTCAAGGTCTTTAGGGCACTCTTTAGGGAAAAACAAATGATGGAGCCACGCTGCAAAAGGAAACAGCCCCACCCTTTAGATCTGTGTGGCACCTTTATTTAGTTGGTCTGTGTGTGCGTGAAGGGTTTGTCCTCACCCCGCTCCTGGTCGCCTGTGACTTTTTTTTTGTCTTTTTGCCTTATCTAGAGCCACACCCGCGGCGTATGGAGGTTCCCAGGCTAGGGGTCTAACAGGAGCTGTAGCTGCCGGCCTTCGCCACAGCCACAGCAACGCAGGATCCGAGCTGCATCTGCAACCTACACCACGGCTCACGGCAACGCCGGGTCCTTAACCCACTGAGCAAGGCCAGGGATCGAACCCGCAACTTCATGGCTCTTAGTCAGATTCGTTAACCACTGAGCCACGATGGGAACTCCACACCTGTGATTTTTGGATGAATTTATCCAACGTGACTTTTTATGGACTTGTGTACCCGGCCACAGATGCGGGAAGTGCCTTTTACAATTCTTGTCCCTTCCCTTTCTTGGCACAGTGCTCACCGGGGCTGTAGTAAGGTGCAGGGACAGGGTAGGGTGGGGACACTGGCCCACGTCACAGGTGTCACTCACAATGTGTATTTGCAGCTGGGAAGCAACACGCTGAACCCCAAACATGACATATCCAGAGAAGTATCTGTTTCTTTGCTGATGGCTCTCTGGCCTGCTGGGGCTCCCACCCTGGCAGGGGTGGGGTGGGAAGTATGGCAGGGTGGCATCTGTGGGTCACAGGCCCCCATGGGGATGGTGGTCCCTTTAGAGGGTGCTCCTCCGCCTTTAGACCTCGGGGCACCTGCGTGTGAAAGCAGGGCTGTGCCTCTGCCCAGGGGGTGAGGCCAGCCATTGCCTCTGTGCTCAGGGGGTGTGGGAGATGGGGGCGGCAGCCTGGCACAGGACTCAGTCGCAGCATGTTTGTCAGAGAGGGGACATGTGGAAGTGGCAATGAGGATGGATGTTGAAGATAGCCATCGCCAGCTACTTGCTTCAGCTGCCTGGTGGCTGCAGGCAGGTAAAAGCTGTCAGGTGGTAACTGTCACTGGGGCCAGATGGGACATGTGGGCACAGCCACCCATGGGGAATGTTAGCACTTTTGGTCTTATTTGGAGACAATACCGAGTTTCATGCGATTGAGAGATACTGAAGGCTGCTTGGAGAGGATCAGGCAGGTTTTGGTTTGGATTCATTGAAGGCACAGGATGCAAGTCCAGTCAGCTTTTTTTTTTGGTCTTTTGTCTTTTTAGGGTCGTACCTGAAGCATATGGAGGTTCCCAGGCTAGGGGTCTAATTGGAGCTACGGCTGCTGGCCTACACCACAGCTGTAGCAACTTGGGATCCAAGCCACATCTGTGACCTAAACCACAGCTCACAGCAATGCCAGATCCTTAACCCACTAAGCAGGGTCAGGGATCGAACCCGTGTTCTCAGGGATCTAGTGGAGTTCATTAGCTCTGAGCCACAGCGGGAACTCCCCACTCAGCCCTTTGTCTTAGTAATTAGTCAGTGGTGCTCAGTAATGAAGGTTTTCTTTGATCGAGGTTGATAGGTATTTATTATATGTCAGCTCTCACGCTAAGGACGTGGAGGTAAGGCCTGGAAGGTGTATCCTGGCTCAAAGAAGCAGCAGGCACCACCAGAACTGTCATCTCATGGACAGGATGATACTCAGGGATCTTCTTACTGGATAGTTTGTTCCAGAGTTTTCTTCAGCACAGAGTAGAGCACTTATTCAGGGGGAGTGTCTGCGGTTACACCCGGAAATTTGGGACAAGGGGCAAAGCAGTAAAGGTGAGGTTATCAGGAATTGAAAGACCAGTAATTGATCGTAGGAGTCTGGGCTTTGGCGGTGGAGCCAGAGTTCGCCTTTGTGTCTGTACATCTGGGACCAGGCTCCTCAAGTCCAAACCAGCAGAGAGCAGATGGAGAGGTGGGCCCTTCTCGGGCCTCGTACAGCACTGACATGGCCACAGATGGCCCCGAACAGCCAACTGAGGCCAAGTTGGGGTGCACAACAGGCCCACCTCACCCATCTGTGCCCAGTGTCCTGAAGAAGTATGGTGGGTAGAGAGAGGACTGAGGGTCGCGAGGGTGGCTCCTTTCCTGGAGTGACAGCTGGCAGGCAGCTGTGGGGAGATATTGTGTGTGTGTGTGTGTGTGTGTGTGTGTGAATAGCCACAGTGGCTGGGTGTTTATTGAATTGCTGTGGATTTTCTAAAAGCAAAGCAAGCATACTAAATTGCTGCAAATTACCAAGGGCTTTCCTAATGCTCGATAAAAATACCGTGAGCGTTTAAGGACACAGGCCCGGCGAACGGCTCTGAAGGCACAGGGAAGCTCTTGCTTGGAGAACAAACACGCCAACTCCTCGGCACGGATGAGTGGAGCTAGTAGCGTCATCATCGCACGGAGGCCGGACCTCCCAGATTTGAGGTGGCGGCCCCCTCCTCTTTCGGTATCCGCTTCCATTCATTCTGAGCCCTGTGCATGCCAGCCTGGCCTCTGCCTGCTGCCCACGGGAGACTCTAAGGTCAGTGCGCCTCCTGATGAGACAGAGTGCGCCTCGAATCTGGTGGTGGCGGCTTATCTTCTGGTTCAGACATGAAGGCAAGTGTGGGAGGCTGGGCTAATTTTTTATTTTTATTTTTGTTTGTTTATTTATTTTTTTACTTTTCAGTGCCCCCTCCCCCCCGCCCCCGAGCATATGGAGGTTCCCCGGCTAGGGGTCTAATTGGAGCTGTAGCCGCCGTCCTATGTCACAGCAACGTGGGATCCGAGCCGCGTCTGCGACCTACACCACAGCTCACGGCAACGCCGGATCCTTAACCCACTGAGCGAGGCCAGGGATTGAACCTGCAACCTCACGGTTCCTAGTCAGATTTGTTAACCATTGAACCACGAAGGGAACTCCAAGGGCTGATTTTTTAATCATCTTCCTTCATGATCCCCAGTATTTGTCATCTTCCTCAGTGTCCCCAGGGCTAGCCGCCGCTGTCCGGGAGCAGAAAACAAGAAAGCTGGCCCAGAGGTTGAGGCAAGGACACACTTCCTGTCTGGCAGGCAGATCCCTCTATGTCCCCGTACCTGGTTTCTTCAGGTCCATCCTAATTTCTTTCTGTCCCTGGGGCTTTGCAGTTTTGCTCCTTTTCCTCCCTGGCTTAGATCATATTCTTTGGACAGAAATAAACCATAATTTTTTTTTGTGCTGAGGAAGAAAGTACTGCTAGAGCCAGAGATCTGTGGCTTCCAGCCTTGTACTGAGAAGTACAGGTGAGTTGGACCTCTGAGAATTAAATTACACCCCGGTTTAAAAATCAAAGGCGTCACTGTTTAGGGGCCAAATGCACTTTCAGTTAAATCAGTTCAAAGCGTCAGAAAAATCGTCAGAAATATTTGAAGAGCACAGCGGGTGGCTGGGTTTGCATTTCTTAACCTGTGTCATTTGATGTTTTGCTTTCACAGGGAGGGTATGAGGGGTTTCACTGCTTTCCAGCAGTTGAATGCGTTCAGGAATCCTACGTTGCCTTGGTGGTTTGCAATAAAATTTTGAGCATATTTTGCCTCCCGCCTGTTAATCATCACCACGGCCAACACCATCCTCTTCAAGCCTTGGTGTGGTAACGATGTGACCTTGTTAAAAACCAAAAAGTCTAATTTCTGAAACCAGGGTGGGTGTGTTTGGGAGGTTCGCCCAGGCAATGGAGCCGTAGGTACTGAGGTTTCAATAGAGTCCAAGAGATTAGGAGAGAAGGTCCAGTACTTTGAGGTTAGAACAGATGCTTACCAGATCTACATAAGTGGACAAAAAGCCACAGAGAATAGAGCTGGGCAGAGTGGGAAAGGAGGTGCCTGGGGATAGTTGGAAAAGAAGAGGAAACCAGAGCCACGGCACAGCAGCCCAGCTATGAAGAGACCAGCACTAGGGGTGAGACAGAAGGGAGAAGACTACCAGCCCTAGGAGAGGAACAACAGAGGTTTTCCCTCAAGAAGTCACTGAGCAGTGACCACAGGAAGAGTCAGACTCCTGTTGTAAGCAGATGGACTTTGTTAGCAGCCGTACAAATTGTGCTCTGAGGCTCAACTGATGATCTTTGAGTCCTTAGCTAGGACTCACCCTCTTCTGATGGGACAGAGGCCTGATCAACCATCCCGGCAAAGCACATTCTGGAGGAGGTCTTTCTGAGGTATAGCTCCTCTGGGTGAAGGAGGAGTTCTGGGAATGAAACAGCTTTCCTAGGTCGTGCTCCTGCTCCAGGAATAGGAATCTATGCTGCTGGATGGCTATACTTTGAAAGGTGATCACAGAATTGGGCATATATGTGACCTGCATCTCTCTGAGTGCCAATTTTCTCATCTATAGTTAAGGAGTTAGGTCCTCTGATCTCTTCGGCTCCTCTTATCCCCTAAGTTTCCAGATTCAATCTCTCATGCTCTGTGTCAAATCTTTTGGGGAAAAAAAATCAAGAGAAGACAATTGTGCAATGTCCCATGCTCAAAGTTCGAAGATACCTGTCCTTGAAAAGACCGTCCATCCATTCATCCGTCCACCCCCCCATCTGTCCATCCATCCAGTTAATCATCTATCCAGTCACCCATCCTCCCCATTCATCATCCACCCATCCATCCACTTAATCATACATACATACATGTCACATCTATTTATCTATCTATTCAATCATCCATTCATCTATCCATCTACCCATCCATCCGTTTAATCATCCAACCATCTATCACCCATTCATCTGTTTATCCAATCATCCATCCATCTATCCATCCAATCGTCCTTATAGCCAGCTATCAACCACCCATCCATCCATCCATGCATGCATCTAATCATCCATTCATCTGTCTATTCAGTCATCCATTCATCCTTCCATTCATCTGATCATCCATCCTCCTATCCATCCAGTCATCCGTGTAACCAACTATCATCCATCCATCCATCCACTCATCTATTATCCATCTAATCATCCACTAATCTATCTAATCACCCATCCAATCATCCATCCATCCCATCTACCTTCCATTTATTTAATCATACATGTGTCACTTATTGGTACCTGCAGTGATTAATTCATATCATCAGTAAACATCACTCAGCCCTTATGATGTAGCCAAATCCATGATATTTTAAGCTCTGTGGGAGCAAGGACTATGCCATTCATGTTGACACTGTATCTATTCCCCATGCCTGGCAAATCATAAATTCTTAAATATTTGCCAAATGATGAGTGAAAGGTAACTACACTACTTGTTTTATGAGAACAACAAGATGGGGAGCAGTTCTGCTTTTCTCTAGTCCATTTCCCTAATTTTTTGGCAGTTGTACATATTTCAGCGCTAAATAAATATTTGTTAAAGTAAAGAAAGCATCTCTGTGCAGCTGCAGTTGTCTGTGTTTATGTGTTTGGCCATATGCTCACATACCATCTCCTTAGCAGTGTGGTACAATGAGTAGCCCATGATGTGTCTGGAGTCAGGGGGCCTACGTTTTCCTCCTCATTCTTTCTGGCAAGCTGTGCCAACTTGCATAAATTATGTACCCTTCTTGGACCTCTCCTTTCTCACCTGCAAAGTGAGAAGTCTCATTTGGTTACTTCCAGCTTTGAAGTGCATGATTAGAGCATGAGGAAAAACAGATGTAGGCAGAGAGTATGCCCCTAAAAATGATAGCTTTCATTATACTAAAGACAAGGGCTTGTCTTCCTCATCACAATATTAAGGAAAGGGTTGAATAGATGCTGAATATTCAGTAAATGCTTTTGAATCACAATAATAAAATAATTGGCAAGTGTTTACCAGACACTTGTGCAGGGATCACTATGTGACAGGCACTGTTACACAGGCTTTATTAATGAATTTCATCTTCATGACAACTGAATGAGATGGGTACTAGTACTGGCCCCACTTTACATAGCAGACAACTGGGACCCAGAGGAGTAAAGTCAGCAGCCCTCTGTGGCTACCCCATCAGTAAGTGGCAGAGCCATCACTTGGAGCCAGGCATTCAGGCATTCCTGCCTGTGACATGAACTGCCCTGCTATGTAGGCTGTAACATGGGTGACAACTGTGTCAGACTCAATGGTGGCCAAAGCAGAATATGAGCTTCAGTCCCTTTCATGAGGTGCTCACAGTCTAATTGGGCACACGAAATATTTAGAGAATGAGAGAGTGGGCAATAAAGCCTCAATGGGAGGTATAGATCACTGGAGAACAGGAAAGCATGTAATAGGTACCTTACCTTTATATAACACTTTATGGCTTTCTGAGTATTTTCACATCCGTCATCTCATTTGCCCCCCATAAAAGCTGTCATTATTTATTGAGGGCTTACTATGTGCCAGGCCCTGGGCTAAGTGCTTTGCTTATATTACCTCAACCAAGTCTCACAGCAGACCTATTACATAGGCACCACTTCTATTTTAGTGTCAAAAATCCAATTCAGTTTGTTCACGTAACAGAGTGGAGGAGTTAACGCTGGTGTTAGCACAGCTTGTTCCAGGGACGCAGACAGTGCCTTTGGGATGTGGTCTCTCTCTTCCCTTCTCCATCTCTTCCTGTCTGTTGTGGCTCCGACATGTGTTGGCTTAGCTCTCAGATGAGTTCTTCCCTCAGGTGGCCCCAGACAGCCCCGCGCTGAGGTCACCTTCACCGCAAATGATCCCAGCAGAGAGAGGACCCCCCTCAGCGTTTCCGACAAAATGTCCTAAAATTGAGCCTCATTCACATCGTGGATGTGGCTGTCCACGAACTGGTCACTGTGGCCAGAGGGATGGAAGCTGTGGAGGAATCAGACCAGGGTCACAAGACCAGCCCTGTAAGTTTCCGGAGGAAGTGACCCATCAGACCCCAAAGGAAAATGAAGGTGATGTTTCTAGAGTAAAGGAGCATGGATGCCGGCTGACACAGAAGTGAAAGCGTGTACGATGGTTGCTTTCTGTGTTTAGTGGGGAGTCAGGTCCTGAGAGAGTGAGTGCTTAGACCAGGGCCACGGTCAGGGAGCAGGGTTTGTGTGGCGTGTCTGCTCTTCTCATTCATTTGCAGGTGGGAAAAGTAAGGCACAGACAGGTCGAACACCTCCTTGATCTGATCTGTCTGGACAAGGGAGACTTTCCAGGATTCAGGGCAGTGCTCTCTGCAGAGTGCCAGCTGACAAAGCCCCGAGATAGATGTCTCCATGGTCTGAGGAGGGCTATTCAGGGTAAAAAATCTGGGCAGTTGGCAGTACATCCTCTTTCCAAACCTGCAATTTGGGCATTTGAACCACAGTTTCTGGTTGAAAACCCACACGGTCCCTAAATTTGGAGGAGAGACATGAGTGTTTCCTGTTGGGTGGCTTCTTTCAAAGCAGGTTCTCAAAACGTGGTGGTGGGTGGTGGCACGCGGCTCGGGAAATGGGGCTTTGGCTGTGAGTTAGAGGCAGAGACTTACTGGTGGACACCGCCAACCCTGGACTCAGGCTGTGCATGGCTCTCTCCTTTGCTTTGGTTTTGGGAAGAAGCTGACTTGGTCAGGGACTGGTGGTCAAGGATCATTTCGGGGAGAAATTGGCAGGCATCGCTGTGCAGTGGGAAAGCTTGGCTGCAGGAGTCAGACTACCCATCAGTTAAATGATAGTTCTGTCTTTACCAGCTGTGTGGCCTTGGTATCTTAGCATGGTCCTCTGTGACCATGTCCCATCTGTAGGAGACAGGTGTCCTCAGATTGAGGTCAGACCACAGTTATGGAAAAGCCAAGCTTCCCTCAGCTGAGGAGGAGGTGGAAACCCACCAGCTGTAAGCAGTCTTTCCTGGAGAAAGGATGCTCAGAGAGCTGGCTTCTGTGTTCCTCTTCATGCCCGTGTGCCTGTGACCATGCCGGTAAGTGTGTGTGTATGGGAGAACACTTTCCTTGGTCCTTTGTCCTATGCCTACGATGGCAACCTGTCCTCTGCCCAGTCCCCCAGGGTCAGCGTGCAAGAGCTTGCCCAAGGCTCAGCCCTTTCACCTGAAGACCTGAGTTCAAACTATAGAGGACAGGGCAGGCATCCTGGCACAACTGACCTGGGTCAAATTTTGATCCCTCCAGCTACGTGGGAGCAAATTTCACACGTTCGAAGCCTAAGTTCTGGTTATTCTTCTAACTTTTCTTCTTTCTCTAGTTGCTTTAGGTATGAGTTTAGGTTGTTTATTTGAGCTTTTTCTTATTTCCTGAGGTAAAATTGTATCACTATAAACTTCTCTCTTAGAACCACTTTTATTTACATCCCGTAGATTTTGAGTAGTCATGTTTACATTTTCATTTGTCTCTAGGTATTTTTTGATTCCCTCTTTGATTTCTTCAGTGATCCCTTTGTTATTTAGCATATTGTTTAGCCTAATCATGTTTGTGTTTCTTACGTTTTTTTCTTGTAATTAATTTCTAATCTCGTAGCGTTGTGGTTGGAAAAGATGCTTGATATGATTTCATTTTCCTTAAATTTACTGAGGCTCGACCTGTGGCCCAAGATGTGTTCTATCCTGGAGAATGTCCTATGTGCACTTGAGAAGAAATGTGTTTTTCTGTGTTCAGATGGAATGCTCTCTAAATATTGCTTAAGTCCATCTGGTCTAATGTGTTATTTAAGACCTGTGTTTCCTTACTGATTTTCTGTCTGGATGATCTGTCCACTGATGTAAGCCCCTATTATTATTGTCTTGCCATCAGTTTCTCCTTCTATAGCTGTTAGCATTTACTGAGGTGCTCCTATGTTGGATGCATATATGTTTACAATTGTTATGTCTTCTTTTTTCTTTACTTTTTTTTCATTTTATGGCTGCACCATGGAATTCCCTGGGCCAGGGACTGAATCCAAGCCACAGCTGTGATCTACACCACAGCTGCTGTAATGCGAAATCTTTAAGCCCACTGTGCTGGGTTGGGGATTGAACCTGCACCTCTGCAGTGACCTGAGCCACTGCAGTCAGATTCTTAACCGCCTGTTCCATGGCAGGAACTCCTGCTATATTTTCTTCTTGGATTGATCACTTGATCCTTATCTAGTGTCCTTCTTTGTCTCTTGTAACCGTCTCTATTTTAAAGTCTATTTTGTCTCATAAGAGTACTGCTACTTTCTTTTGATTTCCGTTTGCATTGAATACTTCTTCTATACCCTTACTTTCATTCTGTATGTGTCCCTAGGTCTGAAGTGAGTCTCTTATAGACAGCATATATATGGGCCTTGTTTTTGTATCCCTTCAGCCAGTCTATGTCTTTTGGTTGGAGTATTAATCCATTAACATTTAAAATAATATTGATATGTATGTTCTTATTGCCATTTAAAAAATTGTTTTGGATTATTTCTGTAGGTCTTTTTTTCTCCTTCTTTTGTTCTCTTCCCCGTGACTTGATGATGATTTTTAGTATTGTGTTTGGCTTGATTTTTCTTTTTTGTGTGTACCTGTTGTAGTTTTTCGGTTTGCAATTCCTATAAGGTTCTGATATAGGAGTCTCTATATACAAGATTGTTTTAAGTTGCTGGCCTCTTAATTTCAAGTGTGTTGCCAATATCCTGCCTATGTACTCTACTCTTCCCATGATTGCTGGTTTTGAAATCACACTTTTGTGTGGATGAGAGAGAAGAACAAGTAAAATCCAAAGTTAGTAGAAGCAAGGAAACCATAAAGACCAGAGCAGAAATCAATGAAATAGAGATGAAGAAAATAATAGAAAAGATCAATGGAAGTAAAAGCTTGTTCTTCGGAAAGATAAACAAAATTGATAAGCTTTCAGCTAGGCTCATCGAGTAAAAAAAGGAGAGGCCCCAAATCAATAAAATTAGAAATGAAAAAGGAGAAGTTACAACAGACACCACAGAAATACAAAAGATCATAAGAGATTACTGCAAGCAACTAGATGCCAATAAAATGGACAACCTAGAAGAAATGGACAAGTTCTTAGAAAGATACAAACTTCCAAGATTGAACCAGGACAAAATAGAAAATATGAGCAGATCAATCATAAGTACCAAAATTGAAACTGTGATTAAAAGACTTCCAGCAAACAGAAGTCCAGGACCAGATGGCTTCACAGGCGAATTTCATCAAACATTTAGAGAAGAGTTAACACTTACCCTTCTGAAACTCTTCCAAAAAATTGCAGAGGAAGGAAAACTCCCAAATTCATTCTATGAGGCCACCATCACCCTGATACCCAAACCAGACAAAGATACAACAAAAAAGAAAATGACAGGCCAATATCATTGATGAATATAGACACAAAAATTCTCAACACTATGCTTTCAAACCAAATCCAACAATACATTAAAAGGATCATACACCATGATCAAGTGGGATTTATTCCAGGGATGCAAGGATTCTTAAATTCAAGTCAATCAATGTGATATACCACATCAACAAATTGAAGAATAAAAACAATATGATCATCTCAATAGAAGCAGAAAAAACTTTTGACAAAATCCAACACCCAATTCTAATAAAAAAAAAAATCCAGGAAGTGGGCATAGAGGGAACCTACCTCAACATAATAAAGGGCATATATGACAAACCCAAAGCTAACGTCATCCTCAATGGTGAAAAACTGAAAGCATTTCCTCTGTTTCTCTCATTGTCCACTCTTTTCACTTTTATTCAATATAGTTTTGGAAGTCCTAGCCAGGGCAATCAGAGAAGAAAAAGAAATAAAAGGAATCCAGATTGGAAAAGAAGTAAACTTGTCACTGTTTGCAGATGACATGATATTATACATAAAAATTCCTAAAGATGTTACCAGAAAACTGCTAGAGCTCATCAATGAATTCAGAAAAGTTGCAGAATACAAAATTAGTACACAGAAATCTCTTGCATTCCTATACTCTAACAAAATGTCAGAAAGAGAAGTTAAGGAAACAGTCCCATTTACCATTGCATCAAAAAGAATAAAACACCTCGGAATAAACACACCTAAAGAGATGAAAGATCTGTACTCTGAAAACTACAAGATGCTGATGAAAGAAATCAAGGATGGACACAAACAGATGGAAAGTTATACCATGATTTAGGATTGGAAGAATCAATATTGTCGAAATGACTACACTACCACAATCTACAGATCCAACACAATCCCTATCAAATTACCAAGGGCATTTTTCATAATGCTAGAACAAAATTTTTTTAAATTTGTATAGAAACACAAAAGACCCCAAATAGCCAAAGCAAGCCTGAGAAAGAAAAATGGAGTTGGAAGAGTCAGGATCCATGATTTCAGAATATACCATAAAGCTACAGTAATCAAAGCAGTATGGCACTGGCACAAAAACAGAAATATAAATCAGTGGAATAGGAATAGAAAGCTCAGAGATAAATACACACACCTACATTCAATTAATCTGTGACAAAAGAGGTACGAATATGCAATATATTGCAGAATATCACCTCTTCAATAAGTGATGCTGTGTAAACCAGACAGCTACATGTAAAAGAATGGAATTAGAACATTGTCTAACACTATACACAAAAATAGACTCAAAATTGACTAAAGATCTAAATGTAAGACCAGCTATTATATGACTCAGAGGAAAACACAGAACATTCTTTCACATAAATTCCAACAATATCTTTTTGGATCCACATCCTAGAGTAATGAAAATAAAAACAAAAATAAACAAATGGGACCTAGTTAGACTTAAAAGCTTTTGCACAGCAAGGGAAACCATAATCAAAATAAAAAGACAACCCACATAATGGGAGAAAATATTTGCAAACAATGTGATTGACAAGGGATTAATCTCCAAAATATGCAAACATCTCACACAGGTCTATATATATTAAAAAAAAAAACAATAAAAAAATGGGCAGATCGGAGTTCTCATCATGGCACAGTGGAAACAAATCCGACTATGAACCATGAGGTTGCGGGTTTGATCCCTGGCCTCACTCAGTGGGTTAAAGATCTGGTGTTGCCATGAGCTGTGGTGTAGGTTGCAGATGTGACTTGGATCTGGCATTGCTGTGGCTATGGCGTAGGCCAGCTGCTGTAGCTCCGATTAGAGCCCTAGCCTGGCAACCTCCAAATGCCATGGGTGTGGCCCTAAAAAAAAAAAAAAAGGACAAAAATAAAATGGGAAGATGATCTAAGTAGACATTTCTCTGAAGAAGACATACAGATGGCCAATAGGCACATGAAAAGATGTTCAACATCTCTAATTATTAGAGAATTGCAGATCAAAGCTGCGATGAGGTGCCACCTCACACCAGTCAGAATGCCCATCATTAAAAATCTGCAAATAATAAATGCTGGAGAGAGTGTGGAGAAAAAGAAACCCTTCTACGCTGTTGGTGGGAATGTAAATTGGTGCAACCACTAATGGATAGCAGTATGTAGGTTCCTTAAAAAAATAAAAATGGAACTACCATAGGATCCAGCAATCCCACTCCTGGGCATCTATCTGGAGAAAACCTAATTCAAAATGGTACATGCACCTTATGTTCACAGCAGCACTATTTACAGTAGCCAAAACATGGAAGTAACCTAAATGTCCATTAACAGAGGAATGGATAAAGGAGATGTGGTATACTTACACACGGTGAAATATTACTCAGCCATAAAAAGAGTGCAATAATGTCATTTGTAGCAACATCGATGGACCTAGAAATTATCAAACTAAGTCAAGTAAGCCAGACAGAGAAGGCAATATTATATGATATTGCTTGTATGTGGATTCTCATTAAAAATTATACAAATGGGGAGTTCCCAATGTGGCTGAGTGGAAATGAATCTGACTAGTATCCCTGAGGTTGCAGGTTCGATCTCGGGCCTTGCTCAGTGGGTCAGGGATCCGACATTGCTGTGAGCTGTGGTGTAGGTAGCAGACACGGTTTGGATTCCGATTTGCTGTGGCTGTGGATTGCATGGCAGCTATAGTGCCAATTCAATCCCTAGCCTGGGAACTTCCATATGCAGCTCTTGAGTGTGGCCCTAAAAAGATACAAATGAACTTGTTTGTAAAACAGAAAGAGACTGGCAGATTTTGAAAACAACCTTAGGGTTACCAAAGGTGAAGAGAGTGGAGGGATAAATTAGGAGTTGGGGATTAACACTTACACACTACTATATATAAAACAGATAAACAAGGACCTACTGTATAGAACAGAGAACCCTCCTCAATATTCTGCAATAAAAGAATCTGAAAAATAGTGGGTATATATATATATATATATATATATATATATATATATATATATAAAACAGATTCACTTTGCTGTGCACCTGAAACTAATACGACATTGTAAATCAATTATACTCAATAAAATTTAAAAAACCCCATAAAATAAAATTTCTCCAAATGCTGGAAAACAAAAACAAAAGAGTAAATCAGCTAACACTTTCAAATGGTTCCTGATTCTATTGCCCTGTTATTCAGAGACTGATCACCTGACTTCTGTAGGTCTGAGCCCTTCGTGTCGCTGTTCCCTCATGACAGGACCAGGAAAACGCCTCTGTGTGTCCTTGGTGTGGAGGAGGGCCATGACCATCGCCCTCAGGGCTGAGCATGGGTGGGTCCCTGATCCCCAGTCCCCTTCCTCCTGCTCCTCTGTCCACTGCCTTCGGTTTCTCTGCCCAGAAGGTCTCCGTCTGCAAGTCCTCTGTTATCTTCTCTCCACCGCCTCTCCTGTCTCCATCTGGCTGGTGCTAAGAGCTGTTTGTGGCCCATCGTATAATGTTCCCAACCATGCAACTCCCGACCCCATCTAGGGGGTTTGGGGCAGATGCTGCCCTGTCACAGGCTCTGAGGATGCGCGCTGTGTGTCAGAAGAAAACGCCTTGTAAGCACAGAGTACTTTACAGTAGGGTTTTTTTGTTGTGGAAAGGTACACAAGACATAACAATTACCATTTAATCCGATTAAAAGTGTGCAGCCGTGGCACTAAGGACACTCACAATGTTATGCTACCATCCCTGCCATCTGGTTCCAGAGCATTTCCATGACCCCAAACAAACCCGCACCCATCACTACTCACTCCCCGTTCCCTGCTCCCCCAAGCCCCGGGCGACCACTAATCTACCTTCTGTGTCTATGATTTTGCCTATTCTGGACAGTCATACCATTTGTGGCTTTTTGTGTCTGGCTTGGTTCACTTACTGTGATATGTTCAAGCTTCATTCGTATTGAAGCATGAACCCGTGCTTCATTCCTTTTTCTGGCTGCATAATACTCCATTTTGGGCTGTACAATAATTGGCTTATAAAAACAGTGGTTTCAGTTTGAAATCTCATTCAGAGATGGGTAATCACAGCAGAGAAGGGGTGATTTGAAGTCGGGGAACAGGCGTGCTGATTTGGAGAAGAGGAGGCCTGGGGGAGTCATGGACCAGGAGCTCTTATGAGACTGATTCCCAGCCTCCCGCTGCAAAGGCTGGGACACCGGGATGTCATTTTTATCTCCCATCTGGTGAGCTCAAGAAGACCTGTAGGATGCCCTGGGTGGCCCTAGTGGGGGCTAATTTGGAGCATTCTGCAGCCACTGAGAATGGTTTCCATGAGAGAGGAGAGAAGCTGTCAAGCCAGACTGAGGAGAGGCTGCAAGTCTCCTGACCACATGTGGCTGAGGCCCTGGCCAAGGTGAGCGGAGGGGTGGTGAGACAGAGGGCTGGGACTGGGGTAGAAGAGGGTAGGGCCCAGATGCAGCCCAGGAACAAAACCTGGGAGCTGGTCCCAAGGGCTCAAGTGTGCACCTTCTTCTCCACCCAGCTGTCACCACCCTCGTCTGTCTGGGGTCACCTCCTTCAGCTTATAGTTTCCCTGGCCTGATTCTTGTCTGGACCCCTCCCCTTACTTATTGCTACCACTTATCTGCCTGCCCTTTGATTTGCTGTTAGATGAGTTCCAGCTTAGATGTGGCCTCTCCCAGAAAGCCTTCCCAACCTGCATCTCATAATCCACAAAACGTCCCGGGTGGAGTCTCCCCTGTGTGTCCGTCCCCACAGATCCTTACGTGTCCACCCTGGCTTTAGAACGTGAGTCCAGTTTGCTGATCTGTGTCTCTGCAAGACCATATATTCCAGGAGGACAAGACCCACTATGTCTGGTTCCCCATGACACCTCTGGCATCGTGGACCAGTGCCTGGCACACACTAGGTGATCTGCACCTAATTGTGGAATGAATGGATAAATGAATGAGTTGGACCAGATAGCGGTTAAAGTGAGGCAGGCTTGAGCTTATTTTTCCAGCTAATTGCAACCATGGAGTAGAGAACTTGGGAGAACAAAGTCTCTCACCTTGGAGGAACTCTGCCAGAGTCTGGGTGACTGTGGACATGCTGCAGGGGATTTGAGATTGTTGGGGTGGGGGGTAGGCCAGGTGGACCTCTGAAACCCCATTCAGCTCAGATCTTCTGGGATCTGATGACTCGGCTGCCTCTTGCCCTCAGCCTGGACCATTTCTCATGGCAGCTGAAGGCCCGCAGGGGCCCAGGTGCGACCGAGATGCTGGTCAGGATGCTTCAATCTACCAGTTGTTGCTCTTTATTGCACTGAATCCAGGAATGGGTTGCCCACGTGGCCTTTCCATTAAACACCCCTTCCACAGAGGAAGCCAGAGCTGGAGGCCGGGGAGGCAGGAGAGCAGAGGGAGAGAAGAGGGGAAGCCCTGTTGGACCCTGAGTTGCGGGGATGGTGCTGGGCCTGGGGCTGGACAGGCTGAAAAACAGGACTGCAGGCAGATGATGACTGCGCAGAGCTTTTCAAGTGCTTTCTCTGCCAGCCTCTCGGAGCTCCTGACCCTGCTCTTCTGGAGGCAGCGAGATCCACCCAGCTCCCTCCCTGTCTGACCAGTTCCCATCTAAGGACTGTTGTCCACTCACTTCCCTCCATGTAGACGGGTCGCGGTCAGATCATCCCTTTGATGGAAGGGGAAACCGGGGCCTCGGGAAGTATGCCAAGGTCCCGAAACTGGCCCCTTCGGCCAGCTGTTCAGCCTCCTCTATCTGTGGTCAAAGGTTGGGGCAGATGAGCGACGTGTAGGGACCAGCAAGTGTGAACTCTCAGTCCTCT
>PVHT020000113.1:114375-146827 GCA_004024745.2 Catagonus wagneri
CCCCCGCCCTGATTCCTGCTTCCATCCCTGCTCCCTTTGCACCACAAGAATAGAGAGATGCAGTCAAAGGCAGAAATGGGCAGAGAAGGGAGCACAGGAAAGAAATTCAGGCAACTAAAGGCCACCGAGGAGTTCCCGTCATGGCTCAGTGGTTAATGAATCCGACTAAAAACCATGAGGTTGCGGGTTCGATCCCTGGCCTTGCTCAGTGGGTTAAGGATCCGGCGTTGCCATGAGCTGTGGTGTAGGTCACAGACGCGGCTCGGATCCCGCGTTGCTGTGGCTGTGGCAAAGGCTGGCAGCTACAGCTCCTGTTAGACCCCTAGTCTGGGAACCTCCACATGCCGCGGGTGCGACTCTAGATAAGGCAAAAAGACAAAATAAATAAATAAATAAAGGCCACCGGGCATGGGTGTGTGTGTGGGGGGGGGCTGAGAGCAGAGACGGGGAGGAAATGCAGATCAGACCATCGAGCAGGACTGAGCTCCCGCAGCACTTGGCAGCACTGGCTCTCCTATCTCAGAGACTATGGGCCTCGCCTGCGGTGGAGAATTGTGCCCTCCTGACGGGGGCCTTGCCTGCCTCCGTGCCAGATCTCCGTCCTCTGTGAGCTGCTGGAAGTGTTTCGTCTTCTGGTGGTGCTTTCACTCACCCAGCTGGTGAAGACGGATTCACCGGCTGCGCTCCCTTTCCCACGGCAGCCTCTTGGTGGGGAAGGCAGAGCTGTTCAGCGATGGAGCCCCACAGGGCTGGCAGGGCCCGCACCTGCACACACGCTCGCATACCACCCTCCTCCCATTCGCTCTCTGGGTCATTTCAAAAGGCCCCGGAAAGGAGACCCTTTGGAGAAAATGGCACCTTCTGTGTTGGAAAACAGGATGTGATGACTGCAGTGGCATCGCATTAAGTGGGCAGAGGGTGAGATCCTGCCAGCCCTGGAACATCTCCTGCAAGCTGTCAAGTGTGAGGGCAGGAAGATATCGGGGGGCAGGCAAGAAAGGAGAGGGCACCCCTTATTCCTTCTGGCCTCCACCAGGCGCAGAAGCCTGGCCAGACCTCTTGCCCTCTCCATCCTACTTCTTAAAAGCCTGGCTCCATGTCCAGGTCTGGTGAGCTCGGGGCGTCCCCCCTTTTTGGGACAAATGTGTCCATCTGGGGTGCTTAGCAGGGGCTAAGCATTAAAAGGGAGACTTGCCTTGGAGCAGCGCAGGTAATACAGTGTCGCAGGGGGCTACAGCTCTGAGATGGAATGAACCGAACGGAGGGGGAGAAGTCACCTGGTAGGATTAGTTCCCTCTGCGGCAAGATGCTTGCAATCGCCTCCGACACCCCGTGCGGGGAATCCTAAACACGTCCTCTCTCAGGAGCAGCACGGGCTGGAGCGGTAGGTGCCTGGTAAGGGCTGCAGCCAGCTTTCCACCGGGGAGATGCTGGCTCAGAACGCTGGGCGGGATCCTGACCGCCCGCCACCCCCAACTGGGAACTTCCTGCTCTGTTCAACCTCTGCTGGCCCTATAGGCAGCTCAGCCCCTTGGGACCCCTGTACTTGGTGACACAAGGTGCCTTGGGCACCGGACAGAGGCCCAAGTTGAAGCAAGCATTTGGCTTCCTGATTCTGATTCAAGTGTCTCTTGGGTCATAGGAGGATGTAGAAGCTCCAGAAAGGAGGCAGGCCGTCACCAGAATTCAGTATGCACCTGCCCCGCCCTCACTGGGCTGTGTGCTGGGTGCTGCCTGCCCGCCCCCGCTAGGCTGTGCGTTGGTGCTGCGGACATACCCAATAAGGCATGTCCTGTGTCCTCGCACAGGACCCTAAAAGGGACACAGCAGGTAACCACTCTAAGGCAACAGGATTCTGTTCAGTCTGCTTGGCCAAGGGGTGGGAGGGGCCTGGGAGGACTTTACAGCAGAAGCAGCTTCTGGCTCCCTTACCAACCTGGGCTGCTGAGTCGACCAGGCAGAGGGCCAGAAGATCCTGGGATGACAGGGGCCTTAGAGACCTGGTGATCCCCAAGTGTGGGATTCATCCTGGGTCCATGTGAAAGGTCCAGACCCCAGGCCTGTGCTCAAGATGCACTGAAGGGAGATGTCCCAGAAAAGCTGGGAACATGCATGCAGACAGCGTCCCGGGGGATTCCGGTGGTGAGCTAAGTTGGGGACCCACTGACGCGGGCCCACCCTCTCCCGTCACAGAGGCGGCACTTGGCCTGCAGGATGGGGGCGTGCGGCGAGCCGGGGCAGAGGAGTGCCAGGCCCTGAGCTCAGATTCATGTCTCCAAGTCCAGTGCTGTCCCCACCAGGGTGGCCGCATGCGGCGCGTCCCGCAGCAGGGGCCCCACGGCAGAGCAGGCTGTGCTGGGACAGTCTTCTGCAGGATCCAAAAGCACCTTCAGAAAAGGGGAGAGTCCCACTGCTCTGCTGGCTCTGGTGGGGGGCTCCCCCCGTTAACCCCACCTGCTCTGGGCTGCAGCGTAGCGTGCCTTTTTTCTGGAAGGTCTTGCTTTGCTGCGTCTTGCTAGCAAGATGCCAGGCAAGCCCGAGGGTCTCTCCCACTCTAAATACGGATGGCGTGTCTGGGAGGGAACAAAGCCTTGCCAAGGTCTTGTTTCCAGAGACAAAGCTCCACCAAAACCACGAGCAGGGAGCAGGAACGTACTGGAACGTACTGGAAGGCGGCAGCACAGCTCTCCTTCCTGAAAGAGAGCCAGACAGTTTTCAGTCCTGGGGCAGGGGAAATGACTCTTGTGACCTGTTTGACTTGCCAGCTTGTGGTCTTGGCTCACCAGCCATCTCGTATTCAGGATGAGAAAAGAAGTGTGTTTCCGTGAAGGGCGTGTCCTGTCCCATCTGAGCTGAGAAGACTAAGCTGGTTTCCTAAACTAAGGGGTTCTAAATCTCAGCCTGATTTCACAATGGCAGGTATATAGGCACCCGCCCGACCCCCGACCCCTGCTCCCCAGCTGCCTCACATCTCCTGCTGTGCTTTCTGCTCCCACAGTCTCCCTCGGATCCCACTGGGCTCTCCGGTGGCGTAGACAAAGAGGTGTTGCAAGTAATATCTTTATTTGGCAAGTGAGGCAAAGGGCCCAGAGAGCTTAGGTGACTTCTATGCTTAACACCCAGTGTCCCCGTAGTAAATTGGAGCCTCACACCCAGGGATCTGGTTCTAAATCCTCCCCTTCTAATCTGCCCCGGGCCGGCCAGCCAGACGCATGGCCCCTGGTTGGTTCCCCGCTGTGCACCTTTGCAAATATCTCCCCCCTCTGGGCCATCTGCCTCTTCTTCAACTTCCCTTCCCTTCTGAGCATAGCTGGAAGCTCCTCCAAGAGGGCTTTCCAGTCACTTTCAATCTCTCTGAACCTGAATGACACTATTTAGCGCTTAATTACATTCCATCACATGGTGGGCTGATTGTCTCGTGTGTATCATTTTTCCCAGCACATCTCGTTTACAAACTCCATGACAAGCGTCACTTCACGCGTGAGCTTTTGGTCGTGGCCCGGGCCTAAAGCCTGGGGTTGAAAGCTTCTCGCTGCAAGTCTGCGTGGAGAAAGCCGATGGCATTTAAGCCCTGGAGGGAATTAACGGTGACCCCATTTAGCGTATCTCAATGTGTTTGGTTTCTCCCCATCTTATTTGTGGAGAGACAGAAGCTCTCTGGCTCAGGAAAAGCATCCAGCTGTTCGGAGCAGCTGGAAGCCAAGTGAGGGTTATTCTGGGATGAATTATTTCTTGCCTCTTAAGCCCTTTCACATGATGTTGTATGGGACGGTGCTGCTCGATGCAGAGGACTCCCCTCATTCCTGCCAAACCGAGATGGAAATATGACTGCTGAGCTAGATCGAAGCTGCGCCTGGGATGAAGCGAGCTGGCTCAGTCTTAGGGCAGCGCGGCCTCCAGCTGCTGTGGAGCTCCTGCCTGGTCCCTGTTGCTGCTTCTCTACAACATCTGCTCCTGGGGGGCATGGGGGGAGTGGACATCTTCAGAGACAGCGGTGGCTCCAAACTTGCTCTTATTCAGCCCATCGGGCATTCAGGGCCTGCTATTTGTTTATTCCTCACTCCACCTCTGCCTTTAAGGATGTCACAGTTTCAATGGGGCTGTAGCAAAGAACCGTGCCTGCAAATAAATGAGGCACTTGCCTTCGATATGTGCTTGGAGGGAATAATCTAGGTGCTGGGAATAGGGGCACGGAGAGAGAGGGTGGGTGGGTGCGAGCTTCGTTAGACCGCGCGCGTGGTCAGGGTGGTCAGAGAAGGTTCCTCGAGGAGATTAAACTGAGGTCCCAGGAGTTCCCTTCGTGGCTCAGTGGTTAACGAAGGTTGCAGGTTCGACCCCTGGCCTTGCTCAGTGGGTTAGGGATCCGGCGTTGCCGTGAGCTGTGGTGTAGGTTGCAGACGTGGCTCGGATCCCGTGTTGCTGTGGCTGTGGCGAAGGCCGGCAGCTGCAGCTCTGATTTGACCCCTAGCCTGGGAACCTCCATATGCCGCAGGTGTTGCTCTAGATAAAGGCAAAAAGCCAAAAAAAAAAAAAAAAAAAAAAAAACTGAGGCCCGTGGGGGGGCGGAGAAAATCCAGCTGGGCAAAGAGCTGAGAAAGGCTTGGCCAGGGAAACGGCCTGCTGGTCCATGGCAGGTGCTTGAGAAAGGGCTGGGAGCGGACAGAGGCCAAAGTGATGTGAGCTGAGTCGGGGGTGAGGATGCCGGAGGCCCTAAGAGGGGCGGCCAGACCCGACCCTGAGAGAGGCTATCCCCTGAGTGGTGGCCGCAGAGACGTGGGGTGAAGGATGGACTGGGGAGCTGCAGCAGGGCTGTGTGTTGAATGTTGAGTGGCCAGGTCTGCATGGAGAGGGTCTGGGGGACCCAGGGAAGGGAGGAATCAAGGGCAAATCCCAGGTTTCTAGCTCTGATTGGGGACAGCTGGGTGTGTGTATGTGTGTGCGTGCGTGTGCGTGCATGTGTGAGTTAGACTAAGGATGATATAAGCCTTGTGTTCTAGTCTGGATTTCTTGATACACAAAAGCCATCAGTTATTCATTCAGCCACTATCTGTGTGCACCTACTGTGTGTCAGATACTGTCGGAGGCACTACGGATGGAGCAGGAAACAAATGCCTAGTGTCAGAGGCAACAAACAAGATGAGTCAATAAATCGAGAGTACGGTGGAAGGGAGCAGGGCCCCGGGGGAAAGGAAGTGGGAGAGGGAGGTATGGAAAGGAGGGCCATTTTGAATACGATGCCTGGAGGGGTCCTCACTGAGGCTGAATCCAGGCAAAGCTGGGCAGCTTAGGGAGCAAAGCCTTCCAGGCAGGCAGACAGCGGTGCACTCCCGGTCTGCAGCCGGGAGCAGGGAGAACCGGGGCCGTCTAAGCGCAAGGGGAGTGGGTGCTCGGTGGAGGGTTTCAGCAGCGTACCGAATGTCATTTGGGTGGCTGTCAGTCTGATGGCCGTGCTGAGGACAGGGTAGAGTGACAAGGGCAGCGCGGGAAGAAGGACCCGAGGGGGAGTTCCCATTGTGGCTCAGTGGTTAACTAATCCGACTAGGAACGATGAGGTTGCGGGTTCGATCCCTGGCCTTGCTCAGTGGGTTAAGGATCCGGCGTTGCCGTGAGCTGTGGTGTAGGTTGCAGACGCGGCTCGGATCCCGCGTTGCTGTGGCTGTGGCGAAGGCCGGCGGCAACAGCTCCTGTTAGACCGGTAGCCTGGGAACCTCCATATGCCGTGGGTGTGGCCCTAGATAAGGTATAAAGACAAAAAAAAAAAAAAAAAAAAGGACCTGAGAGGTGGGTGGGTCATGCAGGCCCTCAGGGAGGGTTAGCAGGGATCTGAGAAGTGGGTAAGTCCTCTGTATGTGTTAAGAGATCTGACTGCGTTGGCTGACGGCTTGGATGTGAGATGAGGAGACGGGAAATGTCAGGGGCAACTCTGATTTTTTAGCTTTTCGACGGAAAGGATGACGTTGCATCAGCTGATACTGGGAGGAAAGCGGGGAGAGCGGGGTTTAAGTGCTTCAAGACCATTCTGAGCCTATTAGGTCTCAGATGTCCGTTTGACATCCTTGTGGAGGGTTTTCCATGCAGTGTGACGTGTGAGTTGAGCTTGGAGCAGGGGCCTGAGTCATGCATAGAAATCTGGACCACAGCAGCGCCTCAGTGGTGCTGAAAATCAGAGGCTGGATGACCAGACCCAGGCAGCGGGAGGAGACAGAGAAGAGGTCTGGAGTGTGAGTCCTGGGTGCCCCGGGGGTGCAGCAAGAGGGAACCAAGGGGGGGACACTGAGAAGGGCAGGTCAGGACGTTGCTGGAAATCAGATGGGTGTGGCCCAGGGAGGCGTGCTGAGCCAGTTTTTGGGGAGGAGAAAGTGGCAACCATGTGACATACTGATGATAATGAGGAGGACTGTGGATTTGGCACCATGGTCAACACTGGTGGCCTTGCTGGGAAGGTGGGAGTGGCACCAGAGAGGGACAATGCCAAGGGAGGGCGGAGGAGGTGCTTTTGTCTCAATGCAGATGCGCAGCAGCACAGACTGGTTGCTCGAGGAACCCTGCTCCAGGGAAGGACAGTTCCGCTAGAGAAGGAAGCGTGGCTGGGAGATCTTTTTTTTTTTTTTGGCTTTTTGGGGCCGTACTCTCGGCATATGAACGTTCTCAGGCTAGGGGTCGAATCGGAGCTACAGCTGCCAGCCTGCGCCACAGCCACAGCAATGTGGGATCCGAGCTGCGTCTGCGACCTACACCACAGCTCACGGCAACACCAGATCCTTAACCCACTGAGCGAGGCCAGGCATCGAACCCGCATCTTCAGGCATCCTAGTTGGGTTCGTTGACCCCCGAGCCACGAAGGGAACTCCTGGGAGATTTTTAAAATAGAAAAAAACCACAGCGTGTTTGTGTGTGGAGGGGAAAGATGCAGTTGAGTGAGAAAAGTGGATGCCACGGGAGAGAGGAGACAGTGCTGGAGGAGTGTCCTTGAGCCGGTGGGGAGAGACGGGGTCATGTGGGAGGGATGGAGCGAAGGGCACCTTGTGCACACACCCTGGACGCCTAAGGGGTGTGTGTGTGGGGGGGGGGGAGCCATGGATCCTCTTCCCCGTTATCTCAGTGTCCTCAGTCGAGAAGATCAAGGTCACTGGCTGCGAGGAGGATGGGTGAGGAGCCAGCCTGCCCGGGAGACCGCGTGCTCCGTGAATGTCAGCATCGCCGGAGGCCCCTAGAGGAAGCAGCGTGGTTGTGTGTTTCTCCTGACACTTGCCCAGTCATGCAAGTTGGTCCAAAGCTGGCTGGCGAACAGGGCAGGGGCACAGGGGTGTGGGTGAGGGTGAGCACACGGGGAGGTGAGGGCCAGACACGGGCCGTGGACTCGTGGACCCCACACGTGGGGAGCAGGGTGCTCGGGAGTTCAGCTCCTCGAGGGGGTGGACTGGACATGGAGGCGGAGGTCGGAACCTGGGATGATGGAAATGACACATGTGAGGAGACTGTGGTTCTCATAAAAGATCACAGGCACAGGAGTTCCCTTCGTGGCTCAGTGGTTTACGAATCTGACTAAGAACCGTGAGGTTGCGGGTTCGATCCCTGGCCTTGCTCAGTGGGTTAAGGATCCGGTGTTGCCGTGAGCTGTGGTGTAGGTTGCAGACGCGGCTCGGATCCCGCGTTGCTGTGGCTGTGGCGAAGGCCGGCAGCTACAGCTCCTGTTAGACTCCTAGCCTGGGAACCTCCATATGCCTCGGGTGCGGCCCCAGATAAGGCAAAAAGACCAAAAAAAAAAAGATCGCGGGCGCGACTGTGCGGGTGGCTGAGGTTAGGGACGAGGAGAAGGTCCATGGAGGAGTGGAGGGCGGGGTCCTGGAGCAGGGGCTCCTTGGGTATTAAGTCACCAAGGAGGGGAAAAGAGTAATGTTGGAGAAAGGGACTCTCAGACAGTAAACCCTTCAAGGTGAAGGGGCAGAAGGTACCTGTTACCAGGACGGGAGTGGGTGGTTGGCTCATTAGTAGATTGAATGAGATTCCACCCAAGGTCCTCTTACAGGAGAGCTGGGAGGACGCAGAGGCAGCAGATGCCTGGGGTCCCAGAGGCAGAAGGAGCCCTGGGTGCGGGCGAAGACCGTGTGTCCGGGAGGAGCCTGGTTGAGCTAGAGGCACAGGTGGCAGGGGTTTTATAGAAGGAGGTGAGGCTCTGGGTCTTGCCAAGGATCAGCCTTGAGTTGTGGAGGGCACGTGGTAGCGGGTCCTGAGAAGGGGAGGGAGGGAGGGAGACGGGAGGGAAGAACAGCACATAGAGCCTGTGAGTTCGGGCTCTGGGGGGTAAGGGGGCGCTGGTGCTGGCTGGGTATGAACAGGGAACACACTGATAAAAAGAGCCGAGATTTCATGAGTGTATTTGATGTGCCAGACATTCCCCCGTCTGTCCACATGCATTAACTCATTCCGTCCTCACTGCAGCTTTATCAAGGAGGCACTGTCACTACCTTGGGTTTATGGATGGAGACACTAAAGCACACAGAGATTAAAAAGCTCGCCACAGTCCCATAGCTTGCGGAGTCAGGTTGGAACCCAGGCAGAGATACCAGAATCCATGCCGGCACCACTGCATGGGCCTTCAGGCTGGTATTTGTACTGCCCTTTGTCAGTTGTAAGTTCTTGGGAACATTGGTAAACCATTCCACCAAATTTTCTGTGTTGGTTTTGTATTCCATAACTTCACTGAATTCATTTGCTAGTTTTAACAGTCAGTGGGGAAATCTGTAGGGGCTTTCTACATATAAAAAGATTCTGTTGGAGTTCCCATTGTAGTTCAGCGGCAAGAAATCCGACTAGTACCCATGAGGACGCAGGTTCAATCCCTGGCCTCCCTCTGTGGGTTAAGGATCCAGCATTGCCGTGAGCTGTGGTGTAGGTCACAGATGAGGCTCAGATCTGGCATTGTTGTGGCTGTGGTGTAGGCTAGGAGCTACAGCTCTGATTTGGCCCCTAGCCTGGGAACTTTCATATGCTGCAACTGCGGCCCTAAAAAAAATGAAAAAAAAAAAAAGACAAAACAAAAAAAGATTTTGTTGGAGTTCCCTGGTGGCCTAGCAGTTAAAGATCCAGCATTGTCACTTCTGTGGCTCAGATCACAGCTATGGTACAAGTTCAGTCTCTGGCCTAAGAAGTTATGTGTACTGTGGGCATAGACAAAAAAAAAAGGGTGTTATCTGTTAACAGAGATTATTTGTCTTCTTCCTTTCTAATTTGGATGCCTCTTATTTCTTTTTCTTGCCTAATTGTTCTGGATAGAACTTCTAATACTATGTTGAACAGAAATGGCAAAAACATATTTTTCATATATTTTTCCATCTTTTTCACTTCAAAATTTTTCAGTGTTTCGCCTTTCAGTCTGATGTGAACTATGGGGTTTTTTTCACATATATTCTTTATCATGTTAAGGATTTATGTGCTATTTTAGAAGCTTACTGGAATGTCCAAAATAGCAAGTGTTTTTGCCTTGTTGATAAAAGTATGTCAAATCAGTTGGATGACAGACTGATTGGCAGGATTTTATGTTTTTTATTGGTGAATAGTTAATTAATTAGTACTTAATCACATTTGCATCATAAGTAAAATTCTTGCAGAGCTTATGGTTCAGTGGTGGTTGGTGGGGGAAGAGTGAGGGTCAGTATAACAGGTCATTTATAGGGAAATGTCAGGAAAGAGTAGGCTATGACATGAGATAACGTACAGTGGGAGTCACTGATTTCCTTCTATTGTGTGGGGTCCAATGATTTTGTTTTCTCAACATGCGAAAGTATGAGAGGACACAATGAAATTCTCTAAAATTATAAAATGACAGTAAAAGCAAAAACAGACCAAGTCTTAAATTGCTAAATATTATTTATAGGCGCTACTTCTTTAAGCATGGAAAATAATTTCTGAAGAAATACATTAAAAATTTCCCACAAAACATTGGTTCAGGCCAAATATAATCAAGTCCTGGAAGAGTTTGAAGGGAACTGTGATGACAAACCTATCAGCGGACATCAAAGGAAAACGAGAAATAATAGTAATGAACATATAGAGGAGTTCCTGTAGTGGTGCAGTGGTTAACGAATCCGACTAGGAACCATGAGGTTGCGGGTTCGATCCCTGGCCTTGCTCAGTGGGTTAGGGATCCGGCGTTGCCGTGAGCTGTGGTGTAGGTCACAGAAGCGGCTCGGATCCCCCGTTGCTGTGGCTGTGGTGTAGGCCGGCAGCTACAGCTCCTGTTAGACCCCTAGCCTGGGAACCTCCACATGCCGTGGGTGCGGCCCTAGATAAGGTGAAAAAGAAAAAACATTTAGAGAGCGCTCACCCTGAGCCAAGGGCTTTCTAGGTGTCTTATGCGTATGAGTTTATTTAGCCCTCACAGCTACCCTGTGAGGCAGATGCTATTATTTTCCCCGCTTCACAGATGAGGAACTGAGACGCCGAGACAGAACTCGTGTGAGGTCACACGGCGATCCTTCCCTGGGCTCCAGGGAGCTCCCGCTCCTACAATCAGCCGAACGGTGCCCCAGATATGTCAGGTCTTTGTCCCAGGAACTGGTAAATGTTTTGCTCCTTGGAAAAAGCATCTTTGAAGACATAATTCAGGATTGTGAGACGGGGAGACTAGCCCAGACTTTGTGGTTGAGACCCAGACACCATCCCGTGTCCCCACGGGCGACACCAGGGTGGTCACGCAGACACACACAGTAGGGGACAACGTGGGTGGATGGCTGTGGGAGGACGGGGGCAGAGCCTGGGGTGACGGGGCTCAGGAAGCTGCAAGAGGCAGGGGACCGGTTCACCCCGCTGTTTCCAGAGGGAGCATAGGCCTGCAGGATCTCGGACTTCTGGCCTCCGCAGCTCTGTTGTTTTAAGCCCCCACGTTTGTGGTTACTTGTTCCAGCAGTCACAGGAACCAGCTTTCACGCCTGACCAGGTGCTGGAGTGTCTCCTGTTAGAAGATTCCACTCTCGGCTGAGGTCACAGCCGCCAGCAGGGCTGCTCACGCAAAGGCCTCAGTGAGGAGCAAATGCGGAGCCACCGGGTCCCCAGCCAAAGGAGCAATGCAGCAGCACCAGCATTTTCCACGGTGCTTTCCTGTTGACCAGGGACCCTCTGAGCTCCCACCTGATCTCCTTGGTATACAGGAGAAAAAATAATAAACATATTTAGAAAATACATAGAAAGGAGTTCCCGTCGTGGCTCAGTGGTTAACGAATCTAAGAACCATGAGGTTGCGGGTTCAATCCCTGGCCTTGCTCAGTGGGTTAAGGATCCGGCGTTGCCGTGAGCTGTGGTGTAGGTCGCAGACGCGGCTCGGATCCCGCGTTGCTGTGGCTGTGGCGAAGGCCGGCGGTTGCAGCTCCTGTTAGACCCCTAGCCTGGGAACCTCCATATGCCGCGAGTGCGGCTCTAGATAAAGGCAAAAAGACAAAAAAAAAAAAGAAAACACATAGAAAAAATAATACGTCGGTCAGTTTACCAACATTAAGGGCCAAGAAAGACGTGGACTCCAGGCTTCTACTTCAGGGCACTGCTTCTCCCATTGGGCGACTCCAAGTCCCCAAGAAGAGAAATAACAAAGGGAGGTGGGTGGGTAATATTTGTGAACGCATTCCACAGTTTACAGGGCTCCTGCATCCATATCACTTAACTCTTACAGCCCTGGGAGGCTCCTCACGCTGCCTGCTCTACAGACGAAGAAAACAGGCTGAGAGAATTTCAGCGACTTTCTGCAAGATGCACAAGGACTAAAGCGGTTTGACCAGCAGTTGAAGACGGGCTCCCCCAGCCCCGCTGCTGCCTGTCGTGTTTCACGGACACGAGCTGCAGACCCAAATGCACACGTGCCGTACCCAGATGCACATGTGGGTTGTGGGGTGTTTTTTATTTCTTTTTTTGCATTTAAAAATAAAAATAGTCTTGATGTAAAGTTAAAAACAGGAGGGTGATTTGCATAAGACCCTGCGCTCTCAATTACACCAATTACTTTATAATTACAGGCAATGCCATCTTGAGTTTTTCAAAACCTACGTCTATTCTTAAAGAATCTGTCAGAAAGAAGGCTTCTGCTCAGGGAGAGGCTCCAATTAGTATGCACGTTGCATGCAGAGGAGGCAGACCTGCTGGAGCTCCGAGGAGGAAAGAGGCAGTGCTTCCAAATGGGCCTGCTGGGAGAGCATAGCCTCTGGAAAACGTGTCGGCTGAGTTCTGGGCAGTGCTGTGTCAAAGTGTTGAACCCTCTGGCCCCTGCCTCCTGCTCCTGCCTGGCTGCTGCCAACCCTACAGGTCCGAGGCAGGTGGCAGAGAGCTTGGCTGGCTGACCTTGGACTTCTTGCAAGCTATTCCTCCAAGCCGCTGGAGCAGCAAACGACATGGGTTGGTCTTAGCCCTCCCGCAACACACACTGAATCAATGCTTTGTCTTTCTTTTTTCAGTGCACATGGAGCAGTGAAGTGTCACCATCTCCTCTGTCCCCAGGCATGCTGGCCAGGGGACTTCCTTGGAACGGGGCGGAAGGGTGATCCACGAGCTCAGCACATGTATGACCTTGAGTCCCTTTCTCTAGGGCCTGGTTACCTTCCCTGCCCTGGCTACCTGGGCCCAGGTCTGCAGCAATAAGGTGTTCTCCCATGGTCCTTATCTACCAAAGCGTTAGCTGGGACCTCAGGAACCTTGGACAGCCCGGGGCCAGCTCCTCATTCTGGGTGAAGAGGTGCTTTGACTCTGTGTTTGGGGGCAGGGCCCACTGTAACACCCCTGGTCCGGACACAGTGTCAACGCGTAGAGTAAGACTGTGCAGAGCAGGGGTCCTGACCCCCACCCCTCCAGGCCAGGGGATGAGCAGCCACGGGGCAGGGTTGCACATTCTCGTATTATCGCCCCATCTTGCAGATGTAAAAACTGAAAGGCAGGATGGCTGTTAAGATGTCATTCCTAGCCAAAGCAACTTATAGATTCAGTGCCTGCCCCAATATGTTTGCAGAGATAGATAAACCCAGCCTAAAATCTGTGCGGAATTTCAGGCTACCCCAAAGAGCCGAAAACGATCTTGGGAAAAAGAAAACCCGAAGGACTTAACTTTCCGGATTTTACAACTTGACGGTAGAGTAATCAAAACAGTGGGGCATAGTATAGACATGGACCAGTGGATCCGAACAGAAAGCCCAGAAAGAAACCTTTATATATATGGTTAGTTGATTTTCAACAAAGACGCCAAGATCATTGAATGGGGAAAGGACAGTCTTTTCAACACCTGGTGCTGGAGAAACTGGACCCTGACTTTATACTATATACAAAAATTAACTCAGAATGGATCAAAACCTGAAGGTAAGAGGGAAAACTATAAAATCCATAGAAGAACACATGGGGAAAAGCTTCACAACATTGAATTTGGCAAAGATATCTTGGATAGGATACCAAGAGCACAAGCAACAAGATATATTGAACTTCATCGAAGTTTAAAAAAAAAAACCTTTTGTACATCAAAGGACACTAAAAACAGAGTGAGAAGGCTACACAAAGAACGGGAGAAAATATTTGCTTATTATATGTATGCTCAGAGATTAATATCCAGAATATGAAAAGAACTCCTGCAACTCAACCACAGAAAAACCAAACAACGCAATTAAAATACGGGCAAAGGAATTGAGTAGACATTTCTCCAAAGAGAGACAAATGGCCAATAAACAAAATAAACTAGGCTCAAATCACTAGTCATTAGGGAAATGCAGATTAAAACTACAGTGGGATATCACTTTAGGCCCCAAAGGATGGCTATTATCAGAAAAACTGAAAATAATAAAAGTTAGCCAGAATGTGGAGAAATTGGAATCCGTGCATATTTCTGGTGAGGATGTCCCATGGTACAGCTGCTGTGGAAAACAGTACGATGGTTCCTCAAAAAAATGAAATCTAGAATTAGCGTCTGATCTAGCAATTCCAACTTTAGGTATGCCTCCATCAGAACTGAAAGCAGAGACTTGAACACGTCTTTATGCACTGATGTGCGCTAGCAGCATTACTTACAATAGTCAAAAGGCAGAGGAGTTCCCTTCGTGGCTCAGTGGTTAACGAATCCGACTAAGAACCATGAGGTTGCGGGTTCGATCCCTGGCCTTGCTCAGTGGGTTAAGGATCCGGCGTTGCTGTGAGCTGTGGCAAAGGCCGGCAGCTACAGCTCCGATTAGACCCCTAGCCTGGGAACCTCCATATGCTGCGGGTGTGGCTCTAGATAAAAGGCAAAAAGACAACAAAAAAAAAAAGGCGGAAACCACCCAAATGTTCATTGACAGAGCAATGGGCACAGAGACTGTGGCATATGCGGACAGTGGCAGAGTCTTCAGGCCTGGAAGGGAAGGAATTATTGACACATGCTGCCATACAGATGTACTCATGTCTGCTGGGGACACATGCCACGTAAGTGAAAGAAGCCAAACACAAAAGGATGAATATTGTATGATTCTGCATACATGAGGTTCCTAAAACAGCCTAACCCAGGAGGTAGAGCAGAAGTTTCCGGGGCCTGGGAGTGGGCACTGTTTTGTGGGGACATAGCTCCAGAATAAGGGGGTGAAAAGTTCTAGGTGGATGGTGGTGACAGTGGCAAGACCGTGAGACTGTACTTCACGCCTGCTGAGTTGGGCCCTCAAACATGGTTAAAACGGTAAATCTTATGTATTTTTCATCACCATCAAAATGAAGAATAAAAACAATAGCACTTAACCACACACCCTCCCTTCCTTTCTGTAAGACCAGAGGGCAGGGGGTGTCGCAATAGAGCACAAATCACAAATCATGTGGGGACTTTCTAGCCCTGTCCTTGGACTTTCAGGCAAAGAAACTAAAGCTCCTAAGGGCTTGGTCGGGAGGAAACCATGACCCGGCTGGTGAGCCACTGGGGGGAGGTTGTAGAGCTGAGGCCGGGCTGCTGACCCGTGGGAGGGAGCCAAGCCGAGATGATAATACTCTGCGTTCCTGCAGCGGGGAAACACTGCTGAGACCCGCGGAACCCAGGGCTCTGGGATGGGGTCTCAATCTTGATACTCTGAGCTCTCACAGAGAAGTGGCTTCTGTGCCCTGGGCGGGTCCTGAGGAGGACAGATTTCTTGGAAGAGCACTCAGGCTTATTGGGAAGATGAAACAGACACGTCCAGACAAAGGGGGCAGCTGCCAGATCAGGAAACCCCAGGGAGCTCTGATCCCTGGGGAGGTACCCATGGCTGGAGGGGCCCACCGCAGGGCCATTGGCACAGGGTGGCCCTGTGGCTGGTGCCCACGGGGCGGAGGCTGAGACTTGGGCTCTCCCCCAGTGCTTCTGGGCCTGGCCTACCCAGGGCCAGCTTCTTATCCTCTTTGGCCTCCGTCTTCCTAGTGTCATGGAGCAAGGTCATGGCCCTACCCGCTTGTGAGGGTGACGGGAGGTCTGAGTCCGGAGCACTTAAGCCCAGCAGCAGGCCCAGTTGGGACACACTCAGCGTAGGTGCCCAGAATTGAGAGGAGCTCCAGGAATGAGCAGCCGTGAGGCGGGGCTGGTGCGCTGGGCAGAGAGAGTGGGTGTGGCTGCAGGGAAAGACTTCTTTCTCCTACACTTTGCCTTTCCTGCAGACAGAAGTTTGAGCAGCTCGTGAGCTTGTGGGCCTGCCCCGGGGCTCGTAGAGGAAACACGAGTCTGAACAGCCTTAGCAAGACTGCAGCTGGAGGAAAGCCTGGCTGCGGGCAGACCCTGGCTACATTTTCTGGGGCTCTGTCTCCCTCTGGCCAAAAAGGTCTGGGTCGCCCAGGACTGTTATCCTAAACATTCAGCCTTGATGCCAGCGTACAGACTGGCCACAGGAATCAGCGTCCCCTGGTTGGCATGGGAACCTTGGTGGAGAACTTTCCTTCTCAATCATTTATTAGTTCATCAGAAATTTAATGAGAAGCGGGAAACATAACGTCTGCTTTGTGGAATCCGATGGGACTGTTTGCAGGCTATTTATGGTCTTCAAATGGTGCATCGCCAGCCGTAATGTTGCCTTGCAATAATGAACTTTGCATATTCAATAGTTACCAGGGATTGCTCCACGGGGAAATGGGAAATGACTAAAACTTAATTTTAAAAGGAGGAAAAATGAACCAATATTATTCCATATGCTTCGTATGATGAATTTTACATACATTTCCCCGAAATTGTGGGTGTTTATATTATGATTCTCTGAAATTACCTTATTTTTTCTAACTCAGATCTGTTTAGGTAATTAATTAACCTGTGCAGTAAATGTCATGGCTGAGTGCTGGTCTTATTTGAATTTTCTCAATGAAAACAGAGTTTACCTGCTCAGCGAGACAAAGAACTTGATTACCAGTCGTCAGAATTTTTTTCTTTTCCCTAATGTCCCTTTCAAGATGCAATTCTGTGATGCTACAGTACCGGTCCAGAGAAGGGGTCAAGGGCATTTTCTCCCCCTCCAGTCTGGATCAGACTCAGGTGAGCATGGCCCCGAGGCCAGTGCTGGGGGACAATGGTGGCTTCTCTCCAGCCCCACTGCTTCCTTTTGAGCTGCTTGCTCCCTGTCTCTCCATCTCTGTGTCTTTCACCCGCTCTCTTAGCTCCCTTCCTGCTCCTCCGTCGCCCTGTGTGTCTCCAGCCTTCAGAGACAGGCATGGCCACACCGTATTCTGCTGGCTGTGCAGCATGGGGCCGTGGAGGTGCTGGGAGCTAAGGGCACAGGAGCCCAGGACTGCTTTCCTGCATCTTCTTCGATCCCAGGGTCTCCGTCACAGCCTGGGTTGCACCATCTAGAGTCAAAGGAGCTCTCAGGTGCTTCATTCCTTTGCTATTCAACAGATGTTTATTGAGCACCTTCTATGCAAAGAAGCAGCATCTGCCCTCAGACAGCTCACCTTCCAGTGAGAAACAGAACGGGCACGCACGTGGATTCTTCCACGGTGATGCTGATGCCCGGGGAAGTCAAGTACTGGGAGTGACAGGCCGGGCAGCTGAGGCTGACCTCTGAGTGCAGATGTGAATGAGGTGAGGGAGCTAGACACACAGATCTCAGGGGACACGTGCTGTGGACAAAGGGACGGGGCTAGGGAGGCCTGAGGCCAAGTTGGCCTGGTGTGCCTGAGCGGCGGGGGCCCTTGGAGGGAGGACAATAGGAGCAGCGCCTGGCCAGGCTGGTGGCCTCTGTCTTTTTTCTTTTGGCAAAGAGTTGAGCTGAGAGATGCTGCGTCTTCCTTTTGACGCAGTCCCTTCAAGCACTGAAGTGACTTTCCATCAGCATTCAGTCTTTTCCTGGGTGTAGCGGGAAGAAGAGTAGAGAGGGGGCATCTCCTGGTACCTGTCCCCTGCTTTTCGGCACCTGGGTCCCTCTCCCCTCCTTCTTGACCAGCCCAGGAGCTCCGATGGGCTCCATGCCCAGCAGGTGGAGCACTGGACCGGGGTCTCCACTAATGAACACACTGCCTTCTCGAGGCCATGGGGTCGTGTGGCCCAGTGCGAGCCAGTGAGACACAGTGAAGCCTTTGCTGGGAATTGTGGAGAAGAGATTTGCTCTTCTCATGGGTTTAAGGCCACGCCCGCCTGAGATGCGCGGTGACGGCAGCGGCCCTGACTTTGTACAGGAGCCTGTCAGAGACCAGAACCCCCAGGAAGAGCAGCAGACAGACAGCTGAGCCTGTGATGTAACTTGAAGCCTTGCATCAAATTGTTCTTGAAACGGTAACATACTTTGAATTTTCTATGAGCCATTAAACTTCCCTTTTTTTTCTTTTTTTTAGGGCTACACCCATGGCATATGGAAATTCCCAGGCTAGGGGTCTAACTGGACCTGCAGCCGCCAGCCTACACCACAGCCACAGCAACGCCAGATCCGAGCCTCATCTGCGACCTACACCACAGCTCATGGCAACTTTGGATCCTTAACCCACTGAGCGAGGCCAGAGATCAAACCTGCATCCTCATGGATCCTAGCTGGGGTCATTAACCGCTGAGCCACGAAGGGAACTCCTAAACTTCATTATTGCTTGAGCCAGCTTGCGTGGGATTTAACAGCAATAATTTTTTTGTCATTTGCACCTCAGTGAGCGCTCCCCCAATGATACAGGATCGATAGGAGATGACGTGGTGAGATGACTGAGGCCAGAGACTGAATCTAAACCCGGCTCTGACCTTGGGCAAGGCCTGGGCGACACCAGCAAGTGACAGCACCTACCCCGGGATGGTTGTGAAAATCATTTGAATAATACATATAGCTTTGGAAGCACATAGTAAGGGCTATTTAAGCGTCTGCTGCTGTTATTATTTTTGCCCCACTTTGTGAAACAAAGCTTCTGAAAGTCGGCTATGTGAAGTGACGTCCCTCAGTTAGACAGAAAGTCAGAGTTAGAGCTGAAAGTGGGCACCAGGACGTTAAGGGACACCTGTCAGCCATTACTCACCCATCGTAGATGGCACTTCTGGGTGCCTACTATGCTCCAAGCCACTCCGCTGATGCTGGCACGTGGACAGAGAGTGCAGACCCTGCCAGAAGAGCTGCTATTTGAATTCGTTTATTTTCCTCCTTCTATTATAGGGCTCTGCGCCCAGTGGGTGATTAATCAGTGGTGTCCTTCTCAACACTGCTCGGCTTCCCGGGAAGAAAAGGCATTTTCTGAAGAGGGTTTATTTGGGGAATCAGCGATCCACACGGATGGAAGCCCGGCTCCCCGGGCGGCCCTCCCCTGGCTGGCCTGGCGACACCTCTCCCCTGCAGGGCAGCCGAGCCAGCAGCCAAGCCTGGAACTGCCCTCTGCCCAGCTCCCCAGGCATCTGCCTCAGCAACTTGCTCTTGGTCTCATGATAAATTCATTACCAGAAAATGAAGCTGGAGTTTCCTCGTGACATAAAATATTGATGAGAGAAATAAGGATGAAGATCAATGAGGCAGGGCTGCTGGCGGGCCCCATGCGCTGTTCTGCTGGGTCTGCAGACACTTGTTCTCAAGCCTTTCTGATTTGCTCGGGTGGGTTTTTTTTCCCCCTCTTCGTAGGAAGCGTGTCGGAACACCAATGAAGCGCTCCAACCCCACGTCACGCCAGAGTGGGGCAAACAGACACGTCTCCTGGGGACTGTCAAAACCTCGAAACCCAGTCCTGCCACGTCACAAGCTTCCTGGCAGCTTCTTGGCACACTCAGGGTGGCACACAGAAACACATCGCCCCTGCTCAGACCCCGCTCACGGCTTCCAAGGGCTGTGGAAGAAAATCTAACCCCTTAGGATGCCACTCAAGGCCTCCGAGACCGTCCTGGAGCCTGCCCGCGGGCCCGCCCGCCTCGTTTTCCCCGGGACCCCGCACGTCCACACATCTGCTCCAGAGGGCAGCAGCGCCCGAGTGCTGCGCTCTTTCTTGCCTCCACAGCCCCTCCCCAGCCCCTCCGAGGTCAACTCCAATGTCGCTTTTTTCACAGGATGTCTTCCTGGCTGTTCTCCTGCTCAGAACTAGCTCCTGCAAAGGTTAAAACAAAAGAAACAGGAGTTCCCGTTGTGGCTCATTGATTAAGAATCTGACTAGAAACCATGAGGTTGTGGGTTCGATCCCTGGCCTTGCTCAGTGGGTTAAGGATCCGGCGTTGCCGTGAGCTGTGGTGTAGGTTGCAGACGCGTCTCAGATCCCGCGTTGCTGTGGCTGTGGCGAAGGCCGCCGGCTACAGCTCTTGTTGGTCCCCTAGCCTGGGAACCTCCATATGCCACAGGCATAGAAAAGGCAAAAAGACAAAAAATAAATAAATAAACAAATAAATAAATAAAATAAGTAAATAAATAAATAAATAAATAAACCAATCAACCAAACAAAAAAAAAAAAACCCAAAAGAAACATTTCCAGGGCTTGTAAGAGCATCGAGAAATAGCGGGCCCACTGCTTCCCTGCTCCTGACGGCCTGAGGGGCCGGCTCTAGGGTCCCGATCCTTAGGCAGGTTTCCAACTCTTGGCTTGGAAGCCCCACGTCTGAGAATCCAGGGGGAACAACCTGGAAGGTGTTGACGTTAATGCCAGTAGGAGGCTATTCGTCATAGCGTCCTTTAAAATAGTGAAAAATTGGAAGGACTATAAATGCCCTGAAGCAGGGGCTTCGTTAAATACATTGTGACACACCTGTGTGACAGGGTGCTGCTCGCCTGCTTCAGAACTACGGTGTCGAGAAGTAGTTGATGGTTCAGAGAAAGGTTTGTGATGTTTTTGTAAGTGAAATAAATGGGATGTAAAACCGAGCGAAGGGGGCGGGGAGAAAGGGAGGGACTGTGGGGCCTGGAGGGAGCCTTGGAGGGTTAGGTGTCTTGCTCCTGGTGCTGAGGAGTGCTTCTGCACCTTTTCTTTTCTTTGTTCTTTTTTTTTTTGCCTTTTGTCATTTTAGGGCCGCACCCGCGGCAAATGGAGGTTCCCAGGCTAGGGGTCTAACAGGAGCTGTAGCTGCCGGCCTTCGCCACAGCCACAGCAACGCGGGATCCGAGCCGCGTCTGCAACCTACACCACAGCTCACGGCAACGCCGGATCCTTAACCCACTGAGCAAGGCCAGGGATCGAACCCGCAACCTCATGGTTTCTAGTCGGATTCGTTAACCACTGCACCGCGACAGGAACTCCCTCTACACATTTTCTCTTCCAATCCAGTCGACAGGCTGACCTTATCGTCGGGTCCTCCTGGGGGAGCGAGTTACCCGCTCATCCTCATTTGGATCAGTTTTCCTGGCTCTGCTCTGCTGGTGGAAGCCGGCCCCACGCCAGGATCCTTCTTATGCTTTAACTCTGTTCAACTTACTCGGCCCTGGTCTTTCCTCCCGGGGCCTTCTTTTTACTGTTTTGTCGCCTGGGCGGCTTCCCAAGGCCCGAGCCTAGGTGGGCTCTTCATACGTAGCTTGAACACGGAGTGACCAGTGTGTGCTCCGCTGTGTTGTTTTCATACACACCTGCATCTGACCGTGTGAGATCTCGGCCTTGCCGTCGGGTCATTTCCCATTCGGTGGTTAATGACAAGAAGGTGTGGCAGGCATGCTCTCCAGGGAGCCTCTGCCATCTTCTCTGCCCAGCATCCACCCGAGGTGCCCTGAGAGGTCATACGAGACCGGGTTCCACATATTTATTAGCAGGAACTGGCTCCCACAGTGTTGGAAGCTGAGATCTCCCAACTCTGCCATCGCGGCTGGGGACCCGGAAGAGCGAAGGTCTCATCCGAGCCTGAAACAGGACAAGACCACGTCCAGCTTGTGGTCAGGTGGGGGGGAGCTCCCTTCCATCAGCGGGGCTGGCTGAGACCCACCCGCGCTAGGGAGGGCAGCCTGCTTTAATCCGTCCGCAGCTCCAGTGACGGTCTCAGCCCCGATCCACTCACGGACACGCCCAGGGTGGGACATGTGACCACGTGTCTGGGCTCCTCATGCCCAGTCGAGCCGGCACCCCGCATTAGCCATCACCCAGGTTTATTAAGCTCAGGTGTTGACCAGTGATGCCCTTTGGGCTACAGGTCAGGTTCACGGGCCGATGTCATCCGTTTCTGCTGGACCAGAGTAGCTGCTTCGTGGGAGCCGGAATCACAGATGAGGATGTGGGGTCCACAGAAACAGGGGGCTCAGCCAAGGTCGTGTGCCCTTTAAGTGGCAGAGTCAGGACTAGATCCAGGGCCTGGTGGTCACAGTCCCTGGTGTTTGTTCTGATGGATGGCGGAGGGTGAGGCACGGAGGAGGGCACTGTGTCACCTTCTTGGACTGGCCATGCCCCTGTCCCTTCTCTCACCCTCCTCGTTCCTGACCACACACTGCGTATCCTGCTGGCTTCCCGGCCCTGTCCGCACTTGAACCTTTTGACACATCTTCCTACGAGCATAGCTCTGCCGCCCTGACAAGTTGTGAGGGACGCGGTTAATTAATTAATGTTTGCAAAAGCAATAAGAGTGAGAGGCGCGGGCCTTCCATCAACGCGAGGAATGCTTCTTGCCCTGTGACACCCAAGGCCTAGAAAGCTGCTGGCCTCTGGCCTGGGGGGGACTGAGGACCCCTGGCCAGTCCTGGGAGTGAGCAGCCTGGATCCCCGAGAGGCCGATGAGTCCTTCCGTCGGTCACTTCTAGCCTCGCTGTTGGGTCATTTCCCATTTGGTCAGCCTTTCCTTTGGCAGTCCCTGGCCTGCCCCGGGCCTTTGTCACTCGGGAGCTGTGACGATCTGGGTCCCCTGTTCTCATCTTGACATTCTCTTTCTGCCCGCTAGGTCCTTCTGTCTCAGTGGGGGGCCCGTACCCCAGACTGAGGAGACTGGCTCTGAGGCCAGGAGCACGATTACACCTCACTGCTCTTACCGCCCATTTTGAACTCAAGCATCTGGATAATGAGACGGCAGGGTTTTTTGGGTTTCTGTTACTTGGGAAACAAGCACCCGTAGCTCCAGATTACGTGTTTGGGGGCTTTTGCAGCTTTCTTTGTTGCTGCTGCTTTTGAATTCTTTGCAGATACTGCATTTATTTGGTTTGTTTAGTGGTCGTCGTGCTCCTGAGTACCGTGTAAAGTAGGGGTCCCATCTGCTTTCTCCCTGTCCCCGAACCTGTGTCCCCCCCCTCCCCTTCCTTCATTTAGATAGAAGCAGATGCCCTCCCAGGCCTGTAAGGGCGCAGAGAGCTCTGCACAGGCTCCCTGCTTACCTGTCCTTGGCGCGAGGGTGATTCTGGGGTCGCCAGGTGGGGACTGTGTCTAGAAAAAGCAGAATGAAGCATTTTGGAAACTTTGGAGCAGGCAGGCTTGGAATCGAATCCTGGCACCTGGGACATGGTGTTCGGTCAAGGTCAGTTTCCAGCAGTGGCTGGATTCTCAGAGCTCTTGGAGAGCCCGCGTCCCTTGGTGGCTGGCCCAGGAAAGAGCAGCTGAGAGGTCAGAGGAGGTCTAAATGACGACTGGGCTCTCAGGACTGCAGCCTGGTGTTCCAGGCACGTGTCGCATAACTCCCTGCCAGCGTTCTGCCGAGCGATGCAGCCTCCAGCCTCACCAAGGGGCAAGAAGCAAGGCCTGGTCCTTCCCCACAGACACGCCTCCCCCACCTCATCGCCCGCCCCCCAATCCCCAGCCCCTGGTGGAGGGAAGGCCGGATGCCCTGCCTGCGGGGTGGCCTTCGGTGCTGATGGCAGGAGTCCTCAGAACCAGCGAAGCTAATCCCACCTTGAGTTACTCAGAGAATCCTTGCAGGGTCGGAACCAGAGGATCGGATTCAAAACCTCTCGATGCTGCCTTTAAAAGACCATGACTACTTTCAAAGGAGGGCAGTTCTATTTGAAAGATGTATTTGAACCAGTCTTTAAAAGGCCTGGCACAGTCAAAAATAGATGGTGGCTGAGCGTTACCTGCCTGCCCTGCCTCCGGAGATTCTTAAAAAAAAAAAAATTCCCAAGTTGAACACTGGGGGCCCATCCCCTGCTCCTACAAAGTACCACGCCCCCCTCCTTCCTTCACCCCAGGATCCCCCCTGCCCGCCCCCCCAACCCCTGCTGCTGCTTTGAATTCTATCCCAACCCTCCCGGGGATGGTGAGCCTCAGGGGAGTGGCCCATCCTGTTCTTAGCACCTAAAACTGCACCCTGGGTGAGCTGCGCTCTGCAGGAAGAGGGCGACGAAGGAAGTATCCAGGGCCAGTCAGTGGGGACGAAGGTAGGCAGACACAGCCCTGGTGGCCTCCTGAGGCTGGGGGTCACGAGCCCGCGGGAGGAGAGGAGGCAGCTGGGGCCGGGGCGGCAGACACCCTCCAGCCCTTGCCCAGAGGCGCCGACAGGCGGCGTGCCAGGCCTGGCTGAGCGCTCCGTGGGGAGTTATATTCGGCTCCCATGACAATCCTGCAAGGCTGTACTATTATTATCCCAATTTACAGATGAGGGAAGTGACACTCGCAGGCTCTTATATAACTCTCCTCTGGTCTTGATCACACTGCTAAGTGGGAAGCTTGTCCTTGAACCCAGGCATTCGGGCACCCAAGCCCACTCTCTTAGCGGTTACAGGCTGAGGGTCGGTCAATGTTTTCTGTAAAGGACCAGATGGTCAGTCTTCCAGGCCGGGCAGAGTTTGTCGAAAGAGTCTGTGCAAGTGCTGGTCTCTGCCTTTGGAGTGTGAAAGCTGCGTAGACTACACAGGAAGCAGTGGGCAGGGTTGGGTCTGGCCACCGTGCAGGCCGCGAGGAGGGGACAGAGCCCTGAATCACATACCCACTTGCTCATCGAGTGACCCCGGGCTGCATGTTGCTTTTCTACAAAATAGGGATTGCATCTCTGGACACGACGTAAAAGGATTTAATGAGACAATGCATGTGAAAGATTCTCCCGGTGTCTGGCATGTAATTATCTCTCAATAAATAGAGCTTTTTTCTTCCCTACCTAAGGTTGGTCCCCAAGGAGGGACTCACTAGCTGTAGAGCCCTGGGGCAGGATAATAACCAGCACTTAGACAGCGATCTGCAGTGTGCAAAGGGCCTGCACAGCCCTGTCACATCTGGGTTTCATGGAAAGCTGTGGAAATAGACTTGCTGCTTTTTTACAGACGAGAGGTTGGGGATGTCCTCAGAGGCTAAGAGACTGATCAGCCTGAGTTCGCCCAATGAGAGTCAGACCCCCAGATCCCACGTTTCAGAAACTCCAGCCCCAGTTTGCAGCATCCTCTGGGGCTCTGTGCAAGCCTCTGTCCATTTCTCTTCTATAAAGTGAGGGCACTGAAGCCATTCCCTTCCTAAGGTGGGAATTTCGTGCTTCGATGGGAATAAATCCCCTAGGAAAAGGCTGAATCTCTATCCCTGGGGGGCCCCTCTGTTTTCTGAAGTGAGTCACACTCTTGTTCAGCTGGGCAGTCGGTCCAGCTCTGTCCCTCGCTGGCTGCCATCGGCCTCTTCTCTCCCCTCCGTGTCCACCCCCTCCCCCCCGCCCTGCAGTTCAGCAGGTCAGGAATGCTGCTTCAGACCTTCCTATGAAGCCGTGGACGTAGGGGCAGTCGGCGGAAAGTGACTGAGGTGCCTTTGTCAGAGCAGAAGTGCACCAAGCACAAGTGGCCTGAAGTTCCCTGACCAGCAGACACACGGAGGGCCATGCATGCTGCTGGGGAAGCACTGTATCTTGACTCTTAGGGAAACCGGGGTCGGGCTTGGCCTGAAAAGGCACGCCTCTGACAGCACTTACCCTGCAATTATTATTTTTGAGGGGGTGGCAGCAGCAGTGATAGGAAAGCTGAGTAAACAGTTGGAAGGTGGCCCACATCTTTTCCTAGTAGGCCGTGGAGAAGAGCAGTTTAACTTACAAAATTGTTGGATTTGTACCTGCCTCCCGCTGTCCCATCCTTGGAGGTGCTGGTTTAGGGGCTCACTGTCCCTAGTGAGTCCTTCTAGGCTGGTCTCTTAATCTGCTGGTGCCTCAGTCCCCGCAAACTTGAATTTGGAGAGGCTTTAGAAATCAGTAAGTGAGGGAATGAAAGAATATTCTGTAAACTGTAGGATGTCTTGTAGGTGTTTGTACCAGTCCGTATGTATCAACAGTGACACGGCCGAGAAATCCGTCACCCACATGGCAGTGAGGCTGCAAAGCGCGTTGGGTGGCCCTAGGTCTTCCTTGAGTTTTCCATTTAAAAATCGCTGTTGTATCCAAAATCTTGCGCTTCTGGAACTTTTTCATCTCATCATCTCTACCAGTCCTTAGCACTGAAACACTGCAGGTTCAGTTTGCTGGGCAAGGTCAGGGTGACAGCGACATGCTCTCTGCTGCTGTCAGAGGCCACTGCTGGCCACGGGTGTGTGTCTGTGTGCGTGTGTGTGTGTTTATGATGTATGATTCACACAACAAAATTAATCCTTTTAAAGTGTATGATTCAATGGTTTTTCAGTCTATTCACAACCTAGTATACAACCATCAGCCCTAATTACATAACACTTTCAGCACTCAAAAAGCAAACTCTAACCCTTATCAGCAGTCACACACTTTCCCCCTTCTCCCAGCTCCTGCTTTCTTCCTCTACGGACTTGCCTGTCCTGAACATTTTATATATGTGGAATCATACAAGGTATGGCTTTTGTGACTTAGCAGAATATTTTCAAGATTCATGTTATGTTGCACTGTGTTTCAGAGCTTCATTCCTTTTCATGGCCATATAATGTTTCACTTCATGACTGGACTGCATTTTCTTTATCCATTCATTTGGATATTTGGGCTGTTTCCACGTTTTGCTAGGATGAATAATGCTACTATGAACATATGTGTACAGATTTTTGGGTGGACACACAATTTCAGTTCTCTTGAGTATTTACCTAGAAGGGGAATTGCAGGGTCATACGGTTATCATGTATTTATATTTCTGAAAAACCTAGCAAATTATTTTCCAAAGTGCCGTCACCATTTTCCAGTGCGATCGGCAATGTGTGAGGGTTCCAACAAAGAAGAGAACTTCCTTTTCACATTCTCACCCATACCTGTTATTATCTGACTTTTTGATTCTAACCATCTTCGTGGTTGTGACGCTTTGATTTTCTTCATGACCAGTGATAGTAAGCATATTTCAATGAACTTGTTAGTCATTTGTGTACCTTCTGTGGAGAAATGCTTTCAAATTCTTTGCCCATTTTTAAAATAGAGTTATTGGCCTTTTTTTTTTAATTGTTGAGATGTAACAGTTCTTTACAGCATTCTATGTATAACTCCCATAAGAAATATCATTTGCAAATATCTCCCATTTGGTAGGCGTTCTTTCAACTTTCTTGATGGGATCATTTGAAACACAACAATTTTATATTTTGGTTGACGTCAATTTCTTTTTTTATTTTTTGTGCTTTTGGTGTCATATATAAGAAACCATTAGCTATGAAGCAAAGAGACACTATGTTTTCTTCTAAGAGTATTATAACTCCAGCTCTTACATTTAAGTCTTTGATCCACTTCGATTTCATTTTTGTATATAGTGTGAGGCAAAGATCCAGTTTCATTCCTTTTCATCTCAATATTCAGTTACTCCAACACCATTTTTTGAAAAGAATATATTTTCCCCAATGAATCATCTTGGCATTCTTTACAAAAAAATATACGGGTTTATTTCTGGACTCAATTCTATTCCACTGATCTGCATGTATATCCTTAAGCCAGAACCATACAATCTTTATTACTGTAGCTTTTGTAGTAACTTTTGTGGACTAGAAATGTGAGTTCTCTAACTTTGCTGTTTTTCTTCAAGATTTTTTGGCTATTTTTGGTCCCTTGCATTTCCATATGAATTTTAGGAACAGGTACTGATTTTGCAAAAAAAAAAAAAAAGATTTTGATAGGTTGAATCTGTACATCAATTTGGGGATTATTGCCATATTATCAATATTCAGTCTTCCTATCCATGAACATGGACTATGTTCCTATTTATTTAGCTCTTCTTTCAATTCTTTCAAAATGTTTTATAGTTTTCACTGTACAAATCTTGCCTGTCTTTTCTTTGTTAATATTTCCCCCTCATACTTTCTTCTGCTTCTATATTCCTGGTCTCTTTTAATTATTAAAGTCTAGTTGATTTATAGTGTTGTGCCAGTTTCTACTGTACATCAAAGTGACTCATTCACACATGCATATACATTCTTTTTATCATACTATCTTTCAGCATGTCCTATCCCAGGAGTCTGGACTTAGTTCCTGGGGCTGTACAGTAAGACCTCACTGCTTATTCATTCTAAATTTAATAGTTTGCATCTACCAACCCCAACATCCCCATCCATCCCGCTCCCTCCCCTCACTACCTTGGCAATCACAAGTCCATTCTCCATGTCTGTGAGTCTGTTTCTGTTCTGTAGATAGGTTCATTTGTGCCATATTTTAGATTCCATATATAAGTAATACCATATGGTATTTGTCGTTCTCCTTCTGAATTACTTCACTTAGTATGATAATCTCTAGTTGCATCTGTGTTGCTGCAAATGGCATTATTTCATTCTTTTTTATGGTTGAGTAGTATTCCACTGTATATATACATGTACCACATCTTCTTAATCTGTTCTGTCAGTGGACATCTAGGTTGTTTCCATGTCTTGGTTATTGTGAATAGTGCTGCAATGAACACAGGGGTACATGTATCTTATTGAATTATGATTTTGTCTGGATATATGCTCAGGAGTGGGATTATTGGATCCTATGGTAGTTCTAGATTTAGTTTTCTGAGGAACCTCCATACTATTTTCCATAGTGGTTATACCAGTTTACATTACCACCAACAGTGCAGGAGGGTTCCCTTTTCTCCACACCCTCTCCAGCATTTGTTATTTGTGGACTTATTAATGATGGCTATTCTTACCTGTATGAGGTGGTGCCACACTGTAGTTTTGATTTACATGTCTGTAATAATTAGTAATGATGAGTACATTTTCATGTACCTATTGCCCATCCATATGTCTTCTTTGGAGAAGTGTCTATTTAGGTCTTCTGCCCATTTTTCAATTGGCTTGTTTGTTTTTTGTTATTGAGTTGTATGGACTGTTTATATATTTTGGAGATTAAGTTTTTCTCAGTTGGATCATTTGCAACTATTTTCTCCCATCGCATAGATTGTCTTTTTTTTTTTTTTTAATGGTATCATTTGCTGTGCAAAATCTTCTAAGTTTGATTAGGTCCCAATTATTTATTTTTGTTTTTATTTTTATTGCCTTGGGAGACTGACCTAAGAAAACATTTGTACGGTTGATGTCAGAGAATATTTTACTTATGTTCTCTTCTAGGAGTTGACGTGGTGTCATGTTTTATGTTTAAGTCTTTAAGCCATTTTGCATTTATTTTTGTGCATGGTGTAATGGTGTGTTTTAGTTTCATTGGTTTAAATGCAGCTGTTCAGTTTTTCTGGTACCACTTGCTGAAGAGATTACCTTTTCCCCATTTTATATTCTTGCCTCCTTGGTCGAAGGTTAATTGACTGTAGGTGTCTGGATTTATTTCGGGCTCTCTATTCTGTTTCATTGATCTATATATCTGTTTTTGTACCAGTACCACACTGTCTTGATTACTGTAGCTTTGCAGCATTGCCTGAAGTCTGGGAGAGTTACATTTTGTTTTTACTCTTCAGGATTGCTTTGGCAGTTCTGGGTCTTTTATGGTTCCATATAAATTTTTGGATTATTTGTTCTAGTTCTGTGAAAAACTGCATTAAATCTGTAGACTGCTTGGGTAGTGTGACCATTTTAACAATATTAATTCTTCCGATCCAGGAACATGGGATATCTTTCTATTTCTTTGAATCTGCTTTAATTTCATTTGTTAATGCTTTACAGTTCTCAGCATATAAAGTTTTTCACCTCCTTGGTCAGGTTTATTTCAGGTATTTTATTTTGGGGTGTGTGATTTTAAAAGGTATTGTTTTGTACATTCCTTTTAATATTTCATTGTAAGTATACAGAAATGCAACTGATTTCTTAATGTTAATCTTGAATCCTGCTATACTGCTGAATTCGTTAATCAGATTAGTAGTTTTTGTGTGGAGTTCTTAGGGTTTTTTACATATTGTATCATGTTACCTTCATATAGTAATAATTTTACCTCGTCTTTTCCATTTAGATAACTTTTCTTTCTCCCTTCCTCCCTTCCTGCCTTCCTGCCTTCTTGCTTTCCTGCCTTCCTGCCTTCCTTCCTATGGCCAGCACTTCCAATACTATGTTGAATAGAAGTGGTGACAGTGGGCACCTTGTCTTGTTCCAGATTTTAACAGGAATGTTTTCAGCTTTTCTCTGTTGAGTATTATATTGGCTGTGGGTTTGTCATAAATGGCTTTTATTATGTTGAGATACGTTCCCTCTATATTCACTTTGGTAAGAGTTTTTATCATGAATGAATGTTGAATTTTGTCAAATGCTTTTTCTGCATCTATTGAGATGATCATGTGGTTCTGACTTCTCTTTTGTTAAAGTGGTATATGATGTTGATTTATTTGCATATATTGAACCATTTTTTTTTAACTTAGGGTGAATCCCTCTTGGTTGTGGTGTATGATCTTTTTTATACATTGCTGGATTCAGTTGGCTAAATTTTTTTTTGAGAATTTTTGCACCTGTTTTCATCAAAGGTATTGGCCTATAGTTTTATTTTTGGTGCTATCTTTATCTGTTTTTAGTATTAGGATGATGGTGGCTTCATAGACTGTCTTTGGGAGTGTTCCTCCTTCGAACTTTTAAAAAAGTGTAAGAAGGATCAATATAAGTTCTTCTTTGTATGTTTTGTAGAATTTTCCTATGAAACCATCTGGCTCTGGACTTCCATTTATAGGGAGTGTTTTTTATTACATATTCAGTTTCATTTCTAGTGATCAGTCTGTTCAAATTATTTCTTCTTGATTCAGTTTTGGTGGGCTGTATGTCTCCAGAAAGTTGTCCATTTCTTCTAGGTTGTCAAGTTAGTTGGCATATAATTGTTCATAGTATTCTCTTATTTATTTTTATTTATTTATTTATTTTCTTCAGTATCAGTTGAGATTTCTCCATTTTTATTTCTTGTTTTGCTTATTTGTGTTCTCCCTCCTTTGCAATGAGTCTGGCTAGAGGTTTGTCAATTTTGTTTACCCTTTCCAAGAACCAACTCTTGGCTTTATTGATTTTTTTCTGTTTTTTTTATCTCTATTTTATTGATTTCCTCTCTGATCTTTATTATTTCCTTCCTTCTACTGACTTTAGGTTTTGCTTGTTATTTTTCTGATTCTTTTAGGTGGTAGTTTAGGTTATTGATTTGAGGTTTCTCTTTCCCTTCCTTCCTTCCTTCCTTCCTTCCTTCCTTCCTTCCTTCCTTCCTTCCTTCCCTCCCTCCCTCCCTCCCTCCCTCCCTCTTTCTTTCTTTCTTTCTTTCTTTCTTTCTTTCTTTCTTTCTTTCTTTCTTTCTTTCTTTCTTTCTTTCCTTGTATTTCTTTCTTGAAGAAGGCCTGTATTACTATGAACTTTCCTCTAAGAACTGCTTTCTTGGCATCCCATAGATTTTGTATGATTATATTTTCATTGTCATTTGTCTCAAGGTATTTTTGAATTTGCTTTTTGATTTCCTGATTGATCCATTGTTTTTTTAGTAGCATGTTGTTTAGTCTCCATGCAGTCATTTTCTTCTCATTTCTTTTCCTGTGGTTAATTTTTTGTTTCATGTCATTGTGGTCAGAGAAGATGCTTGAAGTAATTTCTGTATTCTTAAATTTGTTGAGGTTAGGTTTGTGTCCCAGTGTGTGGACAGTCCTTGAGAATGTTCCGTGTGCACTTGAAAATAATCTATATTCTGGGACTTTTTTTTGAATGTAATGTCCTGAAAATATCAATTAGGTCTAACTGTTCTATTCTGTCATTTAGCGTCTCTGTTGCCTTATTGATTTTCTGTCTAGAAGCTCTGCCCATTGATATAAGTGGGGTGTTAAGGTCTCCTACTATTATTGTATTCCCATCAATTTCTGTTAGTATTTGTTTTATGTCTGTTAGTATTTGTTGTACGTATTTGGGTGTATTAGGAACATATATATCAATGAATGTAATAGCCCCTTCTCGAATTAATCCTTTTATCATTAAATAATATCCTTTTCAAAAAATATTGCTTTATAGCTTTCTTTTTAAAGTCTATTTTGTCTGATATGGATGCTCCTGGTTGCAGGGCCCTCGGCAGTCACAGTTACTCTCAGGGAAACGGGAGTGATGGTGCCCAGGGCCTGTGGTAGCAGCCATAATAGGGCATGTGTGTTACCAGGAAGGTAGAGGCAACAAGCAGCACTTAGTTGCAGGACCCTCATGGTGGTGACCCTTGAGGTGGCTGGGGCCACAGGCGGTACCTGTCCATGGGACCCTTAGTGGTGGTAGGCCATGTCCACCTCTGGAGTCTGAGATGGCTGTGGCAGTTTGCACCCATCCCTGTAGCCCATACAAGAGGTGCCCTACTGCCTGAGAGTTCACACATGAACAGAGAAAGAAGTTTCTTTGGCTGTCCCAACCCCTCCCTCCTCTCAGCCTTCTCAACAATGGCACTGTGCTTTTCCTGTGGGCCCAGCCATCCACCTGCACTCCCTCAGCTATGGAAAACCACTCCCTAGCCCCTCTCAGACTGTTTCCACACAACCAACTGTAGTCCTCTCCCCAGAACTGACCTCTGAAGCCTGAGTCTCAGTGCCCACCCCCTGATTAAGTGTCTCAGGCTGTGGTGTCCTATATGGTGGTACTGGTGGTCTATGTGGTTCTCTCTCTCTCTCTACGTTGCCCTCTTCAGTCCTGCTGCTGCACTTTTCTCTGAGGCTTCGAGGCTCCCACTCCATCCTGGCTGATCTCCCTGCCAGTTAGATTGCTCCCCATTGTGTGGATTCTTTTCCTCTTCTGTGCACCCTCTCAGGAGTGCTGGTCCTGTCCTGATTGCTCCTCCTCCTCCCTGTTCCCCCTTCTTCCCCTCACCTTCCTCCTCCTCCTTCTTTTTCTTCTCCTCCTCCTTTTCCTCCTCCTCCTTCTTCTCCTTCCACTCCTT
>PVHT020000113.1:147827-227609 GCA_004024745.2 Catagonus wagneri
TCCTTCCACTCCTTATCCTTCTTTCTCTCCTTCTCCCCCCCTTCTTTCTTCTTCTCCTTCCTCTCCTTCCTTCTCCCTCTCTCCCTCCCCCTCCCCTCCTCCCCCTCCCCCTTCTTCTTCCTCCTCCTCCTCTTCTTCTCCTTCTCCTACTCCTCCTTGTCCTCCTCGTCCTCCTTGTCCTCCTCGCCCTCCTCCTCCTCCTTCTCTCTCTTTTTGTTCTACCCAGTTATGTGGAGGGTTTCTTGCTCTTTTTGGAAGCCAGAGGTCTTCTGCCAGCCTTTAATAGATACTCTGTTTGTGCATCATTCTGCATGCAGACAGAGGTTTTTTTTTTTAAGTATTTGTGGGAGAAGGTGAGCTCCATGTCCTATTGCTTCACTGCCTTGACCCAACCTCTTGCATTTATTTTCTTAAATTTATTTCTCAGTATTCTTGCTGATAGTATTGTGAATGGAAATTTTCTTAGTTTCACTTTTGTATTGTACGTTGCTAGTGTATAGCAATACAGTTTGCCCTCAATAACTGTGTGTTCCACATCTGTGGGTATAGAGAGTTGACTATATTATGCCATTTTATATAAGGGACTTGAATATGCACAGGGGTTTTGAAATCAGTATCCCAAGAATACCAAGGGATGACTTTTTTTTTTACATATTTGATCTCACATCCTGTAACTTGTTGAACTTGTGTATTAGTTGTAACAGCTTTTTATTTTTTAGGGCTGCACCTGTAGTGTACGGAAATTCCCAGGCTAGGGGTTGAATTGGAGCTGCAGGTGTTGGCCTATGCCACAGCCACAGCAACACAGGATCTGAGCCACATCTGTGACCCACATCACAGCTCACAGCAATGCTGGATCCTTAACCCACTGAGTGAGTCCAGGGATAGAGCCCTCATCCTCATGGACACTAGTGGGGTTCATAACCCACTGAGGTATGATGGGAACTCCCTGTAATATTCTTTTAGTAGATTCTTTAGGATAATTTTATATACAAGGTACTTTTATTTGTGAATGGGGATAGTTTTATTTTTTTCCTTTCAAATCTGAATGCCTTTTATTTCTTTTTCTTGCCTAATTGCCCTGGCTAGAAACTCTAGTGCAATTTTGAAAAAAGGTAAGGATACTGACCTCCTTGTCTTATTTTTGATCTTAAGGGGAAAGCACTCAGTCTTTCAGAGTTAAGGATGATATTAGTTCTGGGTTTTTCATATATAACTTTATAAGATTGAGGAAGTTATCTTTATTCCTACTTTGCTGAGTGTTTTGTCATTGAAAGTTGTCAAATGTTGCCAAATGCCTTTTCTGTATCTATGAGATGATCATTTGGGTTTAGACTTTGATTCTATTACTATAATGCATTATATTAATTTATTTTGATATATTGAACCAAATTGTATTCCTAGGATTAAAATTCACTTAACCATAGTATGTAACCTTTTAAATATGTTACGGGACTCAGTTTGCTAGCATTTTGTTGAGCATTTTTGTATCTCTATAAGGGTATTGGTTTGCAGCTTTTTTTTTTCTTTTTTCGTCTGCCTTGTGGTATATGGAGTTCCCAGAGCAGGCATCAGATCTGAGCCACAGTTGCAACCTAAGTCACAGCTGAGGCAATGCTGGATCCTTAACCCACTGTGTCAGGCTGAGGACTGAACCTGTGTCCCAGTACTCCCAAGATGCTGTCAACCCCATTGTTCCACAGTGTGAACTCCTGGCTTGTAGTGTTATTATCTTGATCTTTATCTAGTTTTGGTATAAGGATGATAGTGGCCTTACAGAGTGAGTTGTGAAGTATCTCTCCTCTTCTGTTTTTTGGAAGAGTTAGGAAGAGATGATGTTAATTCCGGTTTAAGCCTTTGGTAGGATTGACCAATGAAGACTTTCTTTTCAGGAAACCTTTTGGTTACAGATTCAATTTCTTTACTGGCTATAGGTCTATTCAGAGTGTCTACTTCTTCTTGAGTCAGTTTTGGTAGTTTGTGTGCTTCTAGGAATTCATCAGTTTCATCTAGGTTTTTGAATTTGCTGACATGCCATTATCCACAAAATCCTTATTGTAATCCCTTTTATTTCTATAAATTTCACAGTGACATCCCTTCTTTCATTCATGATTTTAGTAATTTGAATCTTTGTTCTTTTTTGGGTCAGTCTTGCTAAAAGTTGTTAATTCTCTTACACAGGAAAACTTTCACTTTTGGGATTTTCCATTCTCCATTTCATGTATTTCCCTTCTTAGTTTTTTTTTTTTTTTGTCTTTTTGCCTTTTCTAGGGCCACACCCATGGCATATGGAGATTCCCAGGCTAGGGGTCTAAAAGGAGCTGTAGCTGCTGGCCTAAGCCACAGCCACAGCAATGCCAGATCCAAGCTGTGTCTGTGACCTACACCACAGCTCACGGCAACACCAGATCCTTAACCCACTGAGCAAGGGCAGGGATGGAACCCACAACCTCGTGGTTCCTAGTCAGATTTGTTAACCACTGAGCCATGACAGGAACTCCCTCCCTTCTTAGTTTTTTATTATTTTCTTCCTTCTCTTTGCTTCGAGTGTTATTTGCTTCTTCCTTCTCTTTTATTTGAGTGTCATTTGCTTCTCTTTTTCTATTTTCTTAAGGGAGACGATTTGGTTATTGATTTGAAATCACTCTTCTTGTAAAATATGCACATTTACAGTTATAATTTTCCTCTAAGCCCTGCTTCTACCACGTTCCTTAAGTTTGGGGATATTGTATCTTCATTTTCATTCATCTCAAAGTATGTTCTAATTTCCCTTGTGATTTCTTCTCTGGGTCATTTTTTATTTAGGATTGTGTTGTTTACTTTCAACATATTTATGAATTTCCCAAAATTCATTCTAATATTTATTTCTTATTTCGTTCCACGGTAATCCAAGAACACACTTTGCATGATTTCAATTCTTTTAAAAGTTTATCGGAACTTTTTTTTTAAACTTAACACATGATCTATCCTAGAGAATGCTCTATGTGTACTTAAGAAAAATATGTACTCTGCTGTTTTGTGATGGGATAAGCTATAGATGTCTGTTGGCCTAGTTGGTTTATAGTGTCATTCAGATAGTCTGTTTCTTCATTGATCTTTTGCCTAGTTGTTCTATACATTATTGAAAGTGGAGTATTCAAAGCCTCAACTTTTATTGTTGAACTGTCTGTTCCTCCCTTTAATTCTGTCTATTTTTGTTTCATGCATTTTGGGGATTTATGATTGTGTGCACTGCCATATTGTTTAATGTTGCACCTCAAAACAACCTTTCTTGGCCCTGGTAAATTTATTTGTTGTATATACTTGTTTCCTTAACCCACTTTCTCTAGACTTAGTGCAGTCAGCTTGTGTCTGAGCATCCATCCAAAGCTTTGTGACTTGTTTTATTCTAGACCTGCTTATAATTGATTCAGTCTTTCCTTTAAGTGGGGATTATACATGATGCTGCATAGGAAGTAATAAATTTTTGGAAATTGAATATCCTTTAGTCTAGTCTCTTCATTTTTTTTTTCAGGTGAAGAAATCGGGGCCAGAGAGATGAAGTGATCTTTCAGTCCTAGGACACACAGCAAGTTCATGGCAGGGACAGGGCTAGAACCAAAGGTATATTTGGCTATTTGGCTCTTGGTTCACTACTCTTTTGCTGAACTATCCTCGTCTGCATATTGTTATTCTGTGGTTTCTTTGGATATGTCTACAGGCTTGTGCTTGGCTGAAGACTCACCTGGGAATCTTGTTAAAAACAGGTATGTCCATGCATAGGAATACACGCATATGTCTACTCCCTGCCTGCTTCTCTCTCAGGGCTGTTGTTCAGTATGTTCAGTATGGCTGCGGTGGGAGCATAAATCTGTTTTTCAGGAAATCTCCCCCAGGGAGTGTTGGTGCATGGCCAGCTTTGGATGCACTGGGTACTTTCTTACTTGGTCCTGGTTTTATGACATACACACTATGAGTAAAATTTTCCTTCAAAGTAGCTTTTCTTTATAATCTTTTTGTTTGTCATCAGACAGTTTTATTTACACCTAATGATCTCTGGATTCTTCTCTCTCCTCTATTTCATGCAGCAAGTGAAACCTGGAAGGTGATGCGAATTTCCCATTCATCTAGGCAGAAGCCAGAAAGGGTTCTGACTGGTGACAGTGGAGATGGGACCGGGAGAATTTTCACTCTCCTTTTTGCCTTGTCACATGTGCAACTTTCCCTCTATGCACTCAGAGCAGGAGAGGCAAGGTTCATGGAACTGGAGAAAAACAGGGACACTGTCACATCCCCTTGTGGGCAGTCTTTATCAGTCAGGGGTTTACATTTCAGGTTGATGGACACCAAGAATTCTGAGGATGGCCTTCACAGTGTCTGTGACTCCCGAAAACGGTAGTTTACATCTTGTGTGCACATTCTTGCCTTATTCTGAGCAGGGGTCTTACAGGTTTTATCAGGCTCTCCAAGGTCCCGTGATGCTCAGTAACGAGGGATGTTGCTGAGGCCGGCTGTTTGCTGGCAGGGTCATTCTGGGTGCCAGCCTACCACCTCCAATATTCATAGTAGTGGCGCCTTGGGTTGAGTCCCTCAGGACCATGAGACTGTCCCTAAGGCAGTCTATTCCTCAGTGAATAGCTGAGGAAGAATAGAAACAGAACTCATACACGTGTACTCCAGTGTTCACTGAAGCACTCTACACAAGAGCCAAGTCATGGAAACAACCTAAATGTCCACCAACAGAGGAGTGGATAGGGACGATCTGGTACATATACACAATGGAATATTACTCAGCCATTAAAAGGAATGAAATAACAACATTTATAGCAACATGGATGGACCTAGAAATTATCATGAGAAGTGAAACTAGTCAGACAATGACACACCAACATCAACTGCTACCACTTACGTGTGGAAACTAAAAAAAGGACACAATGAACTTCTTTGCAGAGCAGATACTGCCTCACAGACTTTGGAAAACTATGGTTTCCAAATGAAACAAGTTGGGGGGTGGGGGGAGGCACTGAGGGGTTGGGATGGAAATGCTATAAAAATTGAGTTGTGATGATTTTTGTACACCTATAATTGTAATAAAATTCATTAAGTAAAAAAAAAAAAAGAAGCAGAACTCATGCCTTTCATCAGCAGATAGCTCCTTCCTCCATGCAAAGAGATACAGAACAGACTAGCGGAGCAGGGTGTGTTGAGAAAGAAATGTAGGCTCTGAGGCACACTGACACTGTTTATAAATTATCCATAGCTTTGTCACGCCATTGGCATCTTCAGCGGGAGCAAATGTGAATGGAATGTTTTTCTGCCAAGTCTGACAGAATCCAGAAAGTCAGGTGCTAACCTGAGACGACGACAAGGGATCAGCAAACGTTTCCTCCGAGGGGGCCGACGGTAAATATTTTCAGCTTTCTAGGCCGTACCCTGTCATCACTCTGCTTTGCTGTTGTAGCACTGAAGCAACTGTAGGCATTATGTAAATGGATCGATATGGCTCAGTTCCGATTAAACTTTATTTCCGGACATGAAAATTGGAATTGTATGTACTTGGCGCATGCCACAAGATTTTTTTTTCTGCTTTTGATTTCTTTTCAACCATTTAAAAACATAAAAGCCCTTTGTAACCTCTGGGTCACACAGTTGCCCTTGGCACGTAGGCTCCAGTGTCTTGACCTCTGAACCAGGGTAACGTAGAGCTTCAGATCTTAAGACTCAAGCTGAGCAACATCATTCTCCAGTTTTCTACTCTGGTCTTGGCTGCAGAACCCAGAGATAAATTAGGCAGCTGCTGAGTTTTAACGTCAGAAGGTACTTCTAACTTGACTCAACTTTGTTTGATATTGCATCTTCCCTTAATTATATACCTAGCTATCGTATGGCATTTTTCAGCTCACACAGGGCTTGAACATAATGATCTTGCTTAATTCTGTTTAAAACAAAAATCACGTAGATATTTATTTTGTTCACAAAAGTAGAAGATGTTAACATTCTTTTTGTTTAAAAAAGTCAAACCTAGAAAAAGTGCGAGTTTCCATGGGTCCCCTTCTCAAGTCTGCTGTTCTCACCGAAGGAAACCATTTTTTGGAGTCTGGTGTGCATTCTTCCAAAACGTTCCCTGTTTGTTTACTTTAGCATCTGTACATAGAGTTGTGTTTTGTGGGCTTTTCCTGTGCTTACTCATGCGATAACATGTGTATATTCTGCCATGTGTCTTCTGTTACTTTACCGTAAGTATATCATGAAGACCATTCCATGTCCACGTAAGTAAAACATCTGTTTCGTTTTAACCATGCAAACTAGTCCACGGTTTGTTATGTATCATAGCTTGTTTACATTTTTCTTTATTGATGATCGTTTTAGTTGTTTTTCATTTTTCCCTGTCATAAACACTGCTGTGGTGAACATTATCACACACACGTGGGATGCCTGGGTAGAGGATTACCCACACAGTAAATGTTAGCAGATACTATCTAACTACCCTCCAAAAAGAATAAACAGTTTACACTTCCCCAGCACTGTTGCACAAGAATCCATACTGCCCTACAGCTTTGCCTTTTTTGGCCAATTATATGAGTACAGAATGACATCTCCTTGATTTAACTGGCTTCTATTCGCCCATCTATTAGATGTACATTTATTCTTGTCAGCAACCTGGTATTGTCTTGGGGTGTACAAGCATTTGTTTGTAGTCAGATTGATCATCTTTCCTCTTCGGCCACTTCTTTTTGCATCTAACATAAGAAACTAGACTTTTGACCGTAACATTAAGGATTTCTGATCAATGAGGGAAACTATAGATAACTTCAACAGAAGAGTGAAAGATTGATAACAGATATTTGCAAAATAAAAGAATTGGTAAGAGATTAGTATATAATGCATACAAGTCAGCCAGAAAAATATATTGGGGCACTTAACAGAAAAACGAGCATGAGTTCCCATTGTGGCTCAACAGTAGTAAACCTGATTAGTATCCATGAGGGTGTAGATTCGATCCCTGGCTTTGCTCCAGGGTTTAAGGATCTGGAGTTTCCATGGGCTGTGCTGTAGGTTGCAGACATGGCTTGGATATCATGTTGCTGTAGCTGTGGTGTAAGCTGGCGGTTGCAGCTCTGATTCAACCCGTAGCCTGAGAACTTCCATGTGTCGCAGGTGTGGCCCTAAAAAGCAAAAAAAAAAAAGGAGAGAGAGAGCAAAGACTTTGGAAAACAGTTCACAGGAGGAAAAATCCAAATAACTATCAATTTCAATTTCAATAAAATGTTTCTTGATCTTACTAGGAAATGCATATAAAAATAGCACATAGCTGCAAAGTTGTACCTAGTGGAATAGCAAAACTCTGAAAGCGAAATAATGTTAAAATAACGTCAGAAATGTAGGGAAATGGACCAACTCATGCATTTTCAGTAGGACTAGTCTAACAGTCCATGGCAGCCCTTCTGAGAATTGTCTGGGACCTGGTGGCCCCCTCCTTGGGGGACGCCCTAGAGAGAGTCATGCGTGAATCCGTAAAGGTGCACATTCTAGAGTGTTCTTGGTGGCAACCTCCCGTGGGAAGCTGAGCAGCACCTCTGTGTCATCTCGGGGTGGATGGATGGGCCAGCGTGGTGGAGTCAAGGAGTTAACATAGCAGCACAGAGGGAAGGCAGCATGTGAAACGGAACAAGGTCTCCAGCTCCGTCCTATCTGTGCACATTATACCACTAATGTAAACAACTGTGGTGAAAGTTTATTGCAGCGAGCGCCTGTGAGGAGTATGGAAACTGGAGCGCTGGAGCGCTGGAGTGAGGACCAGGGATAAGCATGGGGAACACAATAAGAAGACACCTTGTACAGATCAGTGATAATAAAAGGCCGTCACTAGGGAGTTGGATTAATTTAATTCTGTGTGTCTGGGGTCCACAGGGAGGAAGGGTTTTATTTATTGTGGGATTACAACATATCCCCCTGTATTCGTTTTTAACAGTCATATGATTTGCTTTCTGGATGTAGATTAAAAAAAAATTTTTTTTAAGTATAGTTGATTTGCAGCGTTGTGTTAATTTCTGCTGTATAGCATAGTGACCCAGTCATACTTAGATATACATTCTTTTTCTCATGCTGTCTTCCACCACGTTTTCTCCGTGGTGCAAAGGGTTAAGAATCCGACTGCAGTGGCTCGGGTCGTTGTAGAGGTGCAGGTTCAATCCCCAGTTTATATGATATGTAAATTTTATCATATACCAACTTCCTGTATGGGTATGAATTCCATGATTTATTGGGGTATGTTTGTGGCATTTTCACACTCATTTTTTTTTATTACTACAGCTTTATAAAATGTATGTCCTGTCAGGCAAAAGTCCACTCATTAGTCTGCATTTCAGTATTTTGCCAGCTATTTTTACATTTCTACTCAGATTAATTTGTTAATTGACTTATAAAGTAAGTTCAATAAGATTTTATAGGACTTTTTTTTTTTTTTTGGCTTTTTAGGGCCACACCCGTGGCACATGGAAGTTCCCAGGCTAGGAGTCGAATCAGAGCTACAGCTGCCGTCCTACAGTACAGCTCACGGCAATGCCGGATCTTTAACCCACTGAGAGAGGCCAGGGATCAAACCTACATCCTCATGGATACTAGTCAGATTTGTTTCTGCTGCACTGCAATGGGAACTCCCTATGGTGCTTTTAGAAGAGGCTAAATTTATTAAGTTTATATGCTGGTTTAGGGAGGATATCATTTGTTTAATGATATTTTTTCCATTAAAATTGGTTTACAGCCTTCTGTCAGTTTTCTACTATACAGCAAAGTGACTCAGTCACACAAACATATATATATCCTTTTTCTCACATTACCCTCCATCATGCTCCATCATAAGTGACTAGATATAGTTCCCTGTGCTATATAGCAGGGTCTCATTGCCCATCCATTCCAAAGGCAATCATTTGCATCTATTAACCCCAGATTCCCACTCCCTCCCCCTCCCCCTCGGCAACCACGTGTCTGTTCTCCAAGTCCACGAGTTTCTTTTCTGTGGAAAGGTTTATTTGTACTGTATATTGGATTCCAGATATAAGTGATATCATATGGTATTTGCCTTTTTCTTTCCGACTTAATTCACTCGGTACGAGAGTCTCTAGTTCTGTCCATGTTGCTGCAAATGGCATTATTTTGTTCTTTTTTATGGCTGAGTAGTATTCCATTGTGTATATATACCACATCTTAATCCAATCATCTGTTAATGAACATTTAGGTTGTTTCCATGTCTTGGCTGTTGTGAATAGTGCCGCAATGAACATGTGGGTGCATGTGTCTTTTTCCAGGAAAGTTTCTCTGGATATATGCCCAGTAGTGGGATTGCTGGGTCATATGGTAGTCCTATATTTAGTTTTCTGAGGTATAGGGAGGATATCATGATGAGGAGTCTTCCTTCCTGCCCAGGAACTTGGGTTGACTCTCCACTCACCCAAGTCTCTCTTTTCTTAGGAAAAGCCATAGAGTTAGGTTCCTATAGGCCTGACTCATTTCATATAAGGCTTAGTCATAAGTATTTCGTAGAATTTTATTAATATGATTGTTTCTAGTACGACTTTCTAGTTTAATATTGCGGGATACTCAAATGCTTTCAATGTGGATCTTACCATCTTCGTGAACTGCTGTCAATTGATTCTAAGAGTTTTAAACTTCATTCTTATGGACTTTGTAGGCGGACAATTCTATATTGTATATTTAATGCATAATAACAGTTCATTCTCTTTAGCATTTTTCTTATTGTCTATGTGGGATTCCCCATTACAGGGCTGTTTGGCAGTGTTGAAAATGAGCTTCTTTAGTAAGAAGTCTTGGAGTTTGGCTCAGTGGTTAACCAATCTGACTAGCATCCATGAGGACACAGGTTCAATCCCTGGCGTTGCTGTGAGCTGTGGTATAGGTTACAGAGGCGGCTCGGCTCCTGTGTTGCTGTGGCTGTGGTGTAGGCCAGCAGATACAGCTCCGATTCGACCCCTAGCCTGGGAACCTCCATATGCCGCAGGTGCGGCCCTAAAAACAGTAAAAAAAAAAAAAAGAAGTCTTTTGATGTGTCACATTTAGTATTAAATTGCCTTTCGCTTTCTGGCAAATGTTCTTGATTGAGTTAAGAGTAAAGAGTACAAATTCTATTCCTAGTTTTCTAATAGGTTTTTATTTTTGAAGTGAAGAATGGGTACCAAGTTTTTCAGCTTTTGTCTTTGCATCTGTTGTAGTGATAATGGTCATGTGTGGGTTTTTTTTTTTCTTACGTGTTTTTTTGTTTTGTTTTGTTTTGTTTGGGTTTTTTTGCGCCTTTTCTTTTTATCTAGAGCCGCACCCGTGGCACATGGAGGTTCCCAGGCTAGGGGGTCTAACAGGAGCTGTAGCCGCTGGCTTTCACCACAGCCATAGCAACGCGGGATCCGAGCCGCGTCTGCAACCTACACCACAGCTCACGGCAACGCCGGATCCTTAACCCACTGAGCAAGGCCAGGGATCGAACCCGCAACCTCATGGTTGCTAGTCGGATTCGCTAACCACTGAGCCACGAAGGGAACTCCTTTTTCTTATGTGTTTTAATTTTCTCAAAAACTCATTGAGGTAGGTGTTAAAATTCCCATTTTACAGAGAAGGAAACTAAACAACTTGGAAGAAGAACAGTGCTCAGGGCTGGGCCAGTGGTGTAGAGCCTTGTCCAGTTAAACCTGGACTTTCTTCGAGCTGGTATCCTGGCTGTAAGACTGCAGGAGCCCAAGGCTGCTCAGGTGTGTGAGACAAAGATGCAGATTAGAAATTTCTGAAATTCTACGTTAATGGAATTCTACAAAAATTCTACTTCTGAGGACATATCCCAGGAATATAAGTTATGTGCAAAATTCACAAATTTGCTTATCACATCATAATATACAGAGTGAAAAAATAAAGTCCAATAAGTAGTGAGCTGTCATCAATCATGTGGCTGTTAAATGAGATACTATGCTCTTCTTAAAATATTTCTGGAAATGATTGGTGGTAAAACATAGTCTCACGATGACATAAGATGTGACTATAAACAGTAAGTATATTACATCCTTGGAAAGCTCCAGAACGAATGCTGGTGAGAAGGAGGAAAGGAAGGAGCTGACTGGAGTAGAAATAATAGAAAAGCTCCTCGGCGTTCCTGTCGTGGCTCAGTGGTTGATGAATCCGACTAGGAACCATGAGGTTGCGGGTTCGATCCCTGGCCTTGCTCAGCGGGTTAAGGATTCGGTGTTGCCCTGAGCTGTGGTGTAGGTTGCAGACGCGGCTCGGATCCTGCATTGCTGTGGCTGTGGCGAAGGCCGGCGGCTACAGCTCCTGTTAGACCCCTAGCCTGGGAACCTCCACATGCCACAGGTGCAGCCCTAAAAAATGACAAAAGGCCAAAAAAAAAGAAAGAAAAAAAAAGAAAAGCTCCCCTGTGGAAGGGTTTTGGAAATAAGCCGAGCTAACGTGGTCAGGCCTCTCTAGGGGGTCTTTTTCCCAAACATGCAGCCTGTCAAGGTTACTTAACAGAAACTTGAGCACTTTCTATTCCTGCCGTGAAGTGCTTGGTGTGTGCGGTGCCCATGTCTGATCAAACCGTGCCCCCCACCCGAATCAGGAAAAATTCTGCACCGTCAGCGTGTGTGTGTGTGTGTGTGTGTGTGTGTGTGTGTCTGTCCTTCTGCCTCTCTCTGTCTCTGTCTCTCACTCTCTCTCTTTTCTTCTCTCTCAGGAATCCTCCGCCTCTGCCAGTTCCCCTGCCCTCCTACCAGCCGCCAGCTGTCAAGCTGTCACTACTGGCTCTGGCCAAAGAGCCCACCACCCTTCATTTTAATGATCCTCTAAACAAGCAAGCCAGGCAGCCCTCTGGGTACCCCCTGCACCTGGAAATGAATTAGTGGCCCATCAGCTTAATGAGGAGCTCTGCCAGCCTCCCGCGAGAGGGGAACAGGGTGCGTTCAAGGATCCGGAGAAGGTATCTGGACTCAGGACCCAGCCTGGCTGCCTGGAAACTGTGGCCCAGGGTCCTCCTCGCCCTCGCGCCAACTTCCTGGGTGACATCACCTGCTCTGTTCCTTTCCTTTTGCAAGTGACGTGTCACTCGATCGGAATTTAAACGGCCCGGCTTGTCTGGGGGAAGAGCATAGATTGGGGGTGGGGGGGGGGCGTGTGCAGCGGAGTTGGCGACTGCTTCTCACAGCTGAAGACAGCCTGAAATAAATTCCTTTCTAGTTTGGCTCTTGTCCTGCCTCTAATGCCTTCTTTCTAAGACGTGGATGAGCTCCAACCACAAGGCTCTTGCAGAGTCCTTCAACTTTGAACGCTTGATGGTTCTTAACCATAAATTCGCACTACATGCCAGGCGCTTTGCTAGGTACTTTGCAAGGATTATGACATTTAATCCACGAGAATCCAATTTGTGGAAAGCTATTACTATCCCCATTTTAGAGATGAGAAAACTGGGACTTAGGACAAGGCCCTTGGCCAAGATTTCACAGCCAGCGTGTGGCTGAAAAAAACCAGGAGGAGACATTTGCTGAGTACCTTCCACCTGCCAAGCACGTTCCCTAATGTTAGTTCGCGTATCCTTCCAACAACCTGTAAAAGAGGTGGTATGATCACCGTTTTAGAGCTGAGGAAACAGGCTCAGATGTTAAGTAACTTGCCCAGGTCTGCACAGTAAGTGGAAGAGGTGACGTTTGTACCTAAATCAGTGTAACTCCAGAACTATTAACCACCACACTCACTGTCAGCAAATATTTATTTATTGCCACTTACTTAGCAGATACCATGCTGAGGTCTGGGAACCCTAGACTGAATAAGCCTAGGCCATCAAAGAATGCATAGTTTGGAGAGAAGTAGGCAGGAAACAGATAATTCTGATGTAAGATAACCTGCACAGAAGATGAACCTTGACCCCATGAAGGACTTTCTAGGGGAGGTGATGGTTAAGCTACATTTTATTTTATTTATTTATTTATTTATTTACTTACTTATTTTTTGTCTTTTTGCCTTAATGTAGAGCTGCACCCGCGGCATATGGAGGTTCCCAGGCTAGGGGTCTAACAGGAGCTGCAGCTGCCGGCCTTCGCCACAGCCACAGCAACGCAGGATCCGAGCCGCGTCTGCAACCTACACCACAGCTCACGGCAACGCCTGATCCTTAACCCACTGAGCAAGGCCAGGGATCGAACCCGCAACCTCATGGTTGCTAGTCGGATTCGTTAACCACTGAGCCACGAAGGGAACTCCGGTTAAGTTACATTTTAGATGGTGAGTGGGAATCATTGACTACGTGCTTGTGGAGGTAAGTTGCAGAGGTGCGGTTGGGCACCGCATGGCCAAGGGTGACAGCACCAGATGTGTGCAGATGAGCAAGGCTTCAGGGTCACTGTGGCTCATGGATGCGGGAAGTTTCAGTTGGCGAAGCTGATCAAGGAGGCAGCTTCCTGATTACAAAAGCTTCGAGATGCTGTGAGAAGGAGTTTGGAATGTATTTTGGATAAACCCCAACCACTAACAGGATTTCCGAATCTGCGGAGTGGTACACTCTGAATGGAGAAAACAGAGATGCGTAAGGAGGACCGGGCAGCCACAGGACCACCTGGACTAGAGAAGGTCAGAGGCGCGAAGGGATTCTGCACCGACCCTCCCCTCTCTGTCTGTGGTCCAGGAGGCTGAGGCTCCCTTGAGTAGTGCAGATGGGCTGTCCACACCTAGATTCTGAGAGCCAGGACGGGGTGCCATCCGAGTGGACAGCCTGAACCCCTGGGCCCCAGGCTCCAGTGTCAGTGGACAGGCTGCAGACCAGCCAGAACTGCCTTCGCCTCCTCTAGGGCTTGGCTTGTTGACAGATTTTTAACTTTGCAATTTCATGGTTTGGTTACAATGAGATTAGTTCATAAAATTCATGAGCTCTTAGGGGAGACCCGGAAACCCTTCCTAGATCTGTGCCTGCGGTGGCAGCCCTGTCAGCCTTGGGGAGCCTAGCTGCTCTGAGTTCTCCATGGTGTTCCGGACTGGAGACTAATTTCTCCTGGGGCAGGTTGGCATTGCAAGCCCCAAACCCACTGAGGATTTTCTAGATTCCTTACATGGGTTGGGAAGGGAGTTCCCTGGAATTGCCGAGTGAGGAACAGAGCAAGGTGGTGTTGGCAGGGGGTGGGCTGTAGGAAGAAAAGAAGCAATTCACCTCTAGTGGCTCTGAAAATTCTCACCAGGAGGAATGTTCAGGCCAGCCCTTTGCCACTGTGGTCTTTGGGCTAAGAAAACTTAGAAACATTTGAGGTGGTTCCTTATAAAAAGATTTTGATTTTTTTATTTTATTTTATTTTATTTTATTTTATTTTATTTTATTTTATTTGCTTTTTAGGGCCATATCTATGGCATATGGAAGTTCCCAGGTTAGGGGTCAAATTGGAGCTACAGCTGCCAGCCTGTGCCACAGCCACAGCAACACGGGATCCAAGTTCACAGCAACGCTGGATCCCCAACCCACCGTGCGAGACCAGGGATCGAACACGCATCCTCATGGATCCTAGTCGGATTTGTTAACCACTGAGCCATGAAGGGAACTCCCAAGCTTTTGATTTTCGCTGTGTCTCTAGAAGGCAAGGAGAGCCTGGAAAGGTGGCATGTATTACTCTAAACCTTTTCTTCACCTGATATTTGAGAACCAGAGACTAACTCCATGACACCCAAGGGATCCCAAGGGAGAGCCTTAGGAAATGGTCCAGGGAGTGAGGGATGCAAGACGCAGGAGGGAAGGTGGCTGTTTTTGGCAAAGGAGCGCACTCCCCAATCATGGACCTGGGGCTGAAAACTAGATGGCTTAGCTGTTGGTGGGAGAACTGCCATGTAAAAGCGGGTTTTTATATTTTGCAAGTCATGGGCATGAGACAAACTCTTGAATGGTCTAAAGGATACGTAGAATGCAAAGCACATCCTCCTCCTCCTGTCTTTGGGCATCTTGTCCCCCCCCTTCCCCGCCCCCGAGCAGGCAGGAGCTGGTACTAGTTTCCTGTGTCCCCATTCGGAGACATTCCACGTGTTTACTATGGGTGTTCATGTGTGTATGTGTAGTTTTTTAAACCCAACACGGGGTACTCTATACATTATTTCAAACCGCGTGTGTCATTGGTGCCATTTTGAAATACCATCCACGGCAGGGCCAGTTCCTTGAATCCATCTGTTTTCAGACTATTTGAAAAGTTCCCCTGCACCTTAGAATACTTATGAGCTCCGAGCTTGAAATAGTATTAGCAAATGCTGACCCTTCAGCTTCAATTTTTCCGGACTGATGTCTTCCCTCCTAGCAACCAAAATTGATTGTTTGGCCTCACAGCTGAGGATTTTTCACTCGTTGATGAACTGAGGGAGACCACGAAGAAGAAAGGAAGACGTGGAGGCTGTGTAAATAGTTACCAATTAATGTGACAGGCAACTAGTTCAAGGTGTGGGAGGGAGAAGGGTAGGGTCTGGGGAATATTAAATCAGCATGCGCTGCAGAGGGCCGCATGACAAGCGCAGTTTATGAATTCCCCGAGATTCGGAAGGAACAGTTGTTTGTTAGTCTCACTCGGGATATTGTGGTGGAGTGGCTGCCCGACTCAGGGGCTGTTGTCCTTGCTGCAGATTGGCTCCTACAGTTTGAGAATCACACATCCCAGCGAGCGAGCTGGAGCCCTGACTTCAAACCTGGAGCACCGGTGGGGTTTGTGATGGGAGTGAGGAGGCCAGTAGAGCCGCAACCTTGCGTCCCTGCATTCCAGATGCATGTTGACTTGGGCATTTGCTCCAGGATCTGTATTCCTGGCAAAACGCCCCAGTTTTGCAGAATTAACTACAAGAGTTACAGAGGCTATAGAATATTAATTAACGTTCCTTGTACGTGGAAGTGTTGCTTCTCATGCTGCTTCTCTCTCTTGGTAGCTGACATAGTTCTGTAATTCGATAGTTGTTGCCTTTTTGTGGGGAATCTGTTTTGTCTCTCCACTCTGATAACTTTCTGTTTCCTAAGATTGGACGGCCTCCAAAATTTCTAGTATTTTATGCAAACTTTTGCGTTTTCAAATATCATCTTCTCCTAAGACAAGTTGCAAATTTCCATTTATTTTCTAGGTGTTTGCAATCACTAATATTAATTCTCATTAGCTGTCTGGGCTGCCAGCCACATCTGTTCAGGAAAGCCACGGGAATTGGCCTGCCACGTGCTGGCATGAACAGCAGCTATATGGGAAGTGTGAGTGCCCCTGCTTTGCTCCAAGGACCACGCAAAGCTACATGGCTAAACATATAAAATGAAAGGTCTTTACAAGTCATTGCATCATTTTTCCAGATTAGATTTCCAAATGTCAAAAGGAACAGCAGCTCATTAAAACTGCAGCTGTAAAATCCACCAACACACACGTAGAAAAGTGATTACAGAGCAAGCTTGATTAATTAGGTGTGAAAATTTAGGACCAGCGTGGTAATAAATGATGGAACTCGCCCAGCAGCCTGCTTCCCTTCCACTGTGTTTCGCTGAATGGCCAATTTTCCACTTGTCTGTTGTACAGAGATCACGTTTCAGAGCCGGTGAAGTTTACATCTAAATTGTGGAGCCAAAAGAAGACCACACAGCAGCCGCAGGCAGTTCCAACTTTGACTTCCTTATCTTCTTTCTCCGTGGCCTTTCAATATGCGACTCAGTCTTTCTGAGTCTCATTTTCTCCATTTACAGAAGATGAATTTCTGTTCGTACCTATATACCAAGCCTTTGAATGGAAGCAATTTCATTAACTAACAAACAAAATAAACTCTGCATAATTCTGTACGTGGCTCTGAATCTTTGCGTCTGAGAGATCCTGTGATATGTAAATATTATGTTCATTGTCAACATAGTTTCGAAATCTGATCTGGTTTATCCGACTGATCTTCTGAATTGAAGAAAAATAGCATCTGTGAAGGTGCCTAGCCTTAGCCCAGGGCTCCATACTAGAAGATATTCAGGAACTGTTGGAGTTTCCATCATGGCTCAGTGGTTAACGAATCCGACTAAGAACCATGAGGTTGTGGGTTCAATCCCTGGCCTTGCTCAGTGGGTTAAGGATCCGGTGTTGCCGTGAGCTGTGGTGTAAGTCGCAGACGTGGCTTGGATCTGGCGTTGCTGTGGCTGTGGCGAAGGCCGGCAGCTACAGCTCCTTTTAGACCCCCTAGCCTGGGAACCTCTATACGCCACAGGAGCGGCCCTAGAAAAGGCAAAAAGACAAAAAAAAATTAAAAAAAATAAAAAATAAATAAAATGAATGGAGATGGGGAGATGACTAGTTCCGAAGGATGACCATAGAAAGCAACGTCGTACTGGGACAGGTCTGCTCTGGTGAGCGAGACATCATCCCTCTGATGACTTCAAGGTCACAGGGTGCTGTTCTTTAGGGTCTTAAATATGTGCCATCGTTGGAATATAGTTCAGAGAGCATTCCATTTCTTCCAAGCCCCAACCTTTCACTGCCTCCCAGTTGATGACAAAATAAAGCCTTCTTTCCTTGGCTTTTAACGATTCTACACCCAATTCCAGTGTGGGGGTGGTGGCTTCCCAGGCCACCAGGCAGTGCTCTGACACCAGCTGGGTGTCCAGCAATTCATCTGCACTCTGACATCATCTACCCAGAGACGTGTCAGACCCCACAGGTTGAGGATGTCTCCTAAGACGGCCTCCACTTCAGATATCAATCTCAAGTCCAGGGTTATGTCTGCGCTTCTGACCAAATGGCTCTAAATCAGAGGGTCCCACGACTCCCTCCTTGAATTCAATTAATCTGCTAGGGTGGCTCAAAGAACTTAGGAAGCCAATTTACTCACAAAACGACCGATTTATTAGAAAGGATTTGAAAAGATATGAATCAACAGCCAGATGAAGAGATGTGAGGGCAAGGTGCCAAAGCCCTCTGTCCTGGAGTTTGGGCCCAGCACGGTGGCACCAGGGAGCGTTCTAGTTCCCCCACCTGGGAGCGCCCCAAACCCCATCCTTTCCAGGTTTTATGGAAGCTCAGCACATGGGAGTAGTTGATTAAATCAAGCCAGTGGCGATTGATTCGACCTCTAACCCCACTCCCCTCCCTAGAAGTTGGGGGGTGGTGGGTGGAACAAAAGACATATTGCAAGGGTTTTAGGAGCTCTGTGACAGAAATGAGGATGAAGACCAAAGGTGTGTGGCTTACAAATCATGACCTCACAACTGGCTATTCCACGGCATCCATCACCTTTAGGACTCACTCCGTGTCCTTCTCACTATTTTATCTGCACAAATCAGCCCAGTTTTACTGCACCTTGCGTACATCCTGGAAACCCCCGCTCCTAAGCGTTTGTCTCTTTCAATACTTTCTGAGCTTCTACTATGTCCCAGGCACTGTGCTAGACTCCTGGGGACATAACTTCGATATACATAGTCCTTGACCTCCGGTTGCCCTTTGTTGGGTAGGAACAGATGCATAAAAAGACATTTAGAATCCAGTGTAATAAAGACAGGGCTAAGTGCTCTCCCCTACCATCGAGCCTCGGGGCCTCATGGCTTCCTCACATTCCAGTGTCCCTCACGTCACTTCACATCACCTGTGTACAAAAGCTGACCACAGCTAGAATCACATGTTTACCTGGCTCCGTCTCCATCGTACCTGAAGAAAGGTGATGCCACTTTCAGACCCCCTTTTGCTGTGATCTTTATTCCGTTGTTCTTGAGTCTCATTGAAACTGCCTTCTATTTTCACTACTTTCTTTTTTATTTTTTTTCCCAAATCTGTTTATCTTCTCCCTTTCACTCCCTCCATCAAGCTTGGGCTCCGTGAACCATCCCTTTAAATTTCAATGGCTCTTTCGACAGTACCCCAAACTCTCCATTTTTCCACCACAGAAATACTGGATCAGTCCTACTGTCTGTCTTCTCTGCTTCTGTGCTTTCGCCTTGGGGTAGTGCTGAAGACGTGCTGCTGGCAGATTCCTCTAAAAACCTTGTCCATTCATTTGAACCTCCGGTGCTGCCCAGAAATCCTTCGTGTGTTCCTTGTTGCCTGTCAAGGGGCTGTTTCAGAACTTCTCTATTCTACGATGGAAAGAACACATAAGGCTTTGTATTTTCCATTAAGGAAATTGGATCCTATTCCCAAGAAATGTATAGCTGGCAAAGGCAAAAATGTGTGCAAGTGTGTGTGTATGTGTGTGTGACTAAGCGACATCCTTTTGGCAGATGTTTAGAGGTGAGTTTGAGGGCACAAGATGAGCTTAGGGAGGCAAGGAGAAGGTTCTGAGCCAGGACTCGGCGGGAGTGACAGGAAGGAGGGGACAGGTGAGAGGATTATAGAATGAGTAAAGTCGGCGATCTCCAACTGAGGCAGAAAATATAAGAGGGGGTGATGTTTTAGGGAAAAAAAAACTAATGATTTTCATTTCCAACATGTTGACTTTTAGTTGCCTGTGGGATTTGAAGGGGAGCTTTGATATATGAGTCTGAAGCTCAGGGGATGAGGCCAAGCCTGGAAATATAGATTTAGGAGCCACTGGCATATAGATGGTAATTAAAATCATGAGGATGGCTGTGGTTCCCCGGGGAGCAGGTGGAGCGAGAAAAAGCAGTGGGTGGAGGACAGAACCCTGTGAAATGGCAGCCTTTACAGAGCAGATGGAGACGAGGAGCCCACGAAGGGGCCAGAGGAGGAACCATCCAGGGGACCAGGAGCCAGAGCATGTGCGATCGCAGACACCTCGAGGAGTAGGAAGTGATTAATGGCCTCACACCTGGCAAAGATCTCCAGTGAGATGCGGATTTTAAAGTGCCCATTACGCTCGACATGTGAGAGCTCCTAGGGGCCGTTTTCTGAGATATTCCGTGGAATTTGGGAGCAGAAGCCGGATTACTGAGCTTGCGGAGAGGAGGAAGAGGGCTCGAGTGTTGATTCCTCTAAAGAACCGCAGAGAAGGGGATGGGGTGGGCCAGATGACTGCTTCCTAGACGGTTACTAGGTGGCCCGGGGGGGGGGATGGTCCCTTTGATGTTCGAAGGCCCTTCCTCCGCACCTGCTTCACATTCTCATCCCCACGTCCAGGAATAATCAGGAAATCTCTGAGGCCCTCCACATGGGGAGGTGTTATCTCCCTTGCCTAAACTCCAGCAACGCCAAATCTGTGGTCCTCCTATGGCATTTGTTTCTGTTTTTCTTTAGACCCCATATTGTAGTGGTTTCTCCCCATATTCATTCCTTTATTAGACTATAAGTACCTGCAATATATTTATCCCATATCCATTTTTACTATATTCTGTATTTTAGAATAAAATGGAACAGCGTAAGGCCAGTAGGAACTCAAAATAATTATTTAAGGAATATATATAATGTATGATATTATATATATAAATATGTATATCTATACATATTTTAGAATAAAATGGAACACTGTAAGTCCAGTAGGAACTCAAAATAATTATTTAAGGAATATATATAATGTATGATATTATATATATTAATATGTACATCTATACATATTTTAGAATAAAATGGAACACTGTAAGGCCAGTAGGAACTCAAAATAATTATTTAAGGAACTCAATATAATTATTTAAATTATATATAATTATTTAATAATTATATATATTCCTTATAATCATTTAAGGAATATATATAATGGAATATATAAGGAATATAAGGATATATTATATATATTAATATGTACATCTGAACATCACTCACAGTTATATAGAAGTATTTTGGAATTTAGGTTTTTAGGAGTTTTATTGATAGAACCAGTTAACAGAAGGTAACCGATAAGGAATATTTTTACCCTAACTGCTGACAAGTTCTTTAGACTGGGCTTCTGCTACACGTAGTCCTTGGAAAAGTGGAAGCTGAATTTCTCACCTCAGCTCTCACCACCTCATAGTTTGGCCCCTTTAAGTCACTGGAAAGAAGAGTCATCAGAAGAAACTTCAGTTGGCTGCCCTCTTATCTGATAATAACAAACAATACAAACCAACTCTTACAGGATTGAGTCAAGTGGGTCCTGGGATTAACAGAAATGTAAGCGCATTTTCCTCTTTTTGTGTCATTTTAAAGGGCAGTGGTTACCAAGTCCTTCTTGTTATAATATTTGTATCTATATGAAGAATTACCTGAGTTTGGATATTCTCAGAGTCCTGTTTTAGAAATCAAATTCACTTCGATTCACATTTTTTCCCCCCTGGGAAGTAACTGCAGGGAGAGGATGAGGAAAGAGAAAGGGGCCCCTTCCTATGTCTTGCCAGAAACTGGAGCTCTCAGGTAACACTCAAATTGTTTTCTTCTAAAAAAGAGAGAATTTAAGTGCCTTTATCTCCTCCGAGTCTCGTGTTGGACCTCTCTTACTCCAAAAGGAGAGAATGGGCTATTTGCTGGCTAAGTGGAGGACGCTTTCTTGGGGTGAGCTGCTGGAGGTGAAGGTTCCCTATAGAAGGTCACCCATTTGGGCCTCACTGGTCACGTGGCAAAGTCCTGCCACCTCTGGGTATATCCAGGGGCAAGACTGACGGAACAGCAGGCTGCCTGGGCCTGAGATCTGTGCTGTCAAGGTCATTTTCACGTTGCTCTCGGCCTGCAAGGATGCAGGTCATGCATCTCCACATGGGGCCATGCTTAGGCAGACCCTGTGCTCGTGTGTTTCCACGACCCACCGGTAGATGCTCCTGGGACTGTCGCAGCTGGGCCTCCAGGTCAGCCAGAGAGAGCGTGGGAGTGACTGGCCGCTGGTTCGTTATTACTCTGGAAACAGCTCTGAATACTCCTGGACCAGCAGGAGCATCCTCTTATGTGATAAAGGGAACACGTTATGTGCTTAATGAGACCATTGGAGTATCTTTTCCAATTACCTTTTTTGGGGAAAAAGAATGGAACATGCTGGCGTGAACGGAAAGCAGCCGAGCGTTCATTTAAAGGTCAAGCGTATGGTCTCTCTGCTTGGTATGCCTGCCTCGGCGCTCTGACTCCCAGTGCCTTAATCAGACACTTGTTTCAAAGTCCCGTGTGTACACCCAGGATTTGATGGGCCAAGTACATGATGCATTCATTTGGGTTAACGTGTCTTTTATTGAGTTTTCTTTTCAAAGAAGTTTATGCAGAAGAGCAGAGAATGGAGTGTCTGCTGGAAGGCCATCAGGGGAAGTGAGGAAAAGCATTTCTGGATGAAAGGCATTTTAAGATTTTGAATTCAAACGAGCAAGGCAGAGCTTGCCTGGGGAGTGATTTTCTTGAAAAGGTGGTGACAAAAATCTCATACAGATGCAAGGAGGCTCTCTGCAAGCCTACGGCCACCCTTCCTCTTGGGTGGCCGTGACCACCGAAGACAGCAAATATTTGTGAATTTATTAGACGCCAGTAGCACCCGGTGGGGCTCAGAGTGGAGGCATAATAATTCCAGTGTAGACCCGGATGGCGGAGCAGAGCTTCCTGATTAAGTTAATATGTATTGATATTTCTCCTGTTGTTTTGACTTCCTAGGCTGCTTAATTCAGTCTTGTCACAACAAAATACAAAACGGTCTGCTATGACATTGATTTTTAAAAATCCTGCCTCTGAAGGGTAGTGTGCTTTTTGTTTTGTGTGTGTGTGCGTGCGTGCATGTGTGTGTGCGTGCGTGCATGTGTGTGTTTGTACTCCGGAGTTGACAGTCAAGAAGGCAGAAAAGTTGAAATTGTGGCACAAATAATTATGTTAAATCGTTGAGCATAAATTATCAAGGGAAATACAGTTTGATTGTAAGCATAAATCAATTTTATGTGTCACAAAATTGCCATCATTAGAGTTTGCTGAGGTGACTTGTTTCTGGCAGCGGTGAACACAATGGTGGTTTGAAAATAGAAACGCTGGTATCTGAGGATTCCATAAAAACCTGGACTTATTGATTCATGGGGAAAAAAACGCGAGTGAGGAGGGGTGTGTGCACATGAAGAAACGCACATTTCACACTCTCTGACCTGAGACAAGCGAGTTTCCACGTTTCTTCAGCGGAGCCGGGGCCACACTGAGCCTCTTCATTGAGCTCAGCCTGTACTACCTCGGCGTCCAAGTCAGAAGCAAATTTAGCTGTAAAGTCCCAGCTTATCCTTGCACCATTAAACATGCCTCATCATAATTTAAAAAAGACTTTTGTTTTAGCAGACAGACAATAGACAATGACCTAGCCATTGCTCTCTTATCTGAACAGAAAGAACCAGTCACGTCTATAATCAGGATAGCTATAAGCCCGAATGTTAGTCTCCGGGTTTTATATTTGGAGTTTGGGGAGGGGGGCTGTTGGGGAGGAGGAGTATTCATATTTGAATACAAACATGTCTCCTTTGGGTGTTTTCAATACTCAGAACGAAATAACAGTGCGTCTCTTAGGAGGCTCTCTAATCAGAGATGTCAGGAAGCTGTCTTTCTGGCCCAGCTTGTGACGCTGTCCCCATTTCGCTCTGGGGACAGACAGCATCCTTGCTGAGACTGATGGCAAACAGCACCTGGTGGAGACCTGCCTCTTTTCTCTCTTTTCTCTTGTCCATGGTTGAACTTCCATGGAAGCGGAAGCGTGGAAGGTCTGCCAGCTGGACTTCAGGGAGAAAAGGGAGCAGAGATGAGGGTAATGACTCTGAAGGAGTGTCCCCTATCCCCCTTGCCCGTGTCAAAAAGGACTCCAGAGCAGCCCTGGCTGCTGATCAAGGTGAAGAAGTGAAAGTCACCCTGGTGGCTGCTCAGTGCCGCATTTCCTTCTGAGGATGCTGCATGCCCTGGGGACAGAGGCGAGCTTGGGCTGAGCGCAGGCCCTGGGGCCAGACTGCTGGCTCTGGGTCTCACAAGCTGGGGGACCTTGGCGAAGTACTTACCCTCTTCCCGCTTCTGTTTCCCATCAGTAAAGTGGGGACAGTAACAGAAAAACCCATCTCAAAGGTCTGTTGGGTAAATGAGATAATATATAAAGAATCATTAGGAGAGAACGTGGCACCTTGAAAACTCAGCGTGCCTTCGCTGTTATTTATCTCTGCGTGGACAGAGCAGAATGTGTCACCTGCGTCCTTACACAGGCAGGACTTCAGGAAAGAGCAGTAATTGCAACTTGGCATCTCTGTTCATCTCTTCCCTTTAATTTGGAGAGGCGAGTTTGGGTACTCCTTTCGTAAATGTTTTCCTAATTCCTTTTATTTTCCCATCCACAGGCTGGGGTAGGTACTCCAGTCAAATGCCTGGAGGACTCTCCAGAATGAACGGGACGTTAAGATGCTCCCCGCAGCGAGGATACTAGGCGAGTCTCTGGGAAATGGTCAATATTGGAAATTAAACTGATCCCCAAAGCAGTGTGAACTAAAGCGGATGCTTAAAAATATTTCTTAAGAAAGAATAAATGTGAATAGTAAATCCAAGGTGAAATAAATGGAAATCTGAAACTGTTATTTGCAGATGAGATGATCGTATGTAAAGACAGCCCAACAGAATTAAACCAATATAACTAAAAAGAGAGGTCAGCAAAGCTATTAGACACAAACTGTTTTAAAAACATCAACCACATTTCTGAATATTAGCAATAACTAACTAGAATAGTTTAAAATTCTAAGCTATGGAGTTCTCCGGTGACTTAACAGGTTAAGGATCTGGCGTGGTCGTTGCTGTGGCGAGGGTTCATTCCCGGCCCAGGAACTTCTGCATCCTGGGGCAAATAAACAAATAAATTAATAGTAATAAATAAATAAATAATGAGGGAGGAAGGCACACATTAAAAAAAATCGAAGCTACAAAAACCCAAGCAAAATACATAGTAATTAGCAAAGAGCCCACCCAATATTTATGGACAAACTATACAAATCTATTAATGAATATATTACTGTACTGATACAATCCAAATACTATCTGGTGAATCATTTCATACTGTCTTTTTTCTTTTTCAGATTCTTTTCCCGTATAGATTATCACAGAACACTGAGCAGAGTTCTCTGTGCTATACAGAAGGGCCCTGTTGGCCAGTCATTCCATAAACCTCAGTGGGCACATGCCAGTCCCAGCATTTCATACTTTTAACATGATCATTGATGTAATAAAGGTGTCGATATTTCTAAATTAATCCATAAATTTGGCACATTTCCAAAGTACTAGCTTTTTTTTTTTTTTAATAACAGCAAACGTGTTCTGATTTCTTTGAAAAGGAGATGGTGCAGGGACAGTGACGGCAGCTTCGTAAAAGAGAATCATTGCTCTCTTATGTATTAGACCTTTCAGGAAGTCATAGGAGCTCAAATGTGTGGGTCCTAATGTAACAGACAGACCAAAGGAGCGAAACAGAGACCCCAGTTATCTCATATATGTTATAGGTGGTACTAAAACAGTCAGAGAGAGACTGTCTCTTTATTGGCTGTGATTACGGAGACTGAATTGCTACATGGGGAAAAATAAAACCGGACTGCTAGCTTAAACCGTATATAGAGGTGGCCTATATATAAAAGGTAAAGCTTTAAAGTTAATAGAAAGTGATGTTAGGAGTTCCCTTGGTGGTGCAGTGGAAACGAATCCAACTAGGAACCATGAGGTTGAGGGTTCGATCCCTGGCCTTGTTCAGTGGGTTAACAATCTGGCGTTGCCGTGAGCTGTGGTGTAGGCTGCAGACGCAGCTCGGATCCCGCGTTGCTGTGACTGTGGCGAAGGCCGGCGGCTACAGCTCCTGTTAGACCCCTAGCCTGGGAACCTCCATATGCCGCGGGTGCAGCTCTACATAAAGGCAAAAAGACAAAAAAAGGGGGGGCAAATAATAATAATAAAAGAAAGTGATGTTAGGGAAATCCTTGGGACCCAGGGCTGAGGAAGACTTTAAAACACCAGAAGTTTGTAAAGTGCTTAGGAGTGTATAAAGGCAAAATTTGATAATAGTGAGATTAAGGGTATCTTCAATAAAGGTGTATCATAGATAAAGTTGATGGTAAGAGTGTGAGCGGTCATATATGTGATGTGAAGAGACTAGAGCTTAACACCTAGACACGCTCACAACTCAGTAAGAAAATGCGGGACTTGCAACAGAGAAATGGGGTACAGGAGTTCCAATCGTGGCGCAGAGGAAATGAATACGACTAGTAACCATGAGGTTGCGGGTTCGATCCCTGGCCTCGCTCAGTGGGTTAAGGATCCGGCCTTGCCGTGAGCTGTGGTGTAAGACATGGCCCGGATCTGGCGTTGCTGTGGCTGTGGAGAAGGCTGGCGGCTACATCTCCAATTAGACCCTTAGCCTGGGAACCTCCATATGCCACGGGTTTGGCCCTAAAAAGACAGAAATAAATAAATAAATAATAAGGTACAGACAGGAACTTTGCATAGGATGAGGCCAAAATGAGACCAAATAGACACACAGTTCTCTTTTTATCGGTCGTGAATCACAGTTGCCCCATGGAGAGGTTGCCTTCATGGGGGTGAAGATGAACCCACAGATGGGACGCCATGTGGAGTAGTGGGCTGCTGTGTCGATACACAAGACTGGGAGGCAAATGCACATGAACTTTTAGGCACACGCACTCAGACCTGCCTGCTCACACGCACTCACACGACTGGGATGAGCATCGAAGCGTTTAGGAACCAGCTTCTTCACACCCTCCATTAAAGACCCCCATTAAAGACCATGCCCCTTGCATGCGGCAGGCAAACCTGAGCTGAGAGATGATGACTCCTTGCAGGTTGAGGTAAGTTTATCTTTGGCACAGAGCCGCTTTTCCACAAGTGGAATAAGAAGACATTCCTCTCCCCCAGAGCAATATGGGAATTTCATTTAGCTTCATTAGGATCCGATTCATCCCACCTGAGAGCATAAGCAACTTCTCTTTCATTTTCGGAGTTCATGTGTCAAAAGCAGAAGGCAAGTTGTTCTCAAAACGTATGGAGATGCTAAAATTCTAAGATGAAAAGTAGCGGGGGAAAAGCAGCTCACGTGCCCCAGACGCTAAACAGCAGTAAGGTTTCAAAAACTGTTACCAGATTTTCAGAAAATCTTTAACTTCATCAAGGGATAAATCAATTTGCAGGTGCTATTGACAGCTATTTAAGCTGGAGGATGGAAAGTCTTGATTGGGAAAAGCAAATTAAAGAGACAGCCAAAGAACCCTCATGTATGTATCACTTAAGCTTTTTCACAGACTTTTTAGGTTTTTATTATGCTTTCTAGGAACTTAATTAATAGAGATGACCATTTGTAAGTCAAGTTTTACCTGTTAAAAATCTTTACCTCCCCCCCAAAAAAAAGATGGCAAGGAGTTCCCTTCGTGGCTTAGTGGTTAATGAATCTGACTAAGAACCATGAGGTTGCGGGTTCGATCCCTGGCCTCGCTCAGTGGGTTAAGCATCTGGCGTTGCCATGAGCTGTGGTGTGTAGGTCGCAGACACGGCTCGGATCCCGTGTTGCTGTGGCTGTGGCGTAGGCCGGCGGCTACAGCTCCTGTTAGACCCCTAGCCTGGGAACCTCCATATGCCACGAGTGTGGCCCTAGAAAAGGCAAAAAGACAGAAAAACAAAGATGACAAAACCCAGAAATGGAATAAATCAGTCTCCAGTCTGAGATGCATTCAAACTTGCTGGGAACTAGAATATTCTGCATGCATTCAGAAATGCCTTGTGCCTTATCTCTCCTCTATGTGCCTAGTGCTGAGTATTAAATAATTATTTATGTGCACTAAAATAAGAGGTGAGTTAATGCTCAAATTGTTGATGGACTTCCATATTAGCAGAATTTTTCTCAAAAGTATGGCCTATGCGAGTGACAGTGTTCATTATTTTTGGAGTGTCCATTCATTCTTGAAAGCGTTTTGTCTTTTTTTTTTTTTAAGGTCGCACCCTAAAAAGGTGTGGCGCTTCCCAGGCTAGGGGTTGAATTGGAGCTGCAGCCACTGGCCTGCGTCACAGCCACAGCCCCAGCCACATTTGTGACTGACACCGCAGCTCATGGCAACGCCAGATCCTTAACCCAGTGAGCAAGGCCAGGGATCAAACCCGAGTCCTCATGGTTACTGGTCAGATTCATTTCTGCTGACCCAGGACGGGAACACCTGAATCCATTTTTTCACTCTTTCATTCGATGGTGAATTCCTGCCCCGTGCCAGGGACTGCCCAGGAGCCTTTGACGTCACCCCCCCACACCTCCTTGTCCATGATGGGTGCGAGCCCTCTCTTATCCCCGTAGCGCCAGCACCAGCAGCGCCAGTGGAAGCAGAAGGGACACGCAGGCCTGATTGAAGGGAACTGCCGAGGGTACTTGGCCCCCCTCCTCCAGATCCATTTGGGACACGGCCCCTTTCCTTTTCTAGACCCTTTTGGAAAGGTCCTTTCTCACACTCCCTGTCTGTATCCACCTCCTGTTCTTGACTCAGTATTTAACAGCATAGGAACTGGCTCTTTGCGAGAAGATTTACTCCCCGTCACTGTGTCTCAGCCCCTGAACAAAGACGGTGAGTTGCCGTGTTTACTCTGTGCTGGGCGCTGGTCTAAGAATTTTACCTGTGCAGCGTCCTCTTGGCCTCGCTGCCACCCAACCCTCTGGTGGAAGGCGTGGGGGGCAGAGTGGGGGTGGGGGGTGGGGGACACCTGCCTCACTTCTCTCAGATGCTAAAGGAACCAAAAGCTTCTTCCAGATTGTCAGAAAAATCTTGAACTTCATCAAAGGCTAAATCAGTTTGCAGGTATTTTGACAGCTACGAGCATAGCAATTGTTATCACCCTTGTATGGATGAGAAAACTGCAGCCCCGAGAGTCTAGGGGACGTGCTCAAGGCTGCACAGCTGGCCTTGAAGGACAGAAGACGTAAATCACGGGACATGGCTCCAATACCTCTTCCAAGGCGCTCTCTGTTCCCTTAGACTTGACCTGGAAGGTTAGAGGGGTGTTCTGTTCAAGCAAGATCCAGGGATCTGTACGAAAACAAGGCCCTTCTCACCCTTGACCTTGTGGTCCGAGATGATGTCACGCAGGGTCCCTACTGCTCCCGCAAATGAAGGAACCAAAACGTGGCCCCGAACCAGGTGTCCTGTACTTTGGTGGCCGTGAGAGAGGCGGCAAGGTGGGCCGAGAGGAGGCTTGGGGTGGAGGTCGCGCAGGCCGCAGAGGTGAGGGTACTGGAGAAGGGGGCGCAGGCAGGCGGCCCTTAAGGAAAGGTCAGAGGGGAAAGGTTAGCGCTAATGGGCAGAAGGCGGCTCCTGAGCTGTGATGGACGAGGCCATCCACGAAGGCCAGAGGCCCCTTGCCCTTTCACTCTTCCTCGTCTGTCTTCATGGAAGGCCTTCATTGTTGCAGTTTCCCCCTCCACTTACCCTGTTCAGGGAATTTTATGGAGGACAAACGCTTCATTTCAGAATCTTCTAAAGATCGGTTGATTCCGATTTAAACTCTAACACGTGCCTTGCAGAACTGGCAATAGCTTATTTTATTTTGGCCGGGGGGTGGGGAATAGCAGCTGAGATGTCTTTCTTTCTTTCTTTCTTTTTAAATCTTTTTTCCTTTTCCTCAGGCAAAGGGTTTCTGGTCTGTAGAGTAGCTCTTACAAACTAACATTTTGATGAAATTAGAGGCATACATATTAATGCCACTTGTTTTTCCAAATTTCCCAGAGCGCGGTCTTGAAGTACACAGTTGTAGGTTCTGTCACACCCACATATCAGGCAGGTCTCCTTGAGAACTGAACTTATCCTCTGAATAGCCCCTCACGGCTGTGAGCCCTGCCGAGCGCCAATGGGGCCCCTCTGTCAGGAACCCCCCCTGTGTCTTTGGCTCGTGATTGCTGATGGAAGAATGTGGCATATGTCCCCTATATATAGAAATGCACAGATCCATAGGCAGCCACGTAGCTACAGATAGACACACCGACACCCCCACACGTGGGTCTGTGCAAAAATTTTCTCCACTTTTCCCTTCAACCCAACGATCCCTAACGATCTGTTCCCCATCTGAGCCAGACTGCTTCTCACGGTCCGGCGGTCCCAGCACAGATATCCATTTTAATCAATAGAGCATTCAAAGGAAAGAATAGATCCACTTTTTTTTTTCTCCTTTTACATCTAATTGAAAAATTTCTAGCGATTACCAACTTGGGTGGGTCTCAAGGTTTAGGAAGCCGTAGTGGCTTAGCCTATGAGGGAAGTGAAGATTCAGGGGCGCAGAGAGGGCAGCCTTGGGGCAAACTGTTTGGTGCAAGACCTTGGCTCTCCGCTACGTCTCTTCCACCACCACTGAGCTCACCTGAGACTCAGGAATGTCCAGTGCATCCCCTCCCCCTCACAGCCACAACCTTGGTTCAAGTCCCCTGTGCTCCAGCACATGTGGGCAAGCATCCTTCAAACTGCTCTTTGAATGCGCTTTCTGAAGAAAGCTCTGACCGTGCCACTTTCTTGCGCCAAGACTGGTTCTAACGCCCCATTGCTGTGTGGCCTTGCACTTGTCACTTCAGCTCTCTGGGCTTCAGTTTTCTCATGTGTGCAATGGGAATGATAATCCCGACGCTCTAGCAGAGGAGGTGGTGTTCTTGGTCCTCTGCCTAGAATGTCCTGTCCACTCTCCACTGAACTGTGAGTGTCTGAATTTTCCCGTAATCCTGTTTTTCTCTCCCAGACTCGTTCCCTGCCTTCAGGACTCAGGCCAAATGTCCCCTTGAATGTAAAGACACCACTCCTTGTGGGCAGGTGGGTGGGAATTAAACATCTCCCCACTCTGGGTTCCCCTCCAGGTTTTTGGTCCTTAAGTTCTTTTTGCCTTATCTAGGGCCGCACCCGCAGCATATGGAGGTTCCCAGGCTACGGGTCTAACAGGAGCTGTAGCCGCCGGCCTTTGCCACAGCCACAGCAATGCGGGATATGAGCCGCGTCTGCGACCTACACCACAGCTCATGGCAACACCAGATCCTTAACCCACTGAGCAAGGCCAGGGATCGAACCTACAACCTCATGATTCTTAGTTGGATTTGTTAACCACGGAACCACGACGGGAACTCCAAATCCACTGTCACTTCTAAACGCCCAGCACAGAGCCGAGCAGACGATGTGAAAGAGAAAGTGTCAGAGTTTGGTTCCTATGGCAGCATCTTCGTGTAGAAGCCTGACTCTGCTAGGAAACCTAGCGGAAAGTCTTCTGTTCCAAGTTATCCTCGTGGTTGATGTTGGGTCAGAATTCAGAGCAGCCCCGTGAGATAACTGCAGGCAGGCTAGTAGGACAGAAAACTGTTTGAGGAAAGTCTCTATTGGTTTTGAAGTGCTCCTGTGGTCTCTTTATTTATTTTTATTTTTTTTCTCTTTTTGCCTTTTTATGTAGAGCCGCACCCGTGGCATATGGAGGTTCCCAGGCTAGGGGTCTAACAGAAGCTGTAGATGCCGGCCTACACCACAGCCACAGCAACGCAGGATCCGAGCTGCGTCTGCAACCTACACCACAGCTCACGGCAACGTTGGATCCTTAACCCGCTGAGCAAGGCCAGGGATCAAACCCGCAACCTCATGGTTCTTAGTCGGATTCGTTAACCACTGAGCCACGAAAGGAACTCCCTCCCACGGTCTCTTTAGATGCCCTTAAACCATGGAGACCGTTCCCTTCTCCAGGATCTTCTCACATAGCCAGTCCTTTACGGCTACGCAGAGTCAGGGGGCCCAGGCCTCGGTTTTCCGAGGCTCTCCCTTAATTCCCCCTTAACTCCAGGTTGCAGTCCAGTTGAGAACACTGCCCTGGCCCTGGGGGACTTAGATTCCACACGGATGGCGGTTCGAGGTGGTGGAAGGGCTGGAACCCGAGTCTCCGACTCCTGCCAGGCCTGCCTCCAGAACTCCACGCAGTCTCTTCATTCTGACCCCACACTTAGCACAGGCCTCGCGTTTGCAGCCAGAGTGCTGGCTTCCCGCCTTGTGACCGGGGTGGGCTTCTGGTCTTTCTCCCGGCCCGCAGACGAAGACGCTGATATTCTCACCCTCCACAGCTCCTGTATGAATCCAATTAGATGTGACTTCACAGAAAGGATTACTTTTTTTTTTTTTGGCTTTTTAGGGCCGCACCCGCGGCATATGGAGTTTTCCCAGGCTAGGGGTCGAATCGGAGCTAGAGCTGCCAGCTTAGGGCACAGCCACAGCAATGCCAGATCTGAGCCGTGTCTGCGACCTACACCGCAGCTCACAGCAATGCCAGATCCCTGACCCACTGAGCGAGGCCAGGGATCAAACCCGCATCCTCGTGGATACTAGTCGGATTCGTTTCTGCTGCACCACAATGCGAAATCTTAGGAGGGGGAGACTTTTATTTTATTTTATTGGAATATGGTTGACTTACAATGTTCTGTTACTTTCAGGTGTAGGCAAAGTGAATCAGTTATATGTGTACATATATCCATTTGTTTTCAAAGTCTTTTCCCTTATAGGTTACTACATAGCATCGAGGTGATTTTTCTGTGCTGTAAGCAGGTCCCTGACAATTATCTATTCTATACGTAGTAGTGTGTATATGCCAATCCCACCTCCCCAGTTTAGCCACTCCCCTATAGTTTCCCCTTGGGTAACTCTACATTTGATTTCAGAATCTGTGAGTTTACTTCTGTTTTATAAGTAAATTCTTTTGTATCATTATTAGGCTCCACATAGAAGTGGTACCATATGGTATTTGTCTTTATCTGGGTTACTTCACTTAATATGGTAATCTCTGTGCCCATCAACGTTGCTGCAAATGGCAATATATCATTCTTTTTTATGGCTGAATAGTATTCCATTGTATATATGTACCACATCTTCTTTATCCAATCCTCTGTTGATGGATATTTAGGTTGTTTCCACGTCTTGGCTATTGTGAACAGTGCTGCAGTGACCACTGGGCTCCATGTATCTTTTCAAATTACGTTTTTCTTTGGATAGATGCCCAAGAATAGGATTGCTGCCTCATTTGGCAGTTAGTTCTAGGTTTAGTTTTTGAAGGAACCTCCATACTGTTCTTCATAGTGGTTGCACCAGTTTATATTTGGAGGGAGGGACTTTTAAATCACAGAAGACAGTGGAGATTATAGAGTTTAAAACAAATAATTCCTGCTGTAAAAACAGAGCCCTTAGAGTATGTGGGCTTTTGATAGGTGACTTTGTGGGAAGCTTGGGGATTTGAGGTCATGCACGCGGCACTTATGCAGGGCTGGGTCTGTTCCCCAGTAAGTCTCACCGTGGCCAGCAGACCCTGCTGGAGCAATCCATGCTGCTTATTATGTTGCTCGAGGCAGCTCTCTGCCTCAAAGTGGACCGTGATTGGCCTACCATCCCCCCCTCAAAGAGTCTGCACACAGACTAGTATTCTGCAGGCAAAATCAACCTTAGAGTGTCACAGGTTATCAGAGTAAGTGGTAGTTGTCTGATTATAAAGTGGAAAGATATTATTCAGACATGGATCTCTCTGTAATCAACAACGACGAGAAAGGGGTGTACGGGATGTGAATGCCAATTAAAGGGGGTTTGGGGGATGTACTTGCTCTGGTGTGTGGAGTCTCTCATAGGCTTGGAGATGGACCCATTGCCTCTTCAAAGTCTCTTTGGCTTTTCTGTGGCTTGGGAATGTAGAAGCAGATGCTCTCTTTTTTTTTTTTTTTTTTGTCTTTTTAGGGCCGCACCTGCAGCGTATGGAAATTCTATATGCTAGGGGTTGAATTGGAGCTGTAGCTGCTGGCCACAGCCACAGCAACAGCCACGCTAGATCTCAGCTGCATCTGTGACCTACACCACAGTTCACGGCAACACCGGATCCTTAACCCACTGAGCAAGGCCAGGGATCAAACTGGCATCCTCACAGATGCTAGTCAGATCTGTTTCCGCTGAACCATGACGGAACTCCAGATGCTCTCATTTTGGATTCAGATGGACCCCTTCTCAAAGGGGTCTTGCAACACAAGCTTGGTTTCCAATCTAGAATAATACAGGACAGAATGGGAGTGTGTGACCTAGTGGCTGTAGAGGCTATCTGGGCTAATGCCTGCCTGCCCGTGACGGCAACAGCTTCCGAGAAGCCTGGGAGGATTCTAAGAGGAATTTCACTTCCAAGGGAAGGAACACAAGTACCTGCGTTGCTGTGGGGCCTCAGATCTGGCACCTGGAGACCTAGCTGTCTCCCCACCTGGCAGCTGATTGACTTGAGCTGACGTATAGGTCTATGTGGCTCGTAGCTGACGAGCAGGCATATATTGATAATCAGGTAAGCACATGTTCTCTGATGTTGGTGCTTAAAAATCAGCCCATAAATAAACCCATTGATGACTTATGAAGAACTCAGCTCTCTTCCCCTGAGACTGGCAGCCCCAATGTCACCACAAAGGAAGACACTCAGTGGTCGTGTCCAGTCTGAACAACTGATAGACTAAAAGTGGGGGCAGAAAACGACCTTACAGGCTCGGGTTTTTGCCAGACTGCTCGCTTTCGTTAGCATGAAGCTGATCTCAGGAACTGAGGTTGTGCACAGACCCTCCCTCTAATCCGGATCTTTTTTCTGGGAGCAAAGCAGAGACAACCTTGTTTCATGTGCAAATTGCAGGCAGAGTTCCACCACTCCATCCCCGTGGTTTCCTTGACTTAGAAAATCACTCCCAGGATTTCCCATCATGGCGCAGCGGTTAAGGAATCCGACTAGGAATCATGAGGTTGCGGGTTCGATCCCTGGCCTTGCTCAGTGGGTTAAAGATCTGGCATTGCCGTGAGCTGTGGTGTAGGTCTCAGGTGCAGCTCGGATCCCACACTGCTGTGACTGGTGTAGGCCGGCGGCTACAGCTCCTGTTAGACCCCTAGCCTGGGAACCTCCACATGCCACGGGTGCGGCCCTAAAAAATGATGAAAAGCAAAAAAAAAAAAAAAAAAAAGGGAAATTGCTCCCAGTCCTGCGGCTGGTGGTCTGTCTTGGGGGGGTGGCAGGGGGACATTCACAAGCCTTCCCGGTCCCTTTAAAGGCATGTTTAATAGGTTTGGAAATGGCATTGCCTCTGAGAAAGCCAACGTTGCTGAGAATGAGAACTGCTTCCTTAGACGAATATGAAACTTTAAAATAGTCCAAGAAGACCCCCACAATCCCTGCTAAAGGAGATTGGATTTCTCTTTACGTGGTTTTTAATAGCTGGAATGACGAACGTTGCCGTTTACCAGCTAACAGGGCTCTGAGCAGGCAGCCTGCACCCTTTGACGCCTGTATTCAAGAAGCAGCACCCGCACCCCACCCAGCTGGCGGGTCTGCGGGCACCTTGCCGCACGTTCACGGCTGCTCTCGTCCTCATTCCGGTCTCCCATCTCCCATCTCTGTCGCCCTCTCTGCCTCTTTCCCTTATTCTCAATATGCCGAATTTTGCCTCCTCCCCAAAGCAGTTTTACTCAAATTTTGCTTATGGTGTGTTACGTTTTGGAGGAGCGAAAAGAGCCCTAGACGATTTGGACTTGATGATTAAGAGCCATGTAGGCCACCCGCCTGAACTTTGTCTGCCTCCTGGGAAACGGGTCGTCCTTTGTACATTTTGTTCTGTGTCGTGAGCCGGCTCACCAACACAGGCAAACGCCTGGCGGGTGGAGGCCGCAGGGGGTTTGGGTCAAGTGGGAAGGGGCAATCTGCTTTTTCAACCCTATTTAAACTAGGTGTAACAATTAATATGGGCAGTAATCAGTGTTAGTAGCGTTTCTGAGCTCTAACAACGTGTAGCTGGAATTTTATAGGCATCCTGCCATTTGGTCCTCTTACCTGCCTTTGGGTGCGGATTCCTCAAAGATGGGAGCCTGATGAACTTGGTCCCTAAGACGCTGAGGCGGAGATGGGAAAGCCTGCTGGCTGCAAATGCTGGAGGGCCCTGGCTGTGGGCTGGGCACCCGTGTCACATCACATCCTTAGGTCACCCAGCTTCACAGCTGCCCTGGGAGGGGTGGGCTGCATTTCTCCCGGTTTTACAGCCAAGGAAACCGAGGCATAAGAAACCAAGTGCCTGGCCTAAGCCACAGAGCCTGTGGGGGTGGGAGGATCCGGGACTGTAGACCCAGGCTGTCTGCTCCCAGATGAGGGGATCCGGGGCTGTTGAATCCATTCAGCGAACGCATACGCAAAGCAGCTACAGCGTTTCCGTCTCTGTCACTTTCATCTCCTGGTAGAGAAGTAGCCAGCAATGCCACGTCGGGTCGGGTGAGTGGAGGAGAGCACTGGGGCCACCCATTCCCCTTTGCTAAACATCTTCAAAATGTGATTTTAGACATTCCTGTCTTTAAATGGAAGCTGCCAAGAGTGAGGTGTCCTTTTCAGTGCAGCTATTTCGGTTAAACCCCATACAGCCCAGCGTGGGTTGTCCTGAGCCTTGGGCCCTTTTGAGGAAGGTCCTGGTCCCTGTGCCAGAGAGAGGTACCCACAGGTGAGCAGAGTGGCCGACCCAGGAAAAGAGCCTGAAAACCAGCAAACAAATCCATCCATCTATCCACCCCTCCATCCAGCTCTCCGTCCTTCATCCCCCCATGCCCCACCCCTTGTCCCTCCACTCATGCCTCCTTTCCTCCATCCACTCTCCCTTATCCCTCCCTCCACCTCCAAACCTCCATCCATCCATCCACCCACATCTCTCCATCCAACAAAATGAATTGCATACTCTGTGCCTCTATCAGAGGAGGTACTTGACACATAGAGATCAATAGAGCTGGTGGTTCTTTTAGAAGGACAGGGTTTTAGAAACACCTCCCTAGGACACGTGATCCCTTGGCATCTTCTAGAAAGGGGAGACTCCTGGAGGGTCATGAATATTTAGGAAATCTGTGACCCAGAGCAGGGATGTCTTCTCTTTTTTACACAGCTTGTTCTGAGCTCACTCGTCACGTCCCTCAAGCCAGCCCCGTTCCCTCCTTTACTCACCTTGTCAATTTCTCACTCATTCACAGTGCGTCGTGGGAACGTGAGAAATAACAGACACCGCAAACAGTGTGAAAGCCGATTAATGAATAATTTTAAAGCACCGAAATGGGTATTGGGTTTTTTCCACAATATTTTATCATTTATAATTTCTTAAGCATGTAGTTTGTCACCTGGTTAAGCAAGAACAACCAATATTTCATTGGGGTATCTGATTTCTCAGTGCCCTTAGCCACCGTGGAATGGAGGTGACAGAGTCTTTTCTGCAGAGGGTGGCAGGACACGAGGCTGGAGGGCAGCGGGCAGCTGACCTTGTGATGTCTTAGTTTGTTTGCAGATTATGAGACAGTCCAAAGCCCTCTGCATACCCAGGACAGCAGGGTCTCCCTTCGGTGGGGAAAGATGGGAGGTGGGTGAATTGCGTTCCCAGTCTTGTCTTAGGCCATCCTGTGCTTGCCATCGTCCACCAAATATTTGTCAAGAGCCTACTATGTGCAGGCACTGCTGGAAATGACCAGGATATGTCCGTAAACAAAACAAAGGATTATCCCTGAGGAGTTCCCTTCATGGCTCAACAGATGACAAACCCAACTAGTAACCATGAGGACTCGGGTTTGACCCCTGGCCTCACTCAGTGGGTTAAGGATCCGGCGTTGCCATGAGCTGTGGTGTAGGTGGCAGACGTGGCTCAGATCCCTAGTTGCTGTGGCTGTGGCATAGGCCTGAGGCTATAGCTCCGATTCGACCCCTAGCCTGGGAACCTCCATATGCTGCAGGTGAGGTCTTAAAATAGCAAAAAAAAAAAATTGGAACTTGTCGGCTGGCAAGAAAAGATGGATAATAAAAAATAAGCATACTAAATATATAAATATGATAGGTTACCAGGGGATAAGTACTATATAGTAAAAGTGGGGAAAAAAGAGAGAAAGACAGAGTCTACAGTGAGCTGGCCAAGCCTTTGTGCAAACAGCAATGGAATTTTCTAGGGAGTGAGGTCCCGGCATTATCCTGGCTGGACTGGCATTCGGATCCCAAAAGACTGGGTCTGCTGGTTAGAGCTCTGCAGGTGGCAGTCACCTCCAGACAGGTGTTAGACTTCCTGTGCAGAGCTCTCTAAGTGCTGAACCTCAGGCTGTCATGGGAAATGGGGGCTTTGTCCCTGGCCCGTCCCCCCGCGGGTACAATGAGACACTGGACAGGAGACCCTTCCCGTCTCTGTGGGCAGTGGGCTCCCTCGGGCTGGGTCTGGACATCTCTAGCTGCTCCCCCGCGCCCCCCAGCCTGGTCCTGTCTGGGTGAGAAATGCCAAGGGCGAGGGGGCGTCTAGGTGACATAGTGGCTCGGCTGGGCTCCACGTGCTGGAGGCGTGTCCCTGGGCCCCTGCTAATGAGCAGGGATGGCTCGGGGCAGGGAACACACTGAGAGCCGCCCCATTCACCCCCACATCCTCCTGACTTATTATGTTGTAATAAATTGAACCATTCCACTTCATTATTTCATATTTGAGGAGATTTATAGATTGTCCTGGTGGCTGAAGAGGCAGTGATTAAAGAAGCAGCGGGCTAATGACTGAGGCTCTTACAAAGCCTTTTTAATTAATGTGCAGCCCAGGGGCTGTAAACCAAGTGCTGATAACAAGCCTGCCGGGTGAAGCATTGAACCCACAACTTCCCAGAGAACGAGGGCTGTGCGGAGTTACTTGGGCGACAGAGCGCCTGACTCCCTGCCCCAGAACTGCCCAGCCCACACCTAGATTTCTCTGGTTTCGACTCTGCCTGGTCCCCTGCGCCCCACCCCCCCATCCTCCTCCATCCCAGTGGCTCCGGACTTGAGTCTCATACTTGAACTTTCTGAAAGTTCTATCGGCTCAGACGTAGGGGGCGGAAGATGCCATCAATCTTCACAGAGCTCCTGTGATACAAGATTTCTTTTCATCCTGAAAAGCTTCTGAGCTCTGGAGACTTGGTCGAATCTGCTGTGGGTTTTTTTTTTTTTTTTTCTGAAAGGCTTGAATCTATTTACTTTCTTGTTTTTTCCTTTTCTTTTTTTTTTTTTTTTTTTGCATCACAGCACCTGTCAGCAGCCTGGCTTTGGAGAGCTCCCTCCCGCCAGTTCCTTGACCGCTGAGCAGCCAGGCTTCCCTGTTTGGAGACGCGGGGCATCTCCAGAGAGAGCCCCCCAATGTTCTCCATGCTTCTCTGCACCCCAGGGCCCCTCGGCAGAAGCTGCTTCCTGACAAAATGAGAAAAATGAGTCTGGAGGGTGACAGCGAATGCAATTGCCTATCTGTTCTTTGAATGGTTGCCTATCTGTTCTTTGAATGGTTGCCTATCTGTTCTTTGAATGGTTGCCTATCTGTTCTTTGAATGGTTGCCTATCTGTTCTTTGAATGGTTGCCTATCTGTTCTTTGAATGGTTGCCTATCTATCTGTTCTTTGAATGGTTGCCTATCTGTTCTTTGAATGGTTGCCTATCTGTTCTTTGAATGGTTGCCTATCTGTTCTTTGAATGGTTGCCTATCTATCTGTTCTTTGAATGGTTGCCTATCTGTTCTTTGAATGGTTGCCTATCTGTTCTTTGAATGGTTGTCTATCTGTTCTTTGAATGGTTGCCTATCTGTTCTTTGAATGGTTGCCTATCTGTTCTTTGAATGGTTGCCTATCTGTTCTTTGAATGGTTGCCTATCTATCTGTTCTTTGAATGGTTGCCTATCTGTTCTTTGAATGGTTGCCTATCTGTTCTTTGAATGGTTGCCTATCTGTTCTTTGAATGGTTGCCTATCTGTTCTTTGAATGGTTTGCTGCCAGGGATTCGGGGATGCAGCAACACGGTGAGCGAGCTGGTGGCTGACGCCTTCGGGCCCAGGGACAGAGCTTTGCTAGTGCCGCAACCAGCCCTGGGAGCAGGGGTCCCAGGGACCAAAGATACACAGCCACGGTAAGAGAAAAATCCTGGCCAGCAGAGAGGTCTGAGGAAAAACATTAATAGCAAAGTGGGGTTCGTTGAATCGTCTGTTCTGCCTTGTGCAAGGCGTGTTGATGAAGCGCGAGGCTCAGCGCAGAGCCGAGTAAGAGGCAGAGGCTGGGGAGAGCACCTTGAACCCTGCCGTGATCTCAGAGCAGGGCAGCTGCGCGTCTGGAAGGGGTTCCCATGCTTGCCGTGTGCTACTGACAGGTCAGTCTGGGCAGTAAGTGATTCTTGCTGGTGGCCCCCTACCCTCGAGGGCTCCCCAGTGGGAAGGGAAGGCCATCCTGCAGGACCTGGGGCTCAGACTCCCCAAGACTGATGTCTCTGCAGGGGTGCCAGCCCCATGCCATCTAGGCAGGTCTCACAGGCAGAAGCAAGGAGCCCATGACACACCTCTCCCCTTGTCCCTCGACCGAACACCCCTCCACCTGTGCTGGCCCCCAGCGCTCCACCTGTCCCCTCTTCCTCACAGCTGAGGTCTCGGTGACATCTTTGCTGTTCCTACCACATCTTGCTCTCAAATTCTCTGCCTCCCTCTGATGGCCCATCCTGACTGTGCGGCACCTCCTTTCGGAAACTTACTCTCTTCTCCCCAAAGCAGGCAGCTTCGATATTTACAGAAAAAGGAAAGTTTTAAGAAATCCCAGGGAGAAGGCCAAGAAGGGTCAGAGAATTAGAAGTTCAGCGTGCCATATTAAGAACATACCAGTCTCAGAAATTATTACATTGATAGCAATGCTCTGCATTTTTTTTATTTTTTAACAAAAGCAACAGTATGTTTTCTCCTAAGGGCTAAGGGACCATTCCCGTAGGATTTAATTTCCTGCCTCTCCCGTGACCTCCGCTGGACATTTGGAGAAAGTGAGGTACCTAGGAGGCGTGTGACTGAAGCAAAACAATGTAAGAGTCCAAGTACACAGATCTTGGTGCATCTGGGGTTTTTAATCTCTCATTCTGGCCAATGATTCTGAACTCGTTGCTGGGCATGTTATGACAGAATGCGGAGGATCTGGGACTGAGAGGTTGGGGAGGGAGATCTGGGCAGAACTCTGTGATTTTTTTCAGTGTACATCCCATCTTCTTCACCACCCCCAGATTACCGGGTGTGTTTTTGGAATTAAACTGAGAAAAAGAGTTGCATTTGGGAAACAGACCAGAAATCACTTCTAAATGACACATTAAGCTTAGATTTTTTTGATGGCGGAGAACACCTTGCACACATGGCTCTAAAGATGGAAGAAAAGCGACAGAGAAGGCAGGGAGGTTAGCCAGCAAGACTGCAGTGTAGGCGGTCCAATTCCACGTGAAAAACTAAGGCAAAGTGATCTCTTAACCCACGTCCCACCTCCAGGACCCAGCTCTGGTTCAAGTACGATGAAGAGCCGGGCTGGGAGGGAAGACAGCAGACATGGAAATGCCGTACAAGGGGCTGAGTCGGGGAGGCTGGGTTTCTGATTTGTCCAAACAGCGCCTGAGGTCTGGATGTCCAGAAGGAAAGGAGAGGTGGTTTCTGCGGCTCATACCTGCTTGACAAGAGTAAACTCTTGGTCACTGAGATTTTCTAAGGAGATACAGAAATTCTTTCTTTGCTCGTAAATTTTCACGCATGCCGACAAGAATCCTGGCGATCTGGGCCATCTCCAGTTGTCCCTGCTCCCTTGTATGAGTGTCAACTGGCTTATCCTTCTGTTCTTATCTCTCGGATCATTAACAAAGGCACCCTATTCCCTGGAGAAGTTTACTGTACTAAATGTGCTTTCTGGAGTTCCCGTCGTGGCGCAGCGGAAACGAATCCGAGTAGGGACCGTCGGGCTGCAGGTTCGATCCTTGGCCTTGCTCAGTGGGTTAAGGATCCGGCGTTGCCATGGGCTGTGGTGTAGGTCGCAGACGCAGCTCGCATCTGGCGCTGCTGTGGCTGTGATGTAGGCCAGCGGCTGTAGCTCTGATTTGACCCCTAGCCTGGGAACTTCCATATGCTGCAAGTGGGGTCCGAAAAAGCGCAAAAAAAAAAAAAAGTGCTTTCTGCCATTTTCTTCTAGGTCTTGTAGCTTGAGGTGATCAGAAGAATTGAAACAATATGGCATCTTTTTGAAGGACACAGAACCCAGTATCTAGAAAGAGCTGTCAAAGGTCAGCAATTCAAAGGTCCCAGAAGGCAGGCATGGCACATGAATGTGTGCGTTAACACCCACGGATGAGGGTGAAGAAGCTCTTCCTGGGACCAAGAATCACATCTGTCCAGTTCGAATTACTTTTTATGGTGCATTTATGGGCAAAACCAAATGGTTCCAAGACACTCACAGAGACTCACCTGTTTCAGGGGCAACTGATTTGCGATACTCGGTGCTGGCGAAGCAAATGCACCTTCAAGTTTCAGGGGCGACCTGGCTTCCTGTTCAAGGAAGGGGGGGTGGCACCTGTTTTCGTGGTGACCCTCACATCGGAGGGAAATCTTTTTTTTTTTTTTTTTGTCTTTTTGCCTTATCTAGGGCTGCACCTGCGGCATATGGAGTTTCCCAGGCTAGGGGTCTAACAGGAGCTGTAGCAGCCGGCCTTCGCCACAGCCACAGCAACGCGGGGTCCGAGCCGCGTCTGCAACCTACACCACAGCTCACGGCAACGCTGGATCCTTAACCCACTGAGCAAGGCCAGGGATCGAACCCGCAACCTCATGGTTCTTAGTCGGATTCGTTAACCACTGAGCCACGACAGAAACTCCCGGAGGGAAATCTTTTATGCTTTCTCTTCAACCAGTTTGATCTCCTGCCACCTGTGCCTCCTTTTCTGCTATTCTCCTCCCTGAAATCACCTCTTTCCTATGTTTCTTGCAGGCTTGTTTGGACACAGAGCTGCGGGACTCGTTTACTCTACAAGTAAGGGGAAAGAGGGACGGTGGTCTTCCCGAGACCACCTCAGAGGCAAACCCTGAGGTCCCACCTTGCAGACTCCTCCTGTCAGTGCTGGCAGTGGCTCCTGATCCCATTCAGGAAGTGCTTGTTCTCTCTCTAAGCCATTCTTATTTCACGTTGAGCCATTCTCTTACTTTTTCTTTGTTGGATACAGAAAACAACCAACTCTTTCTGTGATTGTTAAATAGCCCAGATGCGCTTGACAGTGTAGTCAACTCCCGGTTCTGTAGATTTCACCACCCAAGATGGGTACCTGGGGAGACAGGGGTTCGAGCACTGGCGGTTCGTCAGGGGGCTCTTTGGGCACAGCCCCTGCCTGGGAGTGAGGAAGCAGTGCCGGGTGGGGCTGGGCGATGGGCTGTGGCACAAGTTGCCTGCTCTATAGTCATCACAGGGGCTTCGGCTGAGCCCCGGGGACAGTCTAGAAGCTGGGGTGACCCTTCAGAATGGCGGTGATGGAAGCCAATCACTCAGCAAGGCAGCTCCCTCGGGCTGGGGGCAATTTCTTGGGAGGGGGATTCTCAGGACAACATTCTGGGGAGGGAACAGGTCTGTCTTGGTGGAAGTGGGAGTGAAGGACCTGGTCTGTGCACAGGAAGATGGATGGGTAAGATTCCCATCCGATTTCTCTCTGGTCCAGATATCATTTTGTTTGTGAGGTATCACATGAAATAAGATTAACTTCTGGCTTTAAGAGTTGGAACATGGGAACACCAATATGACTATTATTTATGGATGAAACATCAGGCTTTCTTTTTATACGCTCTCTTTTCACTCTTTTTACGAGTTTTCTGTACAATTATGTGACAATATGCACGGTTCTCTCTCCACAAAACCTCCGCTGGCTTCTTGACAGCATATTTTGTAGCTGTTTATAAGTGACATATAAAGTCTGCTCCAGGGAAAACTAAAAGACATGCCTCTGTATTTTGAGGCATTCGTGCAACATTTTCTAAAGGGCCACTCCAGGAGAAGTCTTGAGATGCTTATTTGTCTGAGCTGCAGATGTTCACAGAGGCGTGACCCCCTTGCCACCCGTGTCCTAGTTGGAAAAGTTCATCCGAGATAGAATCTGAATCCTTGCTGCCCTTCACAGCAAGGATCTTGGTTGCACCTGTGTCTCTAGACAATTGGGCTCTTTCAGGTGTGTCTGGCAAGTTGGCCTGGCAGGGGGGGTGGAGCTGAGCCATGGCAAGCTTTCAGAATCCCAGGAATAAAGGAAACAGAGTACACAGGATGGTGCCTGTGGTGTACAGTGTTGATGATGTTTACCGGGTGATGGATGAGCGTGGCGGACGCGGCAGCGCGGGCTGATCAGGGTGAAATGGCCGCGCAGGAGAGCGGCGAGTGAATCAATCATGGGACCTGCTCCACCAGCTGGCTGGGCTCATCAGTCTCGCAGCCTCGCTCAACAGGCTTATAAATTACCCCGATGGAGGGAGGGCGTGCTGGCCAGGTTTCGGTGCCTTCTCCAGCCGAGATCAATAGGCTGCAGTGAATAGAAACAACACAACTCCAATGAGATAGTTGGCGATGCGTTCCGACTTTATTTCACCAGCCATGCTTACTTTCATAAACCCATATATTCTGTGCCCAAGCTTAAAGCCTCTGTCCAAAAAAAGAAAAAAAAAGAGATCTGGACTAAATTTTCACATCTCTCTGTAGTGGACTGAAGTGCTGGAGGGCATGGCTCCCTTAGAGGCTGTCTGACCTGATGATTTCCTGAACTTGGTGCCTGAGATGCCTCACTCTTAAAAATGGCAATGAAAAGAATAAGTACTATTCCTTCCTCATAAAATTCTTCACAGAAGTAAATTACTTAATTGTAGTAATTTTAGCAGTTTATTATTAATGGGATAAGTTCTTACAGCCTGGTCAACCTTAACCACATTTAGTTTTAGAAGATGAGCTTGTGTCTCACTGATGACGCACTGTCTTGCACATCACCCTAAATGACACACACCACATCCATCCTCGCTGTTCTTTTTCAAGCTGAGAGGAGCCAAGTCCAAGTGTGACTTCTGTTATTCGAGGTCAGCCTCTCTACCTGTAACCCTCACCCTCTTCGCTTCCACGTTTTTCTGGGTCTGGGCTTCCCTCCTATGTGCTCACGTACTCTTCTCTCTCTTCAAGTTTGTGTTTTATTCTAATGGTCCCAGATCCTTTTTCTCTGTATAAACGCAGTAGACATATCAAGTTCAAACACAGTAGACATATCAAGCATGTCTCTTTTGATCCTGAGTCTTACTCTCGTTACTTGGGTATTTTTCTTTTTCATTCTTATCTAATCACATTCTAAACTTTACATCTCTGCTTCCTCACCCTTTAGTTATTTATCTACCAGCAGCATTTTAAATATTCTGTTAAATAAATAGACTATTAAAGATATTCTGGTCTATTAAATTATTCTAACAGTTCACCAGTGACCTTACTATCAAATGCAATGGAAAGTCCTTCCCTAATAGTGGATTTTTTTGTAGTTATTTGTACTATTACTCAATCCTTCCTTGAAAGCCTCTATTTTTCCGGCTTCCAGGACACCAAATTTTTCTGATTCTCTAAAAATTGCTTTGGGTGTAGTGTTTTAAGTATTATTCTTTATAACTACTCTCTAATATTATTTTTGATTTCATTTTATACCCAAAAATTCTCTAAGAAAGTGTTTTCAATTTCAAAAGAACAGGTATTTGTTTACTCTTCTTTCTGTCCTTTTTGTTGTCATCACCTAGTTTTATTATAATAACGTCAGAAAACAATCTGTATATATGTTGAGATTTTCTCTGTAGTCAAACCTGGATTGTATTTTTATTAATGATGGGCATTTGTAAAAAGTATCCTCTTCTCGGAGTTCCCGTTGTGGCTCAGTGGAAACGAATCTGACTAGGAACCATGAGGTTGCGGGTTCGATCTCTGACCTCGCTAAGTGGGTTAAGGATCCGGCGTTGCCATGAGCTGTTGGTGTAGGTTGCAGACACGGCTCGGATCCCGCGTTGCTGTGGCTGTGGTGTAGGCCAGCAGCTACAGCTCCTGTTAGACTCTTAGCCTGGGAACCTCCACATGCCTCAGGTGCGGCCCTAAAGTGACAAAAAGACAAAAAAAAAGTGTCCTCTTCTCTATATATGCATACACATATGCAGGTAATAGTAAATCAGATATGTGTATGGATTATTGATAATCCATACTATTCAAATAGTTTCTATCATTGCTTATTTTTTGTTTCTTTGATTTGTCCATTTAGGAGAGCTTCATTGTAGTCTCCTCCATTTACTTCAAATAATTTTTTTTGCACCTACTTCAATGCTCTGTTAGTTGATGCATACATGTACATTACTGCTATATCTCCTTGGGCAATTGTGTCTTTTCTTTCTATAAACTATCCCTGTTGTAGGTTTTCCTCCTATACTATGATATTTCCTCTTCTGCCTTCTTCAAGAGTGGTTCCACTAGGTTCAGCTCTTGCCCATTACACTTTCTCATGCTACCCATATGCCCTGAGAAGCCACCTCTGCTCTTAAGTGTAAAGTGACGCACACACGCATGCAGTAGTGTTCAAATTTCATCCTGAGTGCAGACATTTATCCAGATTCTGACTGCTATAACCAGCTTCCTGGTAGACTGCTCCACCTGGACATCCCACAGGAGCCTCAAACTCAACCTTTTCAAAGTTCTCTCCTCTCCTTTGTGCATTTACCATCTCATCTAATTCATTTCATGGCCTCGCCATTTATCCAGTCACCCCCAAAAGACTCAAGAGCTGACACACTTGGGTCTATTGTTCTCCTGGGGTCTAAGAAAAAAATAACAATCTGGAGGCAACTGTGATTCACGGTTTAGGAAGAAATTCCCACCTGATTTTCCACAGTTGCCAAAATGAAAGAGTTGTGATCACTCTACCCCCCAGGTCATAGTCTAGTGCTCTTCTTTCAGACAGAACCAATCCAAGCACTGGGAGAAGGGGGCCTGGTTGAAGCAGCAGTGGTGAAAAGCCCCTAGGATATGCTAACCTAAATTCTGGATCTGAGTTAATAGCTAAGTGATTTTTTGACAGCTGGCTTTGGGGGTATCAATTACCTTATCTTGGAAGTACTGTGAGCACTAAACACATTGCTATAGATGAAGATAATTTTTTTTCTTGAACCTACAAGAAAATATATTTCGATCATCTCATTATCTGACCTTAATGATTTCAAGTTAACAAACATCATAAAGAGACTGTATGCCTAGTACTCGAATGTCATCTGAGACCATCTTTTGAAAATGTATCCTTCTATCAGGGAGCAGTGGCCTCTGCTTTCCTTAAAAAAATGTCTCTTTTATTTCAAGATCCTTGTTCTATCCTCCTTTTTCTCTGCCTTTGATAAATCATCCACATTCATTTAACCTTTTTCCTGAGTTTCCACTCTCCACCCCCTTAATCATTTTCACTGCTCTGTCTTGGATCTTCTCCAAATTCTCTGTACCTTTTGGAAAATTAGAATTCCCAAACTGAGCATGACGCCCTAATAAGGGCCAAGTCTATGCCAAATATAGCTTATGACACTCTTTCTTGTCACTTGAGTGACAGACAACACCGTTAAGACTTCTCAGTAGCTTAACAGATTTAAAAGGCACACTCCTGCATTGCAGACCTCAAGATCAAACTTCAGGGATGTGATGGGCATGCAGTCATGGAAGTCACTAAATGCTGTTATTGATCCCTTCTGGAGAGTGAGGAGATGTGCCCAGAATTTCTAGAGGATGCAGCCCATGTGTCTCACAGGTGGACCCAGGGAAGCCAGCACACACTTGTGACCTGAAAGAAAAGCATGGTGCTTGAACTTACAGGGTTTAAAAAAAAAATAACAATAGAGCCAATTCTGTTACCATTTAGACCTCAGCCATTTGGAGTCATCTTCGTACAGCTGCAAGGGCTCTAGCTATTTTGCTTGTATGACTACTTGCAGTTTTCTTCCTCCACAGAAAGTGAGTACGTACCGGTCTTATTTAAGTGCAGAGGGTTCCTAGAGACTAGTGAACTTAGACTCTGGAGCAGGAGGCAAATTAGTGCTGATCAGGCTCTGATTGGTGTCCCGGAAAGTCAGAAATGGTAGAGGCTCGTTACAGAGGGTGTTCTGTGATTCAGAGAGCCTGGAGCAAATGTACAGAAGGAAACTAATTTGGGAGTGTGAACGGCGGAAGATCTTGCCTTAGAAATTTTTACCAGGGTTAGAAGTTTAGGGACATTGTAATGGAGACAGAAATGATGACTTGGAGCAGGGAAGTAGATTGGGCAGTCTGGCAGAGCGGTGCCTCTTTCAAATACACTGCTCACCCAGGCTTTGCATTGCAGGTGTCATTCTCACAGCTGGACACCGGGCAGGGGGCAGTGCAGGCACACAGGCACTCAGCTGGCATTGGGAGACCAAGGAAGTTGCAGGAGGATCACACATCACTAGATCCCATGGGCAAAAGGGGGCGAATGTGGGTACACTGTACTTCTGACTGCTTTCTCCCCAACGGGCTTATGGTGGAACCAAAGCCTTGCCGTCTTTGCTCCACGTGCCTGGATGAGGACGAGCTCATGCTGAACCAGAATGATGAAGAGTGGGTTGTATTGGCTGGAACCAGATGAGGACAGGTGGTGCCACCTGCTACAAGCGATTTCCTTCCAGTTGGCTCTAGAGCCACCATTCTTAGTCTTTTTGCAGTTTGGTGGGATTGGGGCTGGGAGGCGGGGGTGGGGGGGGTGAGAAAGGTAATCTGGAGGTGCTCATATGTGCCAGTAAATCATAACGGGCTTTCACGGGCTGGCAAGCCCTTTCGCACACTGCAGCAGACGCACTGGCATTGAGAGATGGTTATGCAAAGACACATCTGAATTATTGATGCTCTAGGGTCCCCGTGGTGACCTCTTCCTACTGCAGATGCCTGGGATCTTTCTGGGCTTCATCAAGGTGGCAGAAAACCTTGTCATTGTGGAGAGCTGAAGTCCGTGGAGCTGAGAGTCCCAGAAAGGGACGCTCCGGGAGCCCAGCCTTCCTTTAGCTGTTTCCCTGGTGGACGGCTCCTCAGCCCCTAGATTCATTCTCAGAACCTGTCCTGTGACAACCTCTGGGTCTTCAGGAGGTTCAGCCACAGCAAGCCAGGCAGGAGCAGGAAGCTTGAGATGGGCTGTCTTAAACTGTCTCTGTTAGCTATTGAAGGTGACAGTATAATTAATCTCTTGCAAGTCAGGTGGCCTCTGAGAGCCCATAATTCGCCACGGGGGCCCAGCGTTTGATCACAACCACGCTCAATATTGGGAGTGTACCCTCATGGGAGCCACTGTGCCTGGGAGCAGCTTGCCTAGACCCTCCGTCTGAGCCTGTCTTTCTTTAACCAGCTCGTGAAAGGGATGCTTAGCTCATAGACATCAGGCGGGAAAAGCAGGTGCAGGCACCGTGGTCTCCCCTGGAGGGAGGGGGATGTCAGGGCGGGAGGAGCCGACTGCATACCCTTGGCAGTTCTACTGAGCAAGCTCAGAGACTTGCTCGGCCTTCAGGGTCCGTGCCCAGCTCTGCAGGATGGCCGAGGTGCTGCTCTTGCTAAGAATCCTGGAGACGCTATGTCCTCTGCTGTTCTCGAATGCTTCACGCCTCGAACCTACATGTGGCTCCACGGAGCAAGGAGCGCGAGGCGTGCCCCTTCCTGAGGACTGGGATCACACTTGTCAGACGTCCACGTGGACCAGGCATTAAGCCAGATCCCTTACATAAAGTTATCTTTGACCTTCATTGTGTCCCTACCCAGTGGGTGGTATTTCTGTGGTAGCCTGAGCAGCGAGGGAGGCAGACGGGGTGGTGTGAGTGGGATAAGAACATTACTGGCCAGTTCCCGTAGTGGCGCAGCCGAAACAAATCCGACTAGGAACGATGAGGTTGCGGGTTCGATCCCTGGCCTCGCTCAGTGGGTTAAGGATCCGGCGTTGCCATGAGCTGTGGTGTAGGTCACAGATGTGGCTTGGATCCTGCGTGGCTGTGGCTGTAGCTCCGATTCAACCCCTAGCCTGGGAACCTCCATATGCTACTGGTGCAGCCCTGCAAAGCAAGCGAACAAACAGAAACATTCCCGGGGTGGGGGGAGACTATTACTGTGGGCGAGGGTGCCCCTGAAGGTTGACCTGGACGGGGACAACCAGGTTGTGTGGGGCGTGGTCTCTGGGCTTTAGAGGAAGATGCCTTCTGGCTGGGGCAGGAATCCAGGCAGATTTTGTTTTTCTGGCTAATTGGACACTTGTTCAGGTGTCTCCTCACTCACACAGCCAGGCAACAAAGTGGCCTGCCGCGTCCGCAGGGGTGGGGGGGACCAGGCAAAACAAAGCCCAGAGCGGTGTAGTGCTATTCATTCAAATTAATGACCCTCATCCATAAATGAAGCTGGTGTCTGACAGATTGCTGGCTCTGGGAGGGCAGCGGGGGAGAGCAGACGAGATGCTCTTCCCGCAGCGGGATGATGGATGCCCGCCTCCCTGCCCTGCTCCCCACGTTGCCTCTTCCAGAAGTTTCCTGTCCTCCCCCCCCCCCCCCCCCCCCCCCGCCATGGCCTGGAGGACTGCAGGTCCCCAAAGGGCGGGCCCGCTCACCGCCTCGGATGCAATGTGCCACAGGTGGCAGCTCTGGGAATTCGCTCCACAGGGGCTGGTCTGAGACGGGAGGGGTTTCCGGGCAGCCTTGGGGATGCGTGAATGCCACGGAAGCGCATTTTCTGCTATTCATCTCCGCCAAAATAAAGATGCGCGTGATGAAAAGGCCTCTTGCCTTCACGCCTTCAGCCACCCGGGCAGTGTAGGTATGGAGTCACTGAGACGGGGCTCTCAAGATAGGACTTGACCTTCACAAAAAAACCCTTTGGAGTGGGTTACATTTAACTGCACTTGGAGCCTGGAGACTCGGGGACGTTAAGAGATGGTCCAAAGGTCACGGGGCCAGTAGATGACGAGGTAGGATTCCAATCCATGTCCTCTCATTCCAAAGACTGGTTTTAGGTTTGTGTCAGTGACTATCCTGTTTTCCTTTTGGTGCTCATTAGCATGGAAATAGAATCTTCAAATAACCACGTTTCCAGAGGATCACAGATGCTGGAGCTTGAGCTGTCCTGAGACACCACCTAAGCTCTCTGCTGACTCAGGGGTGTTCTGCTCCCGGGTGTCGTAGCCAGGAGGGGGGGGTCGGGAGGTTGGTGTACCTACTGTCCATGGTCTTTCGCCAGGAAAGACACCCGTGGGAGAGGATTGCATTGCCAACATGTTCACACACCCCAGCTTCGCGCATGGACACGGGCTCACCAACCCCAAAGGCACGCTGTATTGTTGATGTCACATATTTCTTCTCTTCGGGGCTGTCATTAGAGCTGTAACAGACCCTGCAACACTAGCCTCCAAGCCTGGATGGAAATAGCCTCTGTTCTAGCTGGAAACAGGCTTTCTGGCTGGTGTGGATGGAAACCGAAGGAATGCCCCATTCCTGACCCCACCCCAGGTTTGTGTGTGTGTGTGTGTGTGATAAATCCAAACTGCGATCTTCTAGACTGCAGCCTTGGTGGTGAGAGGCCCTGCTATTTAAATTACATGTTTTCTTTTCTGTGAAGAGGGAGTCTCATTCTGCACCAGCTTTTCCATACATCTCACTGCAAACACAAAGCCCCGGGAATGTGAGCAGACCTCGGATCTGTCCCGTGTTTGCTAATTGCCAGAGACCTTTCTGTTTAAACAAGTGCTTCTTTCACTGCAGCCTTTCCACAAACACAGCTTTGGAGAGAGTTTATATTTTTAGGGGAAAGTAAATAGCTCCATGTTGTACTATATTCGCAACTGTGGATGGTGTGGAAATCTGCGGCAGACAACAGTATTTCCTGCTTTGGGAGCTGAACCCAAAGGCTTCTCTTGGTTATGTCATTTCTTCATTCATTCGTTCCTTCAGCAAATCCACATTGCATGTCTTCTCTGTGCAAGGCAAGGAGCTACTTGTGGGAATACAGAGGAAAAGAAATTTCTAAATTGATCTCTCAAGGATCATCATGGTCTAGTGAGGGACAAAGGCCATGACACAGGTTCTAATACGCAGAAGCAGTCGTATCCTATGCAATAAAGAGAAGGGACTTCCGACCTCCTCTGGGGGAGGAGAAAGCATGTAGAGGAAGCTTCCTGGAAGTGGTAAAGCTTGGGTGAAGACTTAGACGAAGGAACAGAAATGAGCAAAATGGAAACGGGAGAGTGGTCTCGATTTGCAAGAGCATTTTTAACCTTAAAAAAATTTTTTTTATTAAAGTACAGTTGATTTACAATGTTGTGTCAGTATCTACTGCACAGCAAAATGACCCAGTCATATCTATATACACTCTTTTTCTCATGTTATGTTCCATCATGTTCTATCACCGGAGATTGGATATAGTTCCCTTGATTAATCTTGATGGCTTTTGTCATGAAGTCTATTTTTATCCTGTTGTAACTAGCAAGTGTTATTGTGGTTAGTATTTATCTAGTCAATAGTTTGGTTAATACGGTTTTTCACACTTTTACTGTCAAGCATCAGCATCTGCGTTTTCATCTCCATTAAGCGCTTGGCGTTTTTTCTCACGGCAGGCATCTCCTTTTCTCCTTTCTCTGCGCTTGCTTCTCCCCCATCACCTCTCCTCCCCACCTCTCCTCCTTCCCCGTTTCCTGGTCTCACCTCCTTAAGGCTTCATCCTCATGCTTAGTATTCATTCAAACCTCCCGAGGAGCACGCTGAAAAAGAGAGTCCTGGGCTCCCCCTCGGGGCTTCTGACTCCCGAGGTCCTGGGTGGGATGTGGGGCTTTGTTTACAAACATCTCCGCTGGTTCCTTGCTGGGAGACCTTGCCTTGAGTGAGGGGTTCTGGGGGCATTTGGGTGAAAGGGTGCAGTGCTCAGTGAAGATGTTTTCATTTGAAGGAGAGGATAGGAAACCTTGACGTTGGTGCTGCTTCTGCTCTGCCAGTCTCAGGTGAGCATGGGGTTTTGAACTGACTCCACAGTTTGTATTTCCTAGTTTTCTCATTGAAGAGGAAAAGTAGCTTCCCCAGAAAGGGCTGTCACAGGGGACAATGGCTTCTGTTGGGAGGGCTGGGGGGTCCACCAGGTCGGAGGAGGAGGAAGGCACTTCTTCAAGTCTTTTCCATAGAGCGACAGCTCAAGAGTCTTTGGTCCTGGACTATTTGAAAGTGGCCTGTCAATCTTTTTATTCTTCCACTTAATACACATTTCTTAAGGCTGACTTTGTTGTATATGATAGGAATATGACCATGACAAAGTCCAACATCTGCTTCCAAGGAGACCACAGGTTCCTGGAGGTGGGATGGGCCTGGGGAGCCCATGAAGCGGAAGAGAGAGGAAAAAGAGGTGCAAATGAGAAATTAAGGAAGTGGGAGGCTTATAAGTGACTTCACGATTCTTTGGGAGGCTTCAGAGGGAAGCAGAAATTGAACCTGGCTCCTGGTCACTGAGTCCTAGTGGCCAAAAGTGGAGAGAAGACTGAAACAGACACAAGAACCTATTATAGTCATATGAGTACAAAAACCTCCCCCATCGTGGGATTTCGTGAATAATTACAACAAACAAACAAACAGGAGTTCCCGTTGTGGTGCAGCGAAACAAATCCGACTAGTATTCAAGAGGACGTCAGTTCAGTCCCTGACCTCGCTCAGTGAGTTAAGGATCCGGCGCTGCTATCCACTGCGGTGTGGGTCACAGATGCAGTTCAGATCCTGTGTTGCTGTGGCGGTAGCATGGACTGGCATCTGTATCTCCGATTCAACCCCTAGCCTGGGAACCTCCATATACGGCAGGTGTGGCCCTAAAAAAGCAAGCAAACAACCCAATAAAACCAAACCCAAAAAACCCCTCAGAATGGATATGCCTTAAAAGGCCCATTTAATCTCTTTGTTTTTCACGTTCTGGTGGCGGTTATAGGGGACTTGCTGTCTCTCCAAGTGACACGGTGGCTCTTCCTCCGGCAGCAGGGCTCTCCCCTCACTGTTGGGGGTGGGGGGGCGTGTGGTGGGGTGTGATCTGTGTATCTTACTACTTTTCCGTTTCCTCTCCGTCACCTCGCTAACTATCAAGGATCTTCTCATTCAATCCGTGTGTCCCAAACCTTCTCTTCATTGCATGTGACTGTGTGGACAGCATCTGCCTTTCAGTGAAGTCCCCTTTCATCCTCTTCCAACTCTGCTAAAACAGTCAGGTCGTTAAGACGCTGGCATGATTTCTGCAGGGAGCAGAGCGATTAACTCCTCTCAAGGGTGCCTGTCTCTGAGGATGAGGGAGGGGACTGGTGAGGGGAGAACCTGAGAGGCCATTTGACTGGTTACCGGGTCGTTATGGTTGATGCTAATGACACCATCCAAAATCGAGGCTCAAGGGACGGGTGTTGGGGCACATGAATGGGAGCGTTGGTGTCCCTTGCAGGATGTTGAGCCTCAGACCTGCAAGCAGGGCTTATCTGGAAGTTCTCTGGAGTTTCAGGAAAATCGGGGCTTAGAATGTTGGACAAATCTCCTGCCAAAGTCAAAAAATGATGCTCCTGGCAGCCAGTGTGGACTTCTCAAGAATGTTGAGCTTCGTCCACTGCCTCCTTACTTATGCTTTCAATTTCCACCCATTTTCACAGGTCATATATGTTTTGGCTTAACCTCCCCAATGTACTCATGGGACCATGGACAGTCAGCCTGTATTGGGGGGCCAGAGTGGATCAGACAGAAAGAAAAGTGGGCTCTGGCAAATCCTCCCTCCAAAGCAGCTACTGGACATTGCTGAGCCGTCCAGTTTCCCTTCTAAAATAGGCTAGGAGATGCTTCCGGGGTGGGCAGAAAACTGGCTTGGGACAGGAGTGGGGGAAGGGGGGGAGAACAGGAGGCAGCGTTTATCTCACACTCCTGCCTTCAGGCAAGACTTCAACGAAATCATACCGGGAAGGTCTGAGTCTGCGTCTTTATTCAAATAATAGAAAAAGACTGCTTTCTATGATACATTAGAATAAAAAGATTTTGTTCCCTAACAACTTTCACTTTAAGAAGGTCATTATCAAAATTAGCCCATATTTACTGGACCTTTGTTGTCATTTATTGAGTCCTCATTATACACCCGGGATGGTTGTCAGTGCTATAGGTACAGGAGGCTCGTAAAACCAAATAACAGCGGTCTGAAGTGCTACCAGACTTACTGTTCAGATAGGAAACGGAAGCTCCAGCTAATTATTTCTTCAGGGTCACATGAAGTGACCAAGCCTCGATTTCTCTGAGTCTGAACTGCATGATTCTGATTGCTTCTCTCCACTGCATATAGCACAAGACACAAGGATATGTTTAAAAGAATAAGACACAGGCCCTATTTTCAGTGCTTACAACACATTGCGGATTCTAAGTTCTTCTCACTTTATTTAAACCTACTGACTCTCCTAAGGCTTAGCAAAGCAGAAGAGAAAAAATTCTTTGTATATTCTTTTTTTTTCTTTTCTTTTTTTTTAGGGCTGCACTTGTGGCATATGGAAATTCCCAGGCTAGAAGTTGAATCGGAGGTGCTGCTGCTGCCAGCCTACACCACAGCCACAGCAATGTGGGATCCAAGCCATGTCTGAGACCTACACCACAGCTCACGGCAACGCCAAGATCCTTAACCCACTGAGCGAGGCCAGGGCTCGAACCTGCATCCTTGTGCATCCTAGTTGGGTTTGTTAACCGCTGAGCCATGAAGGGAACTCCTCTTTGTATATTCTTAACCTTTAATAAAGACACTTCCTAATGTCATTCCTTAAGACCTTTTGAATGGTTCAAGAATCACTCTCCGATCCATGTTTCCGTGGACTGCTGGTTGTTGTTTTCTGTGTGTCTGAATTCCTACTGAGGCTTCTTCCATGGTTTAAGTGCAAGTGACTTTGGTACCGAGAGTCAGCAGGTGTCCTGGGGAGGAAGGAGTCAGCCATCCTCAAGCATCAGCCCATGTCCAACGGCTTTGTCTCCTCCTCCACCCAGGCTTTCAGCCCGAGTCTAAGAGCCCTTAATTCCTAGTAAGAACTCGGAATGCAGCATTCCTGGGTACCTCTCAGCTTCCACCTCTAACATCCGTCCTCTTTCCTTGCGTCCCTGTCCCTCCTCCCCTCCCCGTGGACAGGAGCCCCTCTGAGCTGTTGAACATGGGCTCTGTCCTCCTCTGACCAAGTGGAGGCGTGTGACATAAGGGCTCCCTCTGAATCCCCTCTCTCTCTCTCTCTCTTTTTTTTTTTTTTTTTTCTTTTTGCCTTTTCTAGGGCCACACTCGCAGCATATGGAGGTTCCCAGGCTAGGAGTCTAATCGGAGCTGTAGCCGCCGGCCTACACGTCAGCCGCAGCAACGCGGGATCCGAGCTACATCTGCAACCGACACCACAGCTCACGGCAACACCAGATCCTTAACCCACTGAGCAAGGCCAGGGATCGAACCCGCAACCTCATGGCTCCTAGTCGGATTCGTTAACCACTGAGCCATGACGGGAACTCCTCCCCACTCTCTTGGATTTGAATCTTCAGCTGAGTGAAAAAGAGATTGAACATGCTTGCGTTCACGTGTCTGGCAAGCCCCCCCTCCCCTTTCTTGCTTCTTAGAGGCTAGGGCCGCCTCTGGCTGGTCTTTGTGTGTTTCCGACCCGAGGACCCAACGTGGTACCTCAGATCGCTCTTTGCTAAGCTGGCCAGACGGGGGTTCCCTCCTGTCACCAGGTGAGAGACCTGATCCTCCTCTCCACGGCCAGCACGCACACGCTCATGTACTCAGTAAACGTTTATTAAGGGACTGATGTAGTGCAGGTACTGTGTCCTCTGGGGAAGAAGGTTCTGGGCCACGGCAGCAGCCAGAACCCTGCTGGGTGCACCTTGAGGCCTGTGTCTGGCGTTTGCGCTGGGGGCATTTCAGGATAATTAATGAGCTTGCTTTTGCGCCTGTGCGCTGGCGCTGACGCGGTGCTAGCAGGTGCCTCGTCTCCCTCCCTTCCATCCATCTTTGTTGGATTTGCCAGACTCCCCTGCACTCCTTTGCATTTTTCCTTCGCGTGGAGACGGATCTGCAGGGGATCCTCTCAGGACGGTCCCGGCCGTGGGAATGGTCCTCTCGGTGCCTGCGCTGGTGCCAAGGACCGCTCTGCACCCCAGCCCACCCTCTGCCTTCACCAGTTTTGTCTTCAGTGGACAAGGAGCTGTGCCACCCTGAGGACGCTGTCTGTCGCAGGCATTCCCAGGGCGGCTTCCTCAGTGTCACTCCCTCGCCTTTCCCTCGCTTCGCGTGTGCGGCAAAGGAGACGCAGAGAACTTGGCCATGGTGCCATATGTGATTCAGAGGAAAGAATTTTACAGCTATTTCTCGTTCCTCCCCTTTCTGAAAAGCTTCAGCTTGAGCTCTAGATCCAACCCCAATGCTGTCTTCCTCTAACTCCTTCTCTCCCCTCCCTGCCCAGCTCGTCTTTTTCGCTCCCACAGCCACAGAGGCACAGTCCCTCTTCTCAAGGCAGAAACCTGGGGTCCGCTTTCTCTCTCATCTTCTCCATCCCCTGCGTGTAATCCACCCTCAGTTTCTGCCAAGCACATCCTCTTAATTCCCCTTATTATTTTTGCATCACTACACCCGTATTATTTCAGAGCATTGTCACTTTTCGGTCAGTTTTTAATTGCAGAATTAGAAACCCAAACATCATGTGCTGGCCGTGGAGTTCACATCCATGTTATCTGCCATCTGTGCTCTTCCAGCACCGCCCGCCCCCACCCCTCGCCCCAAGGGGAAGCCTTGCCTGCAGCTCTGCCCATTTTCACTCCCTTAATCCATGTTTGGAGGATCTAAAGAATAGCCTCATTTTATTCCATTGTCGAAAAATGTTCAGTGTGTTCTGATTGTCCTTGAGACTGGAGAGACCACTTGGTGTCTTATGGATCAACTTTTTTTGGTTTTTGCTTTTATCTTTTTTTTTTTTAGGGCCTAGGGGTCGGGTTGGAGCTGCCGTTGCCGGCCTTCACCACGGCCACAGCGACGCAGGATCCGAGCTGCATCTGCGATCCATACCACAGCTCAGGGCAACGCCGGATCCTTAACCCACTGAGCGAGGCCAGGGATCGAATCTGTGTCCTCGTGGTTACTAGTCAGGTTCGTTTCAGAGCCGCGACAGGAACTCCTGGATAAAGTTTGACTTATGGTCAGGGCCCCCCTTCCTTTGAAAATGCCTGCCCCCCTTCCCCTTAAAGTCAGTGCCCAGCACAAACAGGCCAGGCTGGAGCCATGGGCCCCCCTTCCCAGGACATCTTTTCCCGCCCTCATTCTTCCGTCACGCGGCTGCACTGCACTCCCTTCTCTGTTCATTGCGCCTTCTCTGCGTGTCCCCAGGAAGCCTTTCCCGCTCCTCGTCGCCTGGGCCACAAGCAGACTGTCTGCAGTTACTCACAGCATTGTGTACTGCAACGTGTTGGAATTACCCCTTTGCCGACCGTCCCCGCCCTGGACGGGGAGCTCTGCTGGGGTGGGGACCGCCTTGCATCCACCGTCACTTTCTTCTCAGCCCCCGCTTTATCGGGTGCTTGGTTATCGGAGGGCTACAGGCAACACTCTTTATTATTTCCCCTGGATTCTCTGCTGGGCGCCTTGCTGTTATACTGATGAGCGTACAGACAATGCTGCTTTGTGCTTTCCCGTCCTGTGCCCACGTCCCCCACTAGGTGGTGTGTTCCACATTGGCTGCACCTGCGTTGGATCCCTCTGCCTGGACCGCATGGGACTTTATAGTTTCTGCATATAGTGGGAACCTACTGTGTGCGGGTTCTTGCTAGACATCGGGGGTACTGTGGCAGTCGTGTGCTCTCTGTCTTTGCGGAGCTCACGTCCCGCATGAGGCCATGGACGTGCGTGGTTGGAGGAAGCAGCACCCTTGTCTGTAAATTGAACACGCCCTAGCTGACCCTGGAAGTCTCAGTCGGTTCTTGAACCCTAGCCCTCAGCCTCCTCCAGGGCCCCACCCCTGCTGAGATGGTTATGGAATTAAGGCTGTCCTGACGCCTGCTCTGGGGTGAGCCTGCGCAGTTCATGCAGCTCAGGGTGGTTTGTGCTGTGGGCAAGGGGTCGGGTTCTGTGGCTGGTACCAAGTCCCTCCTCGAGGCCCAAACCCCGGCACCTCAGTGGTGGACCTGAAAACTCCTCGGCAGGATTCCATGGAAAGCCTGCTCTCTGTGCCACGCAGTGCAGAGGGCCAGAGGGGAGGCGGCCTGAGAACTCTGGTCATTGCCGGAGGTCTCGTGGCAGGTTCAGCAAGCCAGAAAGAAGCCAAGGCTCTTACTCCTTTTTGCTGTTCCTCGTGTGGGTGCCGAGCTGGGAAGACAGAGCAGCAAACACAGGCTTCCTCAATCCCTCCAGGCAGAGATGACGTGGAGATGAGAGTCTGGGAGTCTCTGGGCGGGAGGGTCTTTTGCTGCTTTCCCAGACCTTGCCGGAGACTCTGGAGACAGAAGGGCTTTCCCGCCAGAACAGAACGCTGGCATCTGTCCCCTTGCATTTGCTGTGACACTGAGGGTGCCCAGGAGCACAGTTAAGCTGCACCCTCACCGCCCCTACTCCAGAGGTTCCCACGGTGCATCCTCACAGCCGGGACCTCCTGTGTCCATCACTCTGCACAGCACCTCATGCCTAAGTGTCAGGCACTCAACGTTACCTGCTCGACTACAGAAAGAGGACCCAGGGCGGCCTGGCTGGGACGCCAGAGCCTGCAAATCCACCTAGGGAAAGAAAAGCCTTTTAACTTGATTTCTTCCTTGGAATTATTTATGTCCCTGATCAAAAAACTGCTCTTTTACCCTTGCAGTGTCTTCTAAATGATGTCAGATGCTACCGATGTCACCCAGCAGCAGGATTCTCAAGTTGCAGGCTGCTTAATGCTTTGGAAATGATGCGAGGTTGAGAGCTGAGTGCAGTGCCGTGGTGGGAAAAGCTCATTTTCAGGGTCTGGCATCCCCAACTCATCTGAATTAGGAGGACCTGTGAGTTACAGCAACTGAGTGGCCTTCAGAATGGATGGCTCCCTCCAGGGCTGACGGCAGACCAGGAAGCCGCATTTGCCCAAGTTCCTCCCAGCAGCCTCCTTCCTAACCGGCTCTAAGTGCACGTCTTGGGTGAGTCTTGAAGATCTCTCTTTTCTGATTTGGGTTAGGGAGAGGCCTTGGTTGCTGAGATGCGTAAGCCCTAAGGTTTATGGGCCAGATTTAGCTCCCCTTCCCTGCTGCCTTATTGCCCGAGGGCTCCCCAGCCTGGTCTGACTGCTGGAGAGCGAAGAACAGTGGTGCCCTAAAGATGAAGATATTCGCATCCGCACAATGGGAGGAGAAGAGCTTTCCTTCGTGAGTTTTAAAGAATATCTTGGTAAATTTGGGCTGCTGGAAAACAATACTGTAGCCTAGGCAGCTTATAACCAGAGAGATTTATGTCTCTACACTTCTGGAGGCTGGAAGTCCAAGGTCATGGTGCCAACAGGTTCAGTGTCTGGTGGAGTCCTGCTTCCTGGTTCATGGATGGCTGGCTTCTCAGTGTGTCCGCACGTGGAGGGCAGGGCGAGGGGGCCCAGGGGGTCTCTTTTAATAAGAGTGCCGATCTCACTCATAACCGCATCATCTCCCAAAGTCTCCACCTCCAAACCCCCTCGCATTGGGAATGGGGTTTCCACATATGAATTTTGAGGGGACTAAAATGTTGGGTCCGTAACCACACATCAGGGCACCTCATAAGGTGCACTTTCCTCAGATGGGAGGTGTAAAGCCTTTTGCTGCCTCAGAATTTTCACTCTGTCTTGTTCATTTCCTTCAGAGCATTTGTCACCTTCTGAAATTATTTCCTTTAATTTTTGTTCGTGGTCTATTGTCTGCCTTTCTTTCCCCAGCACCCATCGAGATGTAAGGTCTAGAAGCAGGCCCTTCCGGATTTCCAGATTCTCTGGGTTATTGGATTGGGTTGGAGCAGACCCTTGCTCTCTCAAATATGAAGTAAAAAACACCGATTTGAAGACATCAAGTCATGTCTTCAAATATACTGAGGCCTACAGACTGGAGGACCAAAATACCCCAAACAGGAACTCTCAGGGCCATTTGAGCATTCCGCAGCTCTTTCTTCCATTGGAGTCTTTGCTTATTCTGGGCTTGAAATAAGGGGCTGAGGATTCAGATGAAGGTCTCAGGCAGAGGACCACTGCCAGGAGGCACAGGAACGAGCAGAGGTTTTGGCAAGTCTTCTGGGGCTGGACAGACAAAAATTAGAGATTTGAGGGGGCCTAATCAGAAAGGAGGTCTGAAGAATTGAGCCTGAAACTTGGCCAAGACATTTGCCAAAAATGTCAGATTTCAGGAGATGATGAAACCTTAGCAGAAAGCCTTTGAAAAACAGCACACAGCCTTTGATCATCTTATCATATAAAGTGGATAAGAATTAAAGTTCAGGGTGTACCAATGGGACTAATACCTGGTGAAAATCCAGAGTCTCCACTGGGGTCTCTAAGGAGCAACCGGCGGTGGGTAGGGCCTGACCAGAACTGTGATCCCTTCTTAAATGGAGGAGTGAAGGTCCAGATCCACATTCTGCCTGAATATGACATCATTCAGAGCTGCTACAATTTATTATTTTTGATGTCATACAGTCAGTAAAATATTGTCAGGCATGCCAAGAAATGGGGCTGAAAACCAAGGGGATAAAACAACAGACAATAGGAAATTCCAATATTCAAGTCACCTCTTGGTCATTATCAGACATGAACATTAAAATAACTATGAATAAAATATTCAGGAAAATAGAGAAAAGAGGAACAAAAGTAAAATTTCAGTAGAGATCTTGGAATTTAATTTTAAACAATCAAATGGTGTGGCGACTGTTAGATCTGCATCTGTGAAAACATTTTGCAAAAACATACACACACGATCTGAGTAATTTCTTTACTTTATTAATAGTTAATAGTATTGTACCAACATTACTGTCTGGTTTTTATGATGCCTGTGGTAATGAAATATATTATTATGACTGTATAATTCTTGCAACTTCTTGTGAGTCTCAAACTCTTTTAAAATAAGAAGCTACAATATAAAATAACTAGAATATCCAATGAACTGAAGAACTAAAAAGTACAGTTGTTGAAATGAAGAATTCAGTAGATAGGTTTAACAGTAGATTTAAGCAAAAGAAAAAGATGCAGGTCAGTAGAAAATATCCAGACTGAAGCAAGGAGGGAAAAAATATGAAAATACAGAAAAGAGGTTCAGGTACATAGCAGACATAGTGAAAATAATGCAGTTGTAGTTCCAGAAGTAGAAGAGAACTAGAATGGGTTAGAAAAATATCTGTATAGCACAGGGAACAATATTCAACCTGGGATAGACCATGATGGAAAAGAATATAAAAAAAGAATATAAAAAAATATACACACGCGCGCACACACACACACACAAGCATATATATACACATCTGCACACATATAACTGAGTCACTTCTGTACAGCAGAAATTGGCACAACATTGTAAATCAACTATACTTTAATAAAAAATTAATCAGAAAAAAATGTAACTATTTGATAATTTTTCCAACCTGGTAAAAGGCAACAAACCACAAATTCAAGAATCTCCATGAACCCAAACAGGATAAGTATAAAGAAATTGAGGCTTTACAGAATAAATCTACAGGAAATCAAAGACAAAGTGAAAATTTTAAGACCAGAGGGAAAATACATAACATTTAAAGACAACAAACATTGACTTTTCAGCAGAAACACGACTAGACAGAAAACAATAGAGCTTCTTCAACGTACTGAAGCAACAAATAAGCCCTCCCATAACCTGTCAGCCTAGAATGGCATATGCAGCAAAATTATTCTTCAAAAATTAAGTAAAGACACACACGAAGTCAGAGAATGTGTTACCAGTAAGGATTCATTGAAAGAATTACTAAAAGGATTTCTCGACAAAACTAAGAATTAACCCCAGCTATAAGAAAGCAAATGCATGAAGAAATAAAGAACAATAATTTAAAGCATTAAAATGTGTACATCAATGTAAATATTACACACACAGGACAATAAAAATAATGTTTTGTCTTGTGGGGTTAAAAATAAATGTGGAATTAAATATAGATCAATTAAAACACAAAAATTTTTTTGGGGGGGGGACAATAGATTTAAGATATTCTAGGGATCTAGCATTGAAAGAAAGTCCTAGAGCTAATAATGTCTCTCAGAATGCAGTTAAAGATTTACGTTATAGGATTTCCCGTCATGGCTCAGTGGTTAATGAATCCGACTGGGAACCATGAGGTTGTGGGTTTGATCCCTGGCCTCGCTCAGTGGGTTAAGGATCTGGTGTTGCCGTGAGCTGTGGTGTAGATCACAGACGCGGCTCCGATCTCGCGTTGCTGTGGCTGTGGTGTAGACCAGCGGCTACAGCTCCAATTAGACCCCTAGCCTGGGAACCTCCATGTGGCACGGGCACGGCTCCAGAAAAGACAAAAAAAAAAAAAAGATTTATGTTGTAATCTCCAGGATTACTTCCGAAAGAAGGATAACTAATAAGCTAATGGGGAGGAAGGTAAAATTATAGGGAAAAAATTAACCAAATAATCAAATGTTAATTAAAAATAAAAAAGGCAAGAAAGAGGAGAAAAGAACATAAATAGATCATAGAAATAAATAGTAACCTATAAGGATTTACTGTAAAGCACAGGGAACTATGTTTACTCTTATATAATTTGTAACAGAATATAATCTGAAAAAATAAAGCAATCACTTTGCTGAACTAAAACTAGCACAGTATTGTAAATTAACTATATTTCTGTAAAAAAGAGCAATAAATATTAATTTAACAGATAGTAATTTACGTTTCTCAGTAAATACATTGTGTCAATGAACTAAATAGTCCAAGTGACATACAAAAATTGTCAGACTGTATATATGTCCCTCAAATAAAGACCACAGAAAGTTTGAAAATAAAAGAATGTAAAAAGACGAAACATACAAACAAAAGATTAGCATATTTACTGGTTCATACACTTTATAGATAGTCGTTGGGTAAATACCTGTGACTCTTGTTCAAATTTTGATGGCAGTGAATAATCCCAAATATTTTGTACAGATTTATAAATAGGCAGATTTAATTCTATTTGTTTATTTATTTATTTTACTCCCTCCCCCTCCCCCTTGGCAACCACAAGTCTATTCTCTATGTCCATGAGTTTGTTTCCTTTCTGTAGATAGGTTCATTTGTGCCATATTTACTTTAATTTGATTTAATTTAATTTATTTTTATTTTATTTTTTATGTTTTTAGGGCTGCACCCAAGACATATGGAGGTTCCCAGGCTAGGAGTCAAATTGGAGCAGCAACATGGGATCCAAGCCGCGTCTGCCACCTATACCACAGCTCATGGCAACGCTGGATCCTTAACCCACTGAGCAAGGCCAGGGATCGAACCTGCGTCCTCATGGATGCTAGTCAGATTTGTTTCCACTGAGCCATGATGGGAACTCCATGTGCCATATTTTAGATTCCACATATAAGTGATATCATATGGTATGTGTCTTTTCCTGACTTCCTTCACTTAGTATGAGAATCTCTGGTTTCATCCATGTTGCTGCAAATGGAACTGTTTTGCTCTTTTTTATGGCTGAGTAAATATTCTGCTGTGTATATGTACCACATCTTTTTAATCCATTCATCTGTTGATGGGCAATTAGGTTGCTTCCAGGCCTTGGCTATTGTGAATAGTACTTCAGTGAACATAGGGGTGCATGTATCTTTTTGAATGAAAGTTTTGTCCAGAAAAAGGCATATTTAATTTTGAAATTCATGTTGATTGTGTTGGTGGTCAGAGACGAACACCCCTAGAGGGGAGAATCTTTTTTTTTTTTGACAGTTTTTTATTATTATTTTTCTATTATACCCAGCTGCACAGCGTGGTGACAGGGTTACACATACATATATGGATTCATCACAAGTGGTTAGACATAGTTCCCAGTGCTATACAGTAGGGTCTCCTTGCTTTTCCAGCCCAGAGGGAGCAGTCTACAACTATTAACCCCAGACCCCCCTAACATCCCATTCCCTCCCCCACCCTTTTGGCAACCACAAGTCTGTTCTCCAAGTCCTTGATTTTCTTTTCTGCATAAAGGTTCATTTGTGCAGTATATTAGATTCCAGATATTAGTGATATCACACAATGGAATACTACTCAGCCATAAAAAAGAATAAAATAATGTCATTTGCAGCAACATGGATGGAATTAGAGACCCTCATACTGAGGGGAGAATCTTAATGATGATATTTTGTAAAGTTCATAATGAAAGGAAGTCTTTTTGGATAGTCATAGGACAAGATTGTCTATATATTCAACTGTTAACTGTTGCTTTATTTATTTACTTTCATTTCCCGTCCTTCTGGTATATCTGCGTGATTACAAGCTCTGAAAGGCAAGGGTAAGTTCAAAACAATTTCCAAGGACCCTCTGCTGTTAGTCTAGTGAGGTGCTGCTATAACATAAACTGGAAGAATGTTTGCATTCATTTTCAGATCCAGTGATTGAGTGGAGGTTGGAATATCCATAAGAATTCTGTTAGCAAAAAACTAGAAAGACTTCAAAGAGTCCATTGGTGACAGCTTGAAAGACAGAGAAGAAAATGTTGCTGGAGGTTAGAGAAAAAAGGAGCGTTTTATATGTATGTTCACATATGGGAGAAGGTTTTATGGCGTGGTCACCAGTGATGATGTAGAGAAGAGAAAGATACTGAATTACCTCGCGGATCTGGCTGGAGAAATTTGCAGGCAGCCTGTAAAAGGTGCCAACTGGCTTCTTCTAGCCGCCTGCAATAAAATATGAGTGGAGATGAACTAAAGAAGGAACCATTTAGTTTCAAGCAGAATTTATAAGAAATGGAAATGAACTCTGGCTTACTGGGTTCAAACATAAAATTATTTCTCATCCCTAGTTTCTCCCAGCCAAAGCTTCTCAAACTAGAAATGCCCCCGGGGACGAGAGAAAATCTAGGGCATTATGCATAAATTATGATTTCAGAGCAAAAGTCTCAAAAGCTATAAGACCTTTTGTTGAAACTTCAGAAAGAGTTAAGAGCAGGGCTACTAGTAAGGCTTCTAGGAACATTAAATCTGTGTGGCTTACACTAGATTTGCTAGAAAGGAATCTTAAGGGACTAACTTGCTGACCCTTTAAGAAGCCATCTAAGGACCTTAAGAGGCTAGTCCACTGTATCTGGACTACCAAGACCTCCATATGCCTTGCGTGCAGCCCTAAAAAGACAAAAAATAAAATTAAAATAAAATAAAATTAAGTAAAAAATTAAATTAAATAATCCCAGTATCCCAGTAGGGACTCTGAGGGCTGGTAGAGGAAAGAGAAAAGGGAGCACCTCAGAAAGAAAAAAAGGACTATGGCCTTTGCATCAGTGAATGGGTCATAATTCGATATACAGGAAGACTACACATTTTTTTTTTTAAAGAAATTATGTCAGCTAGGACTGAAAGGAACAGAGACAGTCAGAAACTTCTTTAGACTGGTCCCTCTTAGACGAGCGGGAAGAAGATGAGGAGGAGGTTTGGTTTAAAACCAGGGCCGTTTCTTATGGAAAGAAAATATAATTCAGGGCACGGAGCCAAAAGCCCAGAGGAGAGAAGGAGGATGATTTTCCGGGAGAAGGACTGGGCCCCAAGCAAGGAACTAGCAACCTGTGCCCAAGAGAAATTTACAACGATGCTGTGTAATAATGACAGCTTGTTTCTCCTCTATGGGTAGAGCTGGGTATATCGTGCGATCCTACGCCTGTCTCTCCGTGACGTCAGGGCTGGATGGGTGGGTGGGCAGATGGGTGAGCGATCATTTCACAGGTTTCAGATCAAAAGAAAGTGAATTCAAGGAGCTGTTCCAAAGGAGGCCGATCTGCCCCTGAGATGACAGAATCCTGGGTTTCGAGCTGTTCCTGGATGGGACGAAAACTTATCGGCCTTGGGAGAAGGGCAGGGTATCTTGCACGAAGGAGGATTCTGCACCGTCGGAGACTGGGCTCTGATGCTTGGGGCCGGACGGTCACGGTCAGCTCCCTCCTTTCCTGTGGGCGGTACCTGCCTTGAGGCGGCGCTGCTTCCACCCCCCTCTCGAGTTTGTTCTGGCCTTAGGACTTGTTTACCTGATAGAATGCGCTGGCTGTGACGCCCTGGGGCTCCTGGGGTTAGCCCAGGAGAAGTCTTGCAGCTTCTGCTCCAGCCTCTTGGATGACCAGCTCCTGGGAAGCGGGGAAGGATTCAGGACCAACGTTAAGTCTGGTTCCCCCAAGACTGCCAGGCTGCAGAGAAGAACGGTCTACACAGAGAGGCTTCACCCAGGGAGCAGACCCCGAGGGGGACTCCGGTGACTGCGGCCTCAGCAGCACGAAGATGGCCCTTAGGTGAGAACTTCAAGCTGAGCCACCAAGCCCCAGGAGTAAGAGAGATGACACACTTGTGTGAAGGTGCTCAATGCTGAGGAGCAGCAGATACCGGCACGGGTGTTAGCTTGCAATTTTTGTCTGAGTACGTCTACGCTGAACTCCTTAGATACCTAGTCCTAAAGCTTGAGTCACTGGGTATTTGATCGCCTTTCTTGAAGAGGTGGTGGGGAAAGGCCAGGTTTATAATCCTGCTTCTACCACCCAGGCACTGTTTGGGCTGGTCCGTATTTAAATACTTTGGGCCTCAGTTTCCTCATCTTTAAAATGGGACTAATGCTTTTTCTTTCCTACCTTATACAAAATTATGACAAAGGTTGAAGTAGATACTGGCATGAAAATATCTCCTCCCTCACCCCCCGCGACACTATATGCAGCATAGCAATCAACCAAATGTAAGGACTTCTGGAGTGAGTCTGTTTGTCGGAGAGAAATCTGGCCCTGATGCAGTGTTCAAGCTGAATGGGAAAGAAGTGTGTTCAGTCAATGGAAGCCTCAGCCTGAGTTCTGAAAACTTGGCCCTGGAGATAAATGTACAAATTTTGGGGGTGTTCCCGTCATGGCTCAGTGGTTACCGAACCCGACTATCATCCATGAGGACATGGGTTCGATCCCTGGCCTCACTCACTGGGTTAAGAATCCGGCGTTGCCCTAAACTGTGGTGTAGGTCACAGATGGGGCTTGGATCTGTCGTTGCTGTGGCTGTGGTGTAGGCCGGCGGCTACAGCTCCAGTTGGATCCCTAGTCTGGGAACCTCCATATGCTGTGCCTAAAAAGGCAAAAAAAAAAAAAAAATGTATACACTTTGGGATCCTAGGATGGTATGGCCAGAGGATGGTGGTGAGAGGCTGCAGGATACAATGGGAGAGAGTGTGTTTCTTTTCTGTTTGACAAATTACCCTGAAATGTAGTGGTTCGAAACAATAGACCTATGTTATCTCATATGCTTTCTCCAAGTCGGGAACCCTGGAGTGGCTGCTGCCTGGTTCTGGCCGCAGTCTCTCCAGGAGGTTGCAATCCTCGTCTGAAAGGGATGATGGAAGGTAAAGATCCCTTTCCAAGATGGCCCATCCACACAGCCTGTTCCTAGGAAGCCTCCATTCCTTGCTCATGGACTCCCCCTTATTGTTTGCTCACGAGTGTCCTCCCAGCGTGGCAGCTAGATCCCCAACCGTGCGGTCTGAGGGAGCCAAGCAGGACCTCACAGCTTTTGAAGACCCAGCCTTGAAGTCATGCCAGCCTCGTCTGCAGTATCCCACTGGTTCACCACGTCCTGTTGGCCAGCCCCGCTCCTCTGGGGAGGGGGAGGGGATGCACAAGGGGGTGAATACGCAGTGGGGGTCACTTTGGAGGGAAGGAAGTCAGCAGGCAAAGTGAAATCTCAGGAGAGGGCATAGCGAGTGGGTTGGCCTTTTCCTGGCGTCCTCTGTCTTCTTCGTGAAATCTCCGATTCCACAAATCACACTCATCTGCAGACAACCAGTTCCCTCCCCGGCATCCTGGCACCATCACGGGGGTTCTAGAAGCCTGGAGCCACGAATGGGCGCACAAGGCTGATGGGGATTGGGACTGTGAGCAGACTCAGGCTTGGGTGGCCCCAGGGCCCTTGCTCATTCCACGTCATCATCTCATCCTCGTGAGTTTCAGGACCTCGGGAAGCCATGGTCCCGTAGCTTTTGGTACCTTCACCATCTGAGCTCACTTGCTTACTCTCGCGGGCTGGAATTCTTTTTATTTATTTTTATTTTTATTTTTTTGGCTTTTCTCATTTTAGGGCAGCACCCGCGGCATGGAGGTTCCCAGGCTAGGGGTCTAACAGGAGCTGTAGCTGCCGGCCTTTGCCACAGCCACAGCAACGCGGGATCCGAGCCGCGTCTGCAACCTACACCACAGCTCACGGCAACGCAGGATCCTTAACCCACTGAGCAAGGCCAGGGATCGAACCTGCAACCTCATGGTTCCTAGTCGGATTCGTTAACCACTGCGCCACGATGGGAACTCCTCGTGGGTTGGAATTCTGACGCAGTGTTGAGATCAGCACCTTCCTGGTCATTTTTGCCTCCCACCATCTCCTCTCTGTAGATTTCTACCTCATTGGCTCCCATCTTCTTTCATATCTTAGCCTCATACTTCTTCATTTATCTTCCCGCCTGCTGTGATTTGTCTCTGCTAATAGGGTTATTTATCCCCATAAAGCATCTCAAGAGATGGGTAGAAGGGTGCTGCCGCTAGGTCACGGGGTGTTTAAGACCCCTCTTCATCTGATTTACATAAGAGCCAGATGACATTGTCGGGGGGGTGAAAAAAGGGGTTACAGAAGGGGGAAAAAGAGGAGGTAAGAAGACTTTTGGACCCAGTGGACCCAGGGGATTCAGTGGGACCCAGTATCCCAGGTCTCATGGCTCTTTGCTTGGCAACCATCTCTTCAACCTTGCTTCTCCTTCCTAATTACCTCCCCCCGAGGGCCCCCAATCTGGATTCAACAACATACGCGTCTCTACAGATTCACATGTGAAAAACTGTCTCGGGTCAGTTTGCGCTGGTTTCTTTTTTTGTTTGTCTTTTTGCCTTATCTAGGGTCGCACTCGCGGTATATGGAGGTTCCCAGGCTAGGGGTCTAACAGGAGCTGCAGCTGCAGGCCTTCGCCACAGCCACAGCAACGCGGGATCTGAGCCGCGTCTGCAACCTACAACACAGCTCACGGCAACGCCGGATCCTTAACCCACTGAGCAAGGCCAGGGATCGAACCCGCAACCTCATGGTTCCTAGTCAGATTCATTAACCACTGCGCCAAGATGGGAATTCCTGTGCTGGTTTCTTGGCTTTCTTCATCCTTCACCTCTCTGCGTGTCCACTGTTTAGCAGGATACGACCTCTTCCTGGACAAAGGCTTGACCTTCTGGGAGCCTGGTGGATTTCATGTTTGATGTGGCATCTGGAAGAAATAAAGGAGCTTTAGACGTGACTTGTCAGGGCTTTACTGGCATGTCAGCATTTCACGGGTTTCTTTATGGCAGCATTAAATGAGCTGACATGCCATAAACTGTCCCGCATGCTGTCTTAGGGGTGGGGAGCAGCTGGAAGGCAAAGAAAGGCTCTATCCTGAACACAGAGCAGCCATGTTTTCCCTAAACTGCACGTGGCGACCACCTGGGGAAGCCCTGTCTGGTCCCCCTCTTCTCCTCCCTCGTCCCAGTGTGGCCAGTCGTTGGATGGCAGTGGCTGCGTGGCATTCAGACAGCCGGGCCCTGACCTGCTTGTCTGGCATTTTGACAGAAGCAGAAATGATGCCCTTTGCCACTTGACGGCTACTGAGTTTCTGAGTGTGTCCCAACAGCAGGCTGGCTTGGATGCCAGAAGTCGGAGAAGGAGGATGCTGGGAAAAGGGCTTATTTCTAACACTGTGCACTGATCAGAAAGGCGGCTCTCGCTAGACATGGCCTTGACCTCCGGGGCCCTCCGGCCTTTGGACTGTGCAGCTCTTCACGCCCAGAGGCTCCACACAGCCTAGAGTGACCCTGGAGGGAACATGGGGGGATTCCTGTCCCCAGACCCCCACAGGGCCCCCTGCCTGGACCACAGGTGTGCCTGAGGGTGAGACTCAGGGCTGCTGTGGAGGCCTGGGTCCTGCCCTCTCCCACTGGGGCGACCGACTGTATTTGACTCTGGAGGAACCTGAAGTGTGTGTCGAGGGTCCGGGGGTTGGTCCTCTCTGCTGAGAAGCATCTGGCCCATAGCGTAGAGGACTGAAGGCAAGGCCACTGCACGCCTGGCCGTCTGTGGCCTGTGTTTGCCAGACAGAGCCTCTCGCTGACAAAGCCTTACTTTTTAAATTTTATTTTATTTTATTTTATTTCATTTTATTTTATTTTATTTTATTTTGTCTTTTTAGTGCCACACCTGCAGCATATGGAGGTTCCCAGGCTAGGGGTCTAATCGGAGCTGTAGCCACCGGCCTTCGCCAGAGCCACAGTAATGCCAGATCAGAGCCACGTCTGTGACCTACACCACAGCTCACGGCAACGCCGGATCCTTAACCCACTGAGCAAGGCCAGGGATCGAACCCACAACCACACGGTTCCCAGCTGGGTTCGTTTCCACTGCGCCACGATGGGAACTCCAGAACCTTATTTTTCTGTATCCAGAAATGAGGCCCACATGCTGTGTTGTGTTTGTATGTTCACTCTTACTGTTGTAGCGAGGCTGAGCTGACCTAGAATGTTGTGTTCATGGCGGGCATGCAGCACCGGGACTCTGCATTTAAGAAGCCCGGGATGTCCCTTCTTGTATTTCAGAGGCTGGCACACTCAGACGTCCTGAGGAGTGGAGGCGGGCAAGGCTGCAGCAGGGCCCGCGCTGGGTGGACGGTCACGGCCTCCTCCTCCTGTGGCAGCGGCCCTGGTGGGGGCAGCAGGCCCGCCCTGGGTGGGGGGCAATTGCTCTTTGCCACCAAGGCCGTTGGAATGTACACTTCTCGTCTGACAGGCAATGGCCCTCATTTTGTTCCTTGAAGGGTCAACTCTGATGTCCAGCATTACGGGCTTCTCTGCCAAGCGGCGGATGAAGGAAGAGATCTCGCTTTTCTTCAGGGAGCAGCGAGGGGGCCGGATCTGTTCTTTCCAGACACTTCCAGCTTCCTCGGGTGTGATCATCTTCCACGTGCCTACAAGGTACAGGTGCTCAAATATCTGAGTGTGGACACAGCTGGCTCCTCTGAGAGGCAGGCGGGGCAGCAGGTGTCACGCAGACGCTGGCCAGGCCGCCTGGTTTGCATGCTGGCTCCTCCATGGACCAGCTCTGTGCCATCTCTGTCCCTCTGTGTGTCAGTTTCCTCATCTGTGAAATGGGATAGCAGGTAACTCAGACCTAGGCGTGGAGAACGCACGAGTTGCTATGTATGGTGTTTCTAGACCGTCGTGTGAATACATCCTGTGCATTCACTGCGGTTCCTTTACTCATTCCTCCTCCTTGGCTGCACGCGTGAGCTTTTAAATCAGGGACTGCTGGCCTCCCCCCGCCAGGACGCGTCCTCTGATGAATTTCCCGGCGCTTGCGAGTTGGTGCTTTTGATCGGATCTCCTCGCGGTCCAGATTCTCTGGGGGACCATTGAGCAGACTTCTGACAAGGGGGCGGATCTGTATTTAATCTCTTCTCCAGCCCCAGTTTCTCTTACCTGCCTCCTCCCCCGATGAGGGGCGAGAAGCAGGAAAACGAACATCTGACAAGCACTTTGCCCTTTGATAAAGTTTCTATGCAGACGTGTCAGAGAGGTGATCTAATCACTTACAAGCTTGTGCAAAAGCCCCTCTGTTTATAAACACTTTAGTATGAAAATCCAAGTGGTCTTCATCAGGAATGAGGCCCCATCTGTGCGAACCTATATTTTCTTGTCATCGTATCCAGTGAAAAGGGCCCTTTTCGGCACCATATTCAGCCTGTTGGTTATTTTGACACTCGACAGTCACTGCGCAATCGATCGTGACTGTGCAACACCTCAAAAGTGAGCTAAACGTAATTTAGAGCGGCTGCTTTTATGCCGGGGGAGGTTTGTAAGCTGAACTTCTTCTGGGTGAGTTAATAACCCGTGTGAACAAGTAAGGGAGGCTCGGTCTTGCTGAGCAGTGGAATCCGAACCGTCGTGAAGCAGTTGAAGAGGCGCGGTCCCAGGTCTGGTTGTGGAGCCCTGGATCAGGGAGGGGTGAGGAGGATCCGAAACCCAGCCCGTCCTCCACTCGGCAAACCGTGGGATCCATCTCAGGCCCCGTCAGCCACAGAAGTGGTGTCTGCCCAGAAAGGGTGCCTTTTTCTAACAGGCATTTTTTTTCCTAATTTGCAAGCAATGATGAAAATGGCCCTTGGCCAAGTATGCGTTCCAGTCCTGGCAAATTCGTCACCAACACCGTGAACTTGGGGAGCTGGTCTTCTAACAGGCCCGGCCTTGTCTGTGGCCTGTGCGGCAGGGATGCTGTGAGAAATGAGAAGAGGTGGGTCCCCCATGAGACCCGCTGTGAACCCCAGTTGGGCACCTGTCTTCATACCAGGCTCTGATGAGGCCCTGGGAGCCCAGAAATGAACCAGAGGAAGCCCCCCCTTGCTGGCCCCCTGGGCTTGCCTGCCTGCTGACCTCGCTAACTCCACATCTGAGCAGGGACTCAGGTGGTGAAGTCGCTAAAGGCCACAGTTGCTGTCAGTGTCCAAATGCTTCGGTGGGTGGGATTTGGAGCCTGAGCTTTAGGGCACCAGGCCCCCCCCCGCACTTGCCCTGTTGGCCCCCCGCCTTCCTCCCACCTTGCTTCTACATACACTCCTTTCTCTAGCTTTTAAGAAATACTTGGAGTTCCTGTCGTGGCGCAGTGGTTAACGAATCCGACTAGGAACCATGAGCTTGCGGGTTTGACCCCTGGCCTTGCTCAGTGGGTTAAGGTTCCGGCATTGCCGTGAGTTGTGGTCTAGGTCACAGATGCGGCTCGGATCCTGCGTTGCTGTGGCTGCAGCATAGGCCAGTTGCTACAGCTCCTGTTAGACCCCTAGCCTGGGAACCTCTACATGCTGCGGGTGTGGCCCTAAAATGACAAAAAAGCAAAAAAAACAAAGCAAAACTTGATTGTTGATGCTTTATAGCACTTCGGAGACACCTCAGGGTCCTCCCTTTGTTAGGATCTGTCTTCCTTTATTTCTTAGTCTAAGCTCCTACTTTTCTGTCAAAAGCCAGCCCGAGCGTCACCTCCTCCAGGAAGGCATCTGGTACCGGCTGCACCAACTTCTTTCACACTTTATCACACTTGTCTTAGAGTCAGCCTGCCTGGACGGTGAATCCTGGAAGACAAGAGTCAGGTCTCAGTACCCCGGACTCCTGGAACGGTCCTGGGTACGGGTGAGACCTCCCAACAAATACATTGGAGCAGAACCGCTAATGGTAAATGGCAGTTATCATCTTAGAGTTAGGCTTCTCACCGTCTCAGCTCGGAAACACATATGTGTGACACATCTTTTCTTACTTTGATTCACTCTGGCTTCCCTTGAGGCCTTGGTCAGCGGCTCATGAACAAGGACCGAGGGGAGAGTGAGAGCAGACGGCGGGTGAGCCCCTGTGTAGCGGTTTTCCCAGGAGTCAAGTCTGGTCCCAGTTGTGCTCATCCTGGGTGAGAAAGAGGAAAGCTAGTGACAGGGGCAAAGAGCAAGAAAGCACTTCCTTTGGGGGGAATGCGGCTGTTCAAGAGCGCTTGACCCGTGTGGAGTGTGGGGTGTGAACCCACGTGGCTACGGTGCAGAGGTTTGCCTGGAGTCAGGGGAGCGGCCAGTCGTGTGTGTCCCGATGTGGCTGCCTGGCGTCCGTGAGGACCGCTTTGTGGTTAATTAGGATGAGGCCTGCAGCCCTGGGACCCCGGCTTCAGCAGCAGTAATAACCATTCGGTGGGCTCCGGCTCTGCCGGTGTGCAGGAGGCCAGGCCTGGAGGGAGAGACCGGTGGGGCTCCAGTGCCCCGGGTCCTTCTTTAACCGCCCTTGGCCGACCTCGTTATTAAGAACTCTGAATTCCCCAGTCTTGTTAGCTACACAATCGCTCTTGCCTCGCATGTAAACATACACATGTAATTTCATCTTGGTCTCTCGTGGTCCAAGCTTTTATTTAACAACCGTGGCTCCGAGAGCATGCAGGCTGTTTTGATATTCTCAGAGTCATCCCGCGATACGGTCTCTTGGAGCGTGTGTTTCTAGGAGAAGGGTCTGGAAAGGGCTGCAGGGCAGAGGGCTCTGTTCCCAGCTCACTGGTAGAGAAGCCGCTTCGTAAGCCCCAGCCCTGCCCCGGGGGTCCTGCAGAGACTTGGGTTCCGATTATCCGTGGAGCCCCTGCCATAAGCACTCCTGACTGCCATGTGACGGAAATGTCAGCCCCAGATGGTCTGGTGGCTACATTCTCTCAAAACAGTGGAGAGCCTCTGCCAACTTCTCTGTGGAATGGAATAGATAATTTTTAAAAATCCTGATTAACAGAGCAAAATGTACTTGAGCTGGTAACAGATCCGCCCGCCCCAAGCACCCCCCCCCGCTCCACTTGCTGCTAAACAAACTATGGTGAGTCAAACTCAAGGAAGCAGAAAGTGACCACATGGTGGCCAAGGGCAGAGCAGCCCCAGGGGTCGTAGGTGTCAGAGGCTTCCTCGCACCCACTCCCCAACACACGAGGCTCTGACGGGTCAGCACCTACTTGCCGGCCCAGGGGCGCTGACGCCTGTCCCACACAGAGACCCCGTGTCTGCCGGGCCTCTCTGTGCGCCTCTGTCTGTGCTGCTGCACCCACGCCAGGGACTGGAAATCCAGAGGGGACCCCCTGTGAAATGCGCTGAAACCCCAAGAGTCAGTGGTGTGATAAAGGGGGGACTTTTGCTTATCAGCACTTGTCCTTGGTGCTAAGTCTCCTCTTGGTTTCCGGACAGACGTGGGGCCTGATCCAGCGCTCCGGCCCATCCTGAAATGAGCCCACCCATTGGATACCTTTGCTCGCGGAGGTCAGAAGCCCAGACGCTGAGCGGGTAACTGACTCCAGGTTATTTCTTTGATGCGGGCTGAGCGCAGGTCCTTCTGATGGGTGCCTGGGCTCTGGATCCTGGCCCTGCCCTGAGGTTCGAAGAACTTCACCGCCTCCTGTTCCTGACCCTGCGCGTGTCAAGGTCTCTGAGTCCCGTCCTGTCGAGGGAAGTTTAAGAGCCCTCAGTCCTGAACCCACGGCCTGATTTTAGTTTTCACATCAAATATGGAGCCACAGCAGGGGAGGAGCTGAGGAGAGGCCACCCAACTCTTCCTGGCTGTTTCTCTTGATGGAAAAGAGAGATGACCACGTTTGGCTAATGTGATCCTGCAAGACGAGTAAATAAACCAGTGGGAGTTTATTTCCTCTCCTGAAACCTTCCCAGCTTGGATCTCAAGGGCCAGAAGTGCGCGCCATTAATGTGAAGCAGGAGCCGTGGGTCCTGCAGGGCGCAGGTGCTTCCGCCTTCCCCTGCTGTCTGCCTGGCTTCTGCCTGGTCACTGTGTCGCGGACGCAGGGCCCTCGGGGCAGCAGCGCAGGTGCTCAAAGGTCCTTGCCTTCCCGCCCTGGTTGCTCCTGTGGGAAGCGGTCCTTTTGCGGTGTCTCTGCTGGTCTTCTCCCTTCATGTGGAGGGTCCAGGAGGCTGCCGTGTCTACGCTGAAGCCCCAGCCCCACCCTGCAGTGGGTGGGGAGCTATTTTGCTCCAGCCCTTGCTCTCTGGCCATCCCCTCGCGCTCTGCCTTCCTGATGGCTCCGGTGGCCTCCTAGCATCGTCCCTGGTGTGCATGGAGTCACCGTTGGCCTATAGGTCCATCATTGGCCAACCATTGTGGCAGAATATAGGTGGGCCTGGCACCGTGGGGGCTGTGTGACATCTGGGCAGCTGGGTTAGTCTGTCTCAACCCCCACTCTACCTGCAGTAGCGGGGGTGGTTGACGTCGCCTTCGCTCTTTGAGGCTCTGAGTCAGAAACGCCAGAAGTGAGTTCTACTGGATCTGCAAGGCCTTGATTTAGCTCAGTCCCAGGACCGCCTCAGTGATCTTTTTCTTTACACTTAGGATCTTCCTTTACACTCTGCTAATTAGCATTTATTTACATGTTGCATCCTTAAGCATCTAACACACACACACACACACACACAAACACACACGGGCAGGCAAGCATATTTGCAAGTACATTCTTTCAGTTTTTAACACTCAGTTGCAGACTCTCTAGCAATACTTTTTTTATCTCCTTACTGAAGATATGTCTAAGAAGATTTATTCAATGCACACAGATTAAAATTAAAAATCTTTCCCTTTAAGAAACATTTTTAAAAAAGAAACATTCAGCAACCCAGAAATAATTCCACTCCTAGGTATATTCTCAAGAAGAGTGAAAACATGCCCTCCCCCCCAAAAAAAAACACTTGTGTAAGAATGTTCATGGCAGCATTTTTCGTTATAACCAAAAAGTGGAAACAGTCCGAATGTCTGTAACGGATGAACAGCTAAATAAAATGCAGTATCTCCACACAGGACATTAGCTGGCCACAAAAATGAGGTACTGACACACACTGTCAAACAGATGAACTTCAAAACTATTGTACTAAGTGAAAGAAGGCAGGCCCAGCCGACCAAATGAGGTATGATTCCGTTTATCTGAACTACCCAGAATTTGAAAATCTGTAGATGCCTATAGATGTGTGTGTGATTGCCCAGAGTGGGGAAGGGAGGGCTTGTGGATAAATGGGAGTGACCGCTAGTGGTTTCTTTTGCGGATGATGGAAGTACCGAACATTGCTTGGAGTGATGGCTGCACAACTCTGGAAACCCAAAAAGTATTGTTTTGTATACTTTTAATGGGCGATTATATCTAAATTATATATGCAGACTATATCTCAATTATATATATTATATACATCTATTCCTTTTATGTGTATACACACACACACACACACACACACACACACACACACAAGAAATGTTCAAAAAGGAGTCAGCACAAACTTTTTCTAGCCAAAGTCCAAACTAAATTCTGCATGGTTTGTCCTCTCTGAAGCCCCCACACAGGAAGTTGCCCCTCTCCAGGGGGACACAGTCCAGCAAGTTGGTCAGAGGGATGGTCTTCCTTCCCCGGTGACCCTTTGGAGTAAAGCGCTGGTGTCAGGCCTAACCAGAAACAAACTGGAAGCCCTAAAGTTGGAGCAAATCTATCTCCTGACATTTACCACTTCTTATATAACGAGCTGAGTGATTTTTATCTCCAGGTTTCACTGAACAAAAATAGCATTAATGCGGCAGCATTCTCTCTGCTGGGTTGCCTGCACTCCACTTCTCCGATGAGCTGAGAAGAGCAGTGGAGACGGCATCACTGGGGAGATGTGGAGGAGGAGGTGCTCACGCCAGGAACCTGGGGATCATCTCTGACACCCCCCTCTCTCGCCCCCCCCTCCCCCGGGAGGGTGTGACCCATCACCGAGATCTGTGACCTACCACCAGAGTATCCGCTTCGCTCAGCCTCCCTTAGGGCCACTGGAGTCTAAGCCATCCTCCTCCTCCTTTGTCAGGAGCATCCTCATCATCACCTTTGCCCCGAGTTACCATAACAACCTCCTGAACTGGTCCTTCGGTATCACACCCAGCTTCACGTCCCATCTCACCTGTCACCTCCTGCAAATCTGTATTCCAAACTGATCAAGGAAAACATGTCACTATGCAGACCTGACCTTGAAGTTCTTTTCCAAACATATCCCTTTCAAGCTCTCCTGGATAAAGTCCAGAAGCCTTCGTGGTTTAGAAGATCCTGCCCACCTCTCTGGCTCATGCCTCCCCAGATCCTGAACCAACCTCAAAAGCGCCTTCCATGCTCAAGACTCGGGGTGCCAGCTGTCCCTTCTGCCACCCCCACCCCCAGCCTCTCCTCCTCCTAATGAATCTCTGCCTGTTCCTCAAGCTTCTGAGTGTCATCTCCTCACACAGCATCTGCTCGTCACCTCCCAGGGCATCCCCTCATGACTTGAGAGCCCTCGTCTCAGGGAGAGTGAATCGGTGACGCAATTACGCGTTCTGTGTCTGTCTCCATAACCACACCACAGGCTCAGAAGAGGGATGTGTGTGCTCACTCCCCAGGCATCCCCCGGGCCTGACCCACGTCTGGCCAAAGACCTTCAACTCCATCCTTGTTAGAAAATGAAGGCGAAACAGAAATCGGGAGGAAGGGAGGGAGGCTGGAGGGAAGAGAGGTGGGCAGGAAGCTGATTAGCAGAGCAGCTGCCCCCGACCCTGACCTCAGCGAGGCCTCCTGGTGACTGGAGCTTGTTGAGACGGTGCCTGACCACGCAGAGCGAGTTGGGCCGAGGAGCTGGCATGGACAGAGATGCTGGGCAGGTGGGGGGGGTGTGGCTACAGGCAGGTGGAAGGGGAGCGTCGAGGGCGGGAGGCAGGGGAGGGGGCAGGAGCCCAGATGGCCTTGGCCCTGGGAAGGCATTCTCTGAACCTAATGCGGTGGGAAGGGGCTTCTGCGATCCAGGAGCAGTGCCATTTGTGGGTGTTCTCTTCCGAGGAGAGTGACCATTTTTCCTCCCACAGACGTCTGATCTGGGGCCCTCCCTGGGGATGGCGGCTGGCCTGCTTGGGACCACGGATTTATTTCATAGCCACCTGCTATGAAATAGCAGAGTCAGGCCTTTTGTCCCAACAGGGTCATTTTCTTCTCTTCCCTTTTCTTTTTTTTTTTTTTTTTTTTTTTTTTTTGTCTTTTTGCCTTATCTAGAGCCGCATCTGCAGCATGTGGAGGTTCCCAGGCTAAGGGTCTAACAGGAGCTGTAGCTGCCGGCCTTCGCCACAGCCACAGCAACGCGGGACCCGAGCCGCGTTTGCAACCTACACCACAGCTCACAGCAACACCGGATCCTTAACCCACTGAACAAGGCCAGGGATCGAACCCGCAACCTCACGGTTCTTAGTCAGATTCGTTAACCACTGAGCCACGAAGGGAACTACCCAACAGGGTTATTTTCTAGGCTGCCCTGCCTCCCGCCCACGTGGACACGGATCTGCCCTGCCCTGATGCCTCCTCC
>PVHT020000113.1:238338-260656 GCA_004024745.2 Catagonus wagneri
AAAAAACAAAAAAAAAAAAAAAAGAAAGAAAAAGAAAAGAAAGCGTTGTGGAGTAAGTAAAGTTCCCCTCCACCAACAGTCTGTCTCCTTCCTTGTCAGTAGGTCCCAGGCAGCACTGCCAGCCATGTCTGTGACTTTCAAAGCGCCCGGCGTTGATGGGTCGGAAGCCAGTGTTTCTCACTGGCCACTTGATTATCTAGGGAGATCTGTGTTTATTTCTTTTAATTGCTAGATGGTATTCTATCATGAAATATACTGAATTGGAGTTCCCGTCATGGCTCAGTGGTTAACGAATCCGACTAGGAACCATGAGGTTGTGGGTTCGATCCCTGGCCTTGCTCGGTGGGTTAAGGATCCGGTGTTGCCGTGAGCTGTGGTGTGGGTTGCAGATGTGGCTCGTATCCCGCGTTGCTGTGGCTGTGGCGTAGGCCGGCGGCTACAGCTCCTGTTAGACCCCTAGCCTGGGAACCTCCATATGCTGTGGGTGCAGCCCTAGATAAAGCAAAAAGACAAAAAAAAAAAAAATGAATTATTTGCAATGCCTTCTATTTATAGGTACTTACATTCTTTCCAGTGTTTTGCTAATAACAACAAAAAACACGCCACAGTCAACATCACTGCCTGTGTTTTTGACATCCTTGCCTGTGTTTTAGGGGAGTTTCCCTAAGGCATAAGTTCAGAGGTAGACTTGCTGAGTTCTGAAGTAGGCATATTTTCCATTTTGTAAAATACGCCTTTTTTCCCCCCTCCAAAGTAAATGTACCAATTTACATTCCCACTCCGAGTTTGTAAGTATCATTTCACCCAAGTCCTGTCAACACTTGATATTGTCATACTTTAAAATTTTTGACAACCTGTGGGTGAAAAATTATATCTCATTGTTATTTTAATTTGTATTTCTCTATTATTGATAATAGCTAACAATTACATGGCACTTATTCTGGGCCAGACACTGTTCTAAGCAGTTTACATATATTAACTTATTTAATCTTCACTGCAGCCCTTTCAGATTGTTTCTACTGTTCTCCGTCTCCTTCTGCAGATAATAAAATGAGGGTTAAAGCCTTGCTCCCGTTTTCCTGGCTTAGCCGGGAGGACACCTGTGTCCAGACTCACCTGCAAATTCATTATCACATTCAGGGGTCCCAAAGTCTGGCAGAGTTCTCTTTTGTATGTTTATGGATTATTTGTATTTTCTCTTTTGTCAGATTCCCTATTTATAGTCTTAGCTTTTTTTTTTTAGTTAGGTAATTCGTGGGGTTTTTTCCTCTTTTTTTTTTCCTCTTTTTTTTTTGGTGTGTGGGAAATTACTTGTATAGCTTGGACATCCATCCTTTGCCTGTTGTATAGGACGCAATAGTTTTTTTCAAGATGATTCTTGTCTTTTAACCTCATGTATGGTCTTCTGGTCATGTTTTTGTTTTTGCTACAACCTTTAAAAAATTTTTTTCCCTTCGTGAACCAGTTCTGACCTATTTTCCCTGGTGTCCTGGTGACTTTCCCCAGCCATTGTCAGCTTCTCTGCAAGTTCAAGAGCTGGCTCGCCAGCTGCTTCAGAGACATCTCCACTCGTACGTCTGTTACCCTCACTCCAGACGCTTTGCTGGCTCCTCTCAGCCTTCTCTGGTCGTATAAACAGCACTCCACTTTGAAATCACGCAGGCTGAGAGTCTGGATCTCTTTTGCTTTCTCTTCTCTGTTTCTTGGGTTGAATCAGGAAACAGACTACACCAGGTCCTTCAACATCGAGGTTCCCACGGCTAGTGTCCCATCTCAGGTCCCCGTTGGCTCCTGATCTTTTCTTTCCAGCTCTCCCACGACCTGGCTCCATTGCTAACTTGCCTCTTACTGCTTTTTTGAAAAACCGCTTCTGTTCTGGTCAAGGATCTCCAGCTCTCCCTTCTGCGGGGAACAGTTCCTTCCTCGTTCTGAGATTTATTTCTCCCCCTCCTCTGCCACCCGAGCGTGGAGCACGGCTCCCCACCCAGCCCCTGGCTGCGCCCAGCTGTCACAGCCCCTCCCCCTTTTCTCCATCCCCGTGTCCCCTGGCTCACAGCCTCTGGACCTCTCCCCCAGCTCTTAGTCGTGAGTTGTTATTCAGTGGCTTCATTAAGCTGTGTAGTTGGATCCCATAAAGAAGGGGCACCCAGCACAGGCTGATACACACACAGGGACTTCTGTGGGCGAGACGGCTGGGGCGCGGAAACGTTTTTCTTGCGAAGATATCGGTACACCTGCTTGCCAGCAAATTCACTGTCTACCCTCAGCTCTCTAATTGAGGAGGGACACAGAGTTCCCGGGGTCATGTGTGGGTGGACCCATCCGGCTCCCGCTTCTAAAAGTATCAGGTTTATCATTGTGTTTTCACACACTCAGGCACCGAGAAGCGAAAAGCTCTTGTTTTCTGTGCTTTTCTATCTACTGTGACCACACCGACCCCCTCTGTTGCTGCCCTCCCAGACACCAGGTCTTACATGCGTGTCAGACGTGGCAGTAAAGCAGCCGTGTTACAACCTGTAATGGTAAAGGAACGTGAGTATAAAAATGATTTCTCTTTATTTTAAACTTATTTATAAAGTGAAAAAAAAAACAAACAAAAAACAAGCACTGCTTGGACTTTAGTTTTTGTTTTTTTTTTTTGTCTTTTTGCCTTATCTAGGGCCGCACCCACGGCATATAGAGATTCCCAGGCTAGGGGTCTAATTGGAGCTGTAGCCACCAGCCTTCGCCACAGCCACGCAGGATCAGAGCTGCATCTGCGACCTACACCACAGCTGACGGCAACGCCGGATCCTTAACCCACTGAGCAAGGCCAGGGATCTAACCCGCAACCTCATGGTTCTTAGTCGGATTCGTTAACCACTGAGCCACGACGGAAACTCGGCTTGGCCCTTAGTTAAACTTGCTGAATGGTGTGAGACTCCTAGCAGGAAGCCCATGTTACTTCAGTTCGATTTCTCTGTGTAGAAAGTGGGGGGAAAAAAGGAGGTGATTATCTCTGCTTTCTTCCTGACTCCAGAAGTAGGTCTCAGAGATGGTACCCAGGGAGGAAGCGTCAGGAACCGGCCCGGGGCCTTCCCACCTGCCGCCATCTGTCTGCGCAGGTGCTCTGCTGGAGCACACCTGCACTTCTGCCCCAGGGCAGGTGGGAAGCACCCCAGTGTCTCTGCCTATCTCTTCATTTCATTCTTGGATTCTCTCCTCCCAGCATATATGCTTGCCTTCAGCCTCCTTCCTGCCTCCTGGATGCAGGCAGACGTTGGCGTCCCTTTTCAATACATTCAGCTTGCAGTCGGCGACCCCCTCTCAGGTTGGTGCTGAGGCGGTGACGTAACCAGATCTGGACTGGCCAGACTTTGAGTTCGCACTAAGGGGACGGTTTATGAGTTCCTGTTTCCCTTTTCCCCTGCAACACGTTTATACGTGTGGACGCCTTCACACCTAGACACGGGGATGACTGGGTCCCCCCGTGACAAACCAGGTACAGAAGAAAGCTGTCCGCAGGCTCTTTCTGTCCCGTGGAACTAGCCCACCTGCTCACCCTCCTGTTAACCCAGGGACTGGGTACTACAAGCACCTGGGTGTGGTTCCTTCTAAGGTCCGTTTCCTTTCACCTCGTCTTTCGTATAAATGGACATCGAGCCTCTTTGCGCCCGGAGATCCTCTGAGCCAGCATTTCTGGGTGGGAGGAGACAAGGGTCCAGCGACATGAGGGCAGCATCTTGCGGAGAAGCCACGGATGGTGGAGATTTCTGCGGGAGATGCAGGCCTGGGAGGCTGAGCCCCTTCGCTTGAGCTGCAAAGGAAAAGGGGGGGCCTGGGGTCGTGGGGGTGGGGGGAATGTCCTCACTGCCCGCTGCCCTGCTTCCCCTGTCCTTTCTTGTTGGAGAAACTGCTCTCAGCATCTTTAACAGTTAGGGAAAAAAAAAAAGAGCAAAAAACCTTTTTCAGCTTCTTTTGGTGGGCGTCTTGACACAGTTTTGCATTTCAGCATCCTGAGAAATAACTTTATTCATGTACAACGAAATGCAGAAACGGTAGAATCAAATAATCATGATGCAGATAAGCAGGAAGGCACGTCCTGATGGGGTGGGCGTGGGGACCCGGGTCAGTAGAGCCGCAGGGACCCAGAGCGGGGAGGGAGAGCTTGCCACATGTGGTGCCTGTGCTCAGGGAAGCCACTTCCCCTCGGTCAGCACCTAGCCCGGCCTGGCTGCCAAGTGGGTTCCAGATCTTGAGTAAAACTTGAGTCTGCCCTTGCTGCATGCCCTCTTCTTCCTGGAGCTGTGTTGTTTGTCTCTCCTGTTTAGCCAGCCCCGTGCTCTCATAGAATAGATGCGGGGGAAGTGTTTAATGTTTAGTAAACCCACAAATACATAGAAACACGGGGAACTTTTGTTGCCTGCCCATCAGAGACAGGTAATGGCAGCCTTCTAATTACGGCAAGCTCACTTGCTCAACTGGGCAATGTCAAGTCCCCAAAGGGGTCTGCCAAGGACTGTCCATTTTAAGAGGAAGAATCAGCTGCCAGTGGTGAATTAAATAAGAATCTCGAGTTGGAAGTTTTCTTTCCATCCCCTTATCTCTCTGCGAAAAAGGAGCCCCCAAAGGAGATTGCGACAGAGCCAGCTGGCCGATGGACAGACCCCGGGTCTCTTCCTGGGTAAGACCGTCTCCTGGGCTCTGTTGCTGCCGCCGGGGCCAGTCAGTCACCTGAGTGTAGAATACGGCCACTGGAAAATGAATGGGAGTGATTTATGCTACATTCAGGCCAACTCCATTTAATAAGGGAAAGGCTGTCATGCAGTTCTCTGTTTGTTCCCCATCTGGCTGGACATAGACGAGTGTGGTTAAGAACTGGGAAAACAATAGCAAGGAGCTCCAACTGTAATGCACGGGGAACTATATCTAATTACATGTGACAAATCCATATAAAAAAAAAAAAAAGAACTGGGAAAACAGAGCCTGGGTCCCTGACTCACCACTTGAAGAAGAGCCTTCTAGAGACAGACGGCCACAAAGGTTTTGCTCTTTTATTGTTCTCCCCTCCTGTCATTGTCCAAGGAAAGTGCCAGAGTTGAGGGGGCGGGGAGGTGTAAGGATGAATGAGACAGGGGCCTTCTTTTTTTTTTTCTTATTTAAAATTTATATTGATTGATTGATTGATTGATTGCCTTTTTGTCGTTTTAGGGCTGCACCCGTGGCATATGGAGGTTCCCAGGCTAGGGGTCCAATCGGAGCTATAGCTGCAGGTCTACGCCACAGCCACAGCAACGTGAGATCCTAGCCACATCTGCAACCGACACCACAGTTCACGGCAATGCTGGATCGTCAACCCACTGAGCAAGGCCAGGGATCGAACCCGCAACCTCGTGGTTCCTAGTCGGATTCGTCAACCACTGAGCCACGACGGGAACTCCTTTTTTTTTATACATATATTTTTTTAATTTTAATTTTTTTTTTATTTGAGGGGCCTTATTCTTCTAGAGTCTCAGTTGATGTTGAGAGCGGACCTGATTTGGACCCAGGAAGCCTGCATTTCTGACTTGGGTTTGAGAGCTGGATTCAGGGTTCTCAATGACATTTCCCACTTCTAGCACCAGTCCCTGTTGTTTTCAGTCGTGCCCTGGTAACCTGACATAAATCGGTAATTTAGTTGAGTTGATTTCAGTGACTCTGACTCTGGGACCTGATCTTGACTAATATTAGACAAAAGCCACACTGGTTTACCTGGGGAGGTCAGTCCTTCTTTGTTGGTGAAGCTTGGATCTGCGCTGGTTCCCTAAGCAATGAGGCGAAATAACTTACGTTGAGTGGGGGGGAGATCAAAGGGTAAAGCAAGATAGCAGAAGTACACTTTGTGCCCTTCCACCGCTTCTGAGGTTCGATTCATTCTAAAGCAGATGAAAGCCTTCTGTAGGTGATAGTAGTGGCAGCTCATCCATGGAGAACGGGTTCCAGGTACCTCCTCCCTGATTCGTTGATAAGGGTGCATCACGGTGCCAAAGTCAGGATTTCCAAGAAGAGCCCCAGTCCAAGGAATCAGCTACATTCCGATGTCTGGATGGGACTGAAATGCTTACACCTGAATGGCCTAGCTGGAACACCTGTCCCTGGGTGTTCCGGAGGCATAGAGGTAGACGCGTAAGTGATTCAGCGCCTACATTAAATACCTGCTGTGTGCAAGGCATGAAATCACATGTGATTTGAGAGGGTGAAAAGACCAAAGCACTGCCCCCATCCTGAAGGACTTTATTTAGTGTCTAATGTGAAAGAATAACACACGGGCGCTTATAACAGAAGGTGTACATTTAGCAATAGTGACACGAACAGGGACTACTAATGAGGAGAAATGGGGAAGACTTCCCGGAAGAGGTGACCCATGAGTTTGGTGGGATGAGGAGGAGTTTGCCAGGTGGTGGTTGGTTGGGTGGAAGTGTCATGCAGCTTTTAGGCATGTGGAATAGCTTTAGCAAAGACATAAGACTTAGCCAAATAGTAAGATATATACACCTTGACGTGTACTTATATAGATATTAATATAATGCATGTTTACAACAATATATTGAGATATTTGTGGGTTATCTCATTTTTTTGGACATTATATTCTTAAAAAATAATGTATTAAATGACTAAAAGTGATTTTCTTATGCTTTTCTACAACCTCCCATGTTGACAATTTCAAATAGGGAAAAAAGTACAGTCACTGGACGTGGCCCAGTTTGAGTTCAGATAATATATGCATCGTAGTACTAGCACATACTGAATATTTTTTATGTGCCAGGCTCTTCGCATTTAATTGTCACCAGAATTTAATGAATTATATATTCTTATTGCCATTTTATGGATTAGGGCTCTGGGGCTCAGCAAGGTTAAGTGACTACAAGTGGCCATGCGGTTTAGAGATCAAGTAAAAGAATTATGACTCCAAAAATAGATCTGTGTACGTGTGGTCTTTGATAGGGGAAGGGGTCTCCGAAATAAATTCATCATCCTGTTGAGGACACCCGGAGGAGAAACGATCAGTTTGAATCCCTCTATAAACACGGTCATCTCCCGATGGAGATTACTAATGTCTGAGCTCCCGGCTACGGAACGCTTCTAAGAGGAGTACCTAGTTTCACCATGATGGTTATTGGTAAACAAACCTGGAATCTTTGGTTATTATGTCACCTGGGCCAGTTCCTTGGCAATCCTGGAATAGGCAATGGAGAAGGATTCCTGAACAAACTTGCTCCTTTGTGTAAGTGGTTCCGCGTGGGGCATGGATCACTTACAAATCTCATGGGCTAGTTCTGGGATTGCACACACCCTAACGTAACAAGAAAGGAATATTGATGCATACCGGTCTGTGTGTGGATCTCCAGAGAATTATCCTGCTGGAAAATGCCAGTCTCAAAAGGGCACAGCTGTTCGATCTCTCTATCATCTATCTCTAACGTTTTTAACGATAACATTTTAGAAACAGAGAGTACATTAGTGGTCGCTAGAGATTAGAGAATGGCAGTGGGGGGAGCTGGGTGTGGTTGTAAAAGGACGAGGGGGGAATGATGGAAATATTCTTTCTCTTGAGTGTGATTGTAGATACACAAAGCTACACACGTAATGGAATTGGAGAGAATTAAATAAAGAAGTGAGAACAGGTAAAACTAGGGAAATCTGAGTAAGGCTGGTGGATTTTCGCAATGTTGAGATCCTCATTGTGCCCTGCAGTCTAGTAAGTGTCACCTTTGGAGGAGGTGGGCAAATAGTGCAGGGTATCTGTATTATTTCTCATACCTGCATGCAAATCCATAGTGACCTCAATGAATATTTCAGTCAGGAACTCTCATCTGAGTCAATATTGTGCCATGTACCACTTCAGACACTTGTTCCATCATTTTACAAAGGCAGTCATTATAAAACAACACCATTCAGTTTTACCCAGCCCCAACTGTGTGCTATTACTTTAATGCCTTTTGCTTCTGCCAACATTATAAATTCTGCCCACAACGCTGTATTTGCTTTCAAAGCAGGTAGTTCCCACCTTGTGTAGTTTCGAGATACACAAATTTCAGTTATCACATTTATTTCATTAATATCAGTCTTCCAACCACACGATTTATATATCAGTTGCCAGGGTACTCAGTGAATAATTGTTTGGAACACCAAGTTTACTTTTAGCTTTCCCGTTCACAAACTACAACATAAATAGCAGATGGACATCAGGATCTGTAACTAACCATGTCACTTCTTGCAAAGTCTGTGATTATGGCATCTGTTACTTAGTTTGTGCACAGACAGCAAAGCATGCAAGTGTGTCACTTCTTTGTCTCCCAGTGACAAATCCACAAAACATTGCACAGAAACAGTCATACACATGAGGAAGTTGCAGGCAAATCAGGGAATTGTCCAACAAAGATAAAGTTGCAGCAAAGAAATGAAAATGAAAAACTAATTGACGATGGGAATGTTGGCACTGCCACCACCCGAGAGCCTCGGGCTAGACCGGGGACTTAGAGAGGATCACCAGCGCAATGAGCGAAGGATAACGGTTTCGGGAGTTCCGGTCCTGGCTCATCAGAAACGAGTCTGACTAGTGTCCACGAGGACACAAGTTCACTCCCTGGCCTTGCTCAGTGGGTTAAGGATCCGGTGTTGCTGTGAGCTGTGGTGTAGGTCACAGACACAGCTCAGACTCCTCGTTGCTGTGGCTGTGGCAAAGGCTGGGGGCTAAAGCTTCAATTCGACCCCTAGACTGGGAAATTCCATATGCTGCAAGTGGGGCACTATAAAAAGAAGAAGGATAACAAGGCTAATGATTTCGTTGAAGTAACGCCACACAGAAAGTCACACTATCAACTAATCTATGACAAAGGGGGCAAGAATATGCAATGGAGAAGATAGTCCCTTTGATAAGTGGTGCTGGAAAAACCAGAGAGCTACATGTAAAAGAATGAAATTAGAATATTTCCTAACACCATACACAAAAATAAATTCAAAATGGATTAAAGGCCTAAATATGAGACCAGATACTATAACACTCTTAAGAGGAAAACACAGGCCAAACACTCTCCAATATAAATGACAGCAACATCTTCTCGGGTCCACCTGTTAGAGTAATGATAATAAAAACAAAAATAAACAAATGGGACTTAATTAAACTTAAAAGTTTCTGCCACATCAAAGGAAACCCTAAACAAAATGAAAAGACAATCCACAGAATGGGAGAAAATATTTGCAAATGAAGAAACTGACAAGGGATTAATCTCCAAAATTTATAAACACCTCCTGCAGCTGAATACCAAAAAAACAAACAACCCCATCAAAAAATGGGCAAAAGATCTAAACAGACAACTCTCCAAAGAAGACCAAAAAACACATGAAAAGATGTTCAGCATCACTAATTATTAGGGAAATGCAAGTCAAAACCATTGTGGATACCACCTTACACCGGGCAGAATGGCCATCATCGAAAAGTCTACAAACAATAAATGATGGAGAGGGTGTGGAGAAAAGGGAACCCTGTTGGTGGAAAGGTAAATTGGTGTAACCACCATGAAAAACAGTATGGAGATGCCTCAGAAAACTAAAAATAGAATTACCATTTGATCCAGCAATCCCACTCTTGGGCATCTATCCAGAGAAAACCGTGACTTGAAAAGACACACATACTCCAGTGTTCACTGCAGCCCTCTATACAATAGCCAAGACGTGGAAACAACCTAAATGTCCATCGACAGAAGAGTGGATAAAGAAGTGGTACATATACACAGTGGAATACTACTCAGCCATTAAAAGGAACGAAATAATTTCATTTGCAGCAACGTGGATGGACTTAGAAATTATCATGTCAAGTGAAGTCAGTCAGATAGTGAGACACCAACATCATATGCCATCACTTACATGTGGAATCTAAAAAAAGGACACAGCGAACTTCTTTACAGAACAGATACTGACTCACAGACTTTGAAAAACTTACGGTTTCCAAATGAGACATGTTCGGGGGTGGAGGCATCGGCTGGGGGTTTGGGATGAAAGTGCTATAAAACTGGGTTGTGATGATCATTCTATAACCATAAATGTAATAAAATTCTTTGAGTAGTTAAAAAGATCACATTAAAAAACTGGAGCTATGTCATGACATTGAAAGTGCAAAGACTTAATCACGTAGAAACTTAATCAGTTAGAAACAGATTCAAACTTAAAAAAAGAGGTTAAATTTTTTTCTGAGGCACAGAAAAGATGCTCGCTCTGTACTATCATCGTGTTACATGAAGAGAAAAAGAAAGCACTCCTCAAACTACTCTTGAGAGTTTTTTAACAGAGAAAATACTCCAGCTCTCAGTGTGTCTCATGTTTTAAATTACAGTATACGAAACAGAAACTAATTTTACTGTCTTTTACTTTCCTATACATTTATGTAATCAATAGTACAGAGTTAACATTTTGACAAAGAATCTTAAAGATCATAGAACTTTCTTCTTTTTTTTTGGCCATGGTGTGCAGCAGCTTGATCTGGGATCTGTTTCTAGAATCAGGGATTGAGCCCAGGCTGCACTAGTGAAAGCACCCAACCTAACCATTTGACTAGGGAAATCCTCTGCCTTTATTAAGTCGCATTTTTAATGGAACTGTCTTAATATTCCCATTGGTTGTTCATATCACTTTGCACAGCTTCAACACACACACTATTATGATCCTTTAATACCATGAAAAGAAAGGCCTACCTGTAGTCAGGTGATTTTTTAGGAAATAATAAAAAGGGGAAAAAAACCCATAGTACTTTTTTTTTTTTTTGGTCTTTTTGTCATTTTAGGGCCTCACCCTAAAATGTGGTGGTTCCCAGGCTAGGGGTCTAATTGGAGCTGTAGCCACTGGCCTACGCCGCAGCCACAGCAACGTAGGATCCGAGCCACATCTGCGACCTACACCACAGCTCACGGCAATGCCAGATCCTTAACCCACAGAGCAAGGCCAGGGATCGAACCCGCAACCTCATGGTTCCTAGTCGGATTCATTAACAACTGCACCACGACGGGAACTCCTTAAACCCATAGTACTTTATATTTACCTCCTGACCGTTTCTGCTGCTCCGCTGGCCTCCCTACACAACTGAACACCCATCTGGCATTATTCCTCAGCGCTCCTTGAATCTACTGGTAAAGAGTTCTTTCAGCTTTAGTTTATTTAAGTATGTCCGCATTTCACCCTTATTTCTGAGGGATATTTTCCTGGGTAGAGGGTTCTGGGTTTTTTTTTTTTTTTTTTTTTTTTTTGGCTTTTTAGGACTGCGCTCATGGCATATGGAGGTTCCCAGGCTAGGGGTCAAATAGGAGCTACAGCTGTCAGCCACAGCCACAGCAATGGCGGTATCCGAGACTCATCCGCAACCTACACCGCAGCTCACGGCAACGCCAGATCCCCCACCCACTGAGCGAGGCCAGGGGTTGCATCCGAATCCTCATGGATTCTAGTCGGATTCGTTTCTGCTGCGCCACAAAAGGAGCTCCAGGTTCTAGGTCGAGAGGTGATTTTCTTCCAGCACTTTGAAGTTGTCCCATTGTCTTCTGGCTCCAGTTGTCTGATGTTGGAGATAAAGCCAACAATCCACATAGCCGTTCCCCTACAAGTAAGGTTCCCCACCCCTCCTCCCCCACAAGCTGTTTCAAGATTTTCTCTTTGTTTTTTTAGACGTTTTCCTATGTTGTGCCTCGCTGTGGTTTTCCCCCGTATTTATCTTGCTTGGGTTTGTTGAACTTCTTGGATGTGAAAGCTGATATTTTCCATCACATCTGGTAAATATTTAGCTATGGTGTTTTTTCAAATAATTTTCTGCTTCATTCTCACCCTCTCCTCCATGTCTCTGTTATCTGTAGGTGAGATTGTTTGGGTTTGTCACACAGATGTCTGAAGTTCATCTTCCTGTCATCATTTTCTCTCTCTTCTTAATATTGGATACTTTTCATTCATAACCTTTCAAGTTTACTGACGCTTCTGTTATCTCCAACCTGCTTTAAGCCCACCCAGTAGCTTTTAAAATTGTAGCTATTTCCCTTTTCCTTATAGAATTTCCCTTTGGTTCTTTTTATTTGGGTATTATTTACAGTTTTATTTCTCTGCTGAGAAGCTCCATCTGTTTTCTCATTAGACTGTACTTTCCTTGAATTTTTAAAGTTCCTTGAACATATTTGTAGGAGTTGCTTTAAATCTTTGCTAGAGCCAACATCTGGATGATTTGAGGTTGTTTCGGTTAACTACGCTTTTTTCTCCTTTGCAGTCGGTCTTGTTTTCCCGTTTCTTAGCACCTCTAAGAATTTTTATAGTTTAGTGGACATTGTTGACAGCACATTATAGAAACTGGATTCTGTCATTTTTTTTTTCTCGGAAAATGGTAGTTTTTATTCTACAAGGTAGTTTGGTTACTGACTGATGGACTTGAACTCACACAGAGTTGAGTTTATGTTGTTGGGATAATCTGAGGAAAGCCTAGGTGTTTCCAGACTCCCTCTAGCGTAGCATTCCCTCCCCCAGGACTTCATCAGTGCTTGTTGCCTGTCGAAGCTGTCAGGGAGGGTCCAGGATGCCTTTGTCCTTAATCCTAAGGCATGTCTTCTTGGTTTCTCAGCTGGATTCTTGGAAAATTAACGAGATGTGACTGTGCTCTCTGCTTGAGCGGGGCAGTATTTCCGGGGCTCCCCAGAGCATCTTCTCTCTTCAGCTTTTAGGACTCACTCTCTGGTGGGCCCCGTCGAGTCTCACCCCAGACACATGCAGCCCAGACTTTGGCTGTGGATTTCTGGGGAACCCCTGCATACACTCCTGACAGCTGTCTCCCCACAGACATGCCACTTCCTTCTCTCCGGTTCTTTGCCCTAAGAACCCCAGCCTCTTTAACTGTCCCAGGGTCTGAGCTCTGCATCTGCAGCCCAGTAGGTCTGCTGCGTTGTGCTTGCACTCCAGCTCGTGTTGCTAATGCCAGGAAGTGGTCCATAGGCAGATCCAAGGTACTCATGAGGCTTGCTTTGTGTTTTTCTTCTCTCAAGACTGGGGTCTGGAAAATGTCTGTTGTCCATTGCCTAATCGATTTCATTCCATGTTTATGGTTATTTAAGGTAAGGAGAGTCCATTACCAAGGACTATGTCTTGTTCAGTGACCTCCCATTCCGTTTGACTGGATCATTGCCTAAAGGCTGGAGGCAAAGTGCGTGGGAGACAAACATTAATTTGGCATAACTGTGGTTTCTGGAGCATCATCTATATCATTGCTCTTGATACCCAGTCATTAATTTTATACTTAGTCTGAGTTTTTCTAAAACCATCCTTTTTTGTGAAAGTTATGAGTCTATGTGAAATTCATCCCAGAGTTGGGTGGACCCAGGAAATAAACCCTGGCTTTCATGTTCCATATGGTTAGTGGACAGTTAGTTTCATGAGAATATTAGAATGACAAGCTATGAACTGAGCAAGAACAAACAAAACCATATTCCCTGGGTTCCGTGGTACACATCAGCTCTCATTTTAACAGCTCTGAAATGTTAATGTATCTTACAATAGAAGCTTACGTTTTTTTGCCACCATAAAAAAGCTAAAATAAAACTGATGATTTGTCTTAAAACCAATGGAATTTATAATCAGGAAAAGATATTTGTAGGCATCTGGTAAATTGTACTCTATTCAGTTGCTATTTCATTTGGCTCCAAATTTCCAAATACTTTCAGATACTTTTCCAGATAGTGTCAGTAGAAATTGCCTCTTTTCTTCATAGAAGATGAAACAATAGGAAATTGATTTTTTTTAAAAACATCAGTGGATTTTAGGAAAAATATTCTGCCTTCAATGTGGCTCTGTGTTGAAATGCATCTGCATATAAAAATCTGAAAAATTAAGTTTCTTTGCATAAAGGACAGTACCATGTTGATGAAGATGGTGGTGATGGGTGATGGTTAGTTTTGGGGGGTCTTACCTGAGACATTGACCCAAAAGACCCCTGAGGGACTTACCTTCGAACTCTAGAATTCCATTCCTAGAGCCATAATGTTCATCGCCCCATCACTGGATATCTCCTGACCCACACAGATTAGCTCAAATTATGACAATTTATTATGTAAGATTGATTCTACAGGCATATTGTGCACCTACCATGGAACCGCATTTCCCATCACGTCGTCATTTCTTGTTTAAGGAAAGAAATGCTTCTCCTATCTTGACATGTTTATCATTGCACGTCTGAGCTAATTATCTCTATGGGCTCAGCCTTGCTCCTGAAACTGATAGATTATTATCATGTCCTCTGGAAATGATGCATGCCATGCGTGTGCAGCTGTGTGCCAGAAAGAAACAGTTGTTGAAGTCTTTATCTGCAGGGTTTACCGGCAATTGCATCTTGTATTCAAAGAACCAGTTGCATGTATGCCAGCATGGGCTAAGATGATGTAGATAAAGCCATGCATCTACAGTACGTGGTATACATTATGTGTAATACACATATGCGGGGCCTAGGTTTGCTTTGCTGCGTAGCTCGAGCTCAGTAACGCTCCTATCAGCATGATGTCGTAGCTGAGATCTAAGGTGTTTTGTCTCTCATCTGTTTATCTCTAATTTTTCTCTGTGTCAGGTTCAGAATTTAATAACTCTTCTCTCCTTCGAGCTCTGTCTTCTGATCTAAACCCTTCGGGCATCTTAGCAGCTAACAGGAGAGATAAGGAGCATTCTTTCTGAAACTGGGAAGTTAGGGCTCCGTTTTCCTTAAGACTTCAAATCTGCCCGAACCGCCTGCTGGCACAGAGACTCAGGAGAGAATATCATCCGGGGGCTTTGTCTAACCATGGCTCTGACTCTCCTCTTTTTTGGGGGAGAACTCATACTAGCGATTCAGAGTTGGGACAGCCAGGCGGGGAGGGGACAGCATTCACCCTCTCCAGAGTGGTCTACTCAGTCCTCTGCTCTCCGTGGGACTCCAGGAATTATACCCAGAGCTCAGTCCAGTTGATATATTGAATGATTGATGATATTTCCTGGCTGGCAAGAACACTGGCTGGCTGAAGTGAGCGCTATCTACACGGCAAATGGCCCTTCTGAGCATGTTTGAAGCTCTGTTTCTCTAAAAAAAAAAATACTACCAGACCCAAGAAATGTAAGATTCCTGATGCTTTTAAAAAAATTGAATGTGGTCGTTATGGCACATGAAAAATTGGTTGGATAAAGTAGGAGGCTGCAGAGGAGGCCTGTGATCCAACCTGCAGTTCTAATGGCCTGTTGCTTAGATTCCAAGTCCTGTGTGTTATTATTATTATTATTATTATTTTTCAGTCTCAGAGACCTTTCAATCCCCAAGGCTTCTAGTTGCTTCTGTGCAGTGTGTTCCCTTAATTCCTCTGCAGACATTTTCTCACACATTTGGAGGTTAAAAGGAAGGGGGGAAAATGCGTCCAAAACATAACCCCCAAACTAAAAAACATTAGTAGGGCATGTTGAAGCTGGGAGCCCAGTTACCGTGGCAACTCGGGTTTGCCAAGTTCCCCTCTCAGAAAGCTGGAGCTTTGCTCGAATTGGTTGCTTCTCGGATGGGCCTCCACCACTGGGTATGTGGCTGAGGCCAAGTGCATTGAAGGCAAAGCTGGATTTGGAACGGTCCCCTCTCCTGGGAGCATCGTCTACGTGGCAGCTACTGATTCCTTTGTTTGAATCCATCTCCTGCCCACAGCCTCTCTCCGGGGAAGACAGAGTAGGCCAGAAGCTTCTTGGCCATTGTAGCTGGGGAGAGACTTTAAAAAGGTAGGGAATTATCTGGTCTCTACAAGGACAAGGCTCTATAGAGCCCTGGTGAGACATTTTGTCCTGCTGATAATTCTTCTCAGCAAACACTTCTGGCTTTTTTTCCAGGCACAGGGAACCAGACGACCAGGGAAGAGTCAAAGTAGGAGCTGGAAGGACCCTCGACGGTGCAGGGGGCTAAGAATCCGGCTGCAGTGGTTTGAGTTGCCGCAGAGGTGCAGGCTTCATCCCTGGACCCACGCAGAGGGTTAAAAGATGAAGTGCTGTCTCGATTGTGACTCAGATTCAGTCCCTGGGCCCAGGAACCTCTACATGCTCTGTGTACAGCCATTTAAAAATCAAAGTAGGGAGTTCCCTTTGTGGCTGAGTGGTTAACAAATCTGACTAAGAACCACGAGGTTGCGGGTTCGATCCCTGGCCTTGCTCAGTGGGTTAAGGATCTGGCGTTGCCGTGAGCTGTGGTGTAGGTTGCAGACGCGGCTCGAATCCCACGTTGCTGTGGCTGTGGCGAAGGCCGGCGGCTACAGCTCCTGTTAGACCCCTAGCCTGGGAACCTCCATATGCCACGGGTGCAGCTCTACATAAAGGCAAAAAGACAAAAAAAAAAAAAAATCAAAGTAGGAGCTAAATAGACCTCACCTTTGAGGTTCTGGTGGTTTCGCTGAAAAGCCATGGCATGTATAAGGCAGCAAATGAGAAGTGTAGATAACATTTTCAGAGGAGCTAGAAGACGTTGAAGGCAAGGGACTAGGCAAGCAAAGAGGATAACAGAGAGAAGAGGGGCTGGAGCTCAGGATGGAAGGAAAGTGATGATAAGCCCAGGTCACAGCACCGTAAACACCTGCTAGATGGCTAGGCCACCTGGTGCCACTCATGTGTGGGAGCAGGATGGAAACAATTTAGGGCTGGTGGTTGGGGCTCTATTCTGGCGTGCCTTTAAAATAAGAGTAAAACTTTAACAAAGCCCCACATAGGTTGATGAACATAAACTTTTCAGAAGTTTAATATGGATGGCAAACTGCTCCGAAAAAAAAAAAAAAAAAAAACATTGAAAGGGAAGAAACAAACGAGGGAACTCATAGGACACTCTTTCAATTTCACTTATTTACTCTTTCTGGAAAGCTTATAAGGTTCTGGTGCTTCACAGAGAAGATAGAACCATTTTTGAGCCATTTTTTTTTTTAACTCTTCTTTATGAAACATACTGGAGTCCACTGAATGTGTCTTTGGTTCACATGTCTCAAGGTCCTCCATCTATCTGTCAAAACCCAATTTCTACACTTAGGTCGACATTATTTATCTCAGGAAATGGAAATTTGGCTTTTTCTGTAGCAGGACATGACATCTTTAAGCTCGCCAGTCTCCGGTCCCTCACCAGAAGATTGGACCTGTTTGTAAAACACCTTTGCAGGGAGGCTGCAGGGCCCCACTTTCATTATCCAAAATAAACATCATAAGTTTCCCTATCACAAGCCTGTTACAGATTTTATGCAGAAGAAACATGTTATCATCATTTTATTCCTGTTACTACTAGCGAGAAAATTACATTTCCTTTCTATGATATTTTTTTATTTTCTAAGTAATTCTAAATAAATAATAAAACTCTGTAAACATCTACCAGTGGTGGTAAACACCAGTATGAATTAATGGAGCATCTGAATGCTAAAATATGTTTTTAAAGAAGAAATGCCATTAACAGAAAAAAAAAATCCAATTCAAGCAGGGGCTGTTGGGAAGGCTACCTGTAGTGGTCCTTCTCTTATTTTCAGAGACGTGTTGATCCAAGGCCACCCAAGTAAGTAATAGTTCCCATTTTAACCAATACAATCGGCAGGAAGAGCCACCGGCTGACACAGAGATGCTGCCTCAGAGGGACATCCAGTCTCCAGGTGGTGTTCTCTGCACCACAACTCTAGTCACCCTAGAGCTGGCACTCTGTGTAATGTGAGCGTGTCAGATATTACAGCGGAAGGAAGACAGCGACAGAGGGCGGAAAGTAGCAGAACAGGCAGGAGAGATATTTTGTTGCTCAGCAAGGAATCAGTACTGGTACCTTACATTGATCCTAAAGTAAAAGCGTCTATTGCTTTTAAATGTATACGGCTGTGACTCAACTACTAAGGATCTGTGGCAGAAAAACAGTTACTACCACATAATAATAACTGTTATGGCCTCTTTCAGTGAATCACCCTTAGAACCCAGTGAAGGGGCTGTTATTATCCCAATATCACAGATGAAGGAACTGATGTTCAAAGACATCGGGTGACTTTCTGAGACCACACAGCTAGTGGGGCTGGGAGGTAAGGATGCAAAGCCACATTTGACTCTGCCTCCTCGGGGAACAGGTCCTAAAGAGGAATTTGCAGTCAGCGTACAAAATGCGCTTAAATGAATGCTTCTAAAGAGCCCGATGAGGCTTGGATATCTTATGCTCTCCTAGGAAGCAAAATATTTTCCCAGTGATCCCGGATACAGAGAACTGCACATTCAAAGCCCATGGTGCCCAGACAGGAAATTGAAACATATGAAATGGGCAGGGACAAGGACCACGAGGAGCTGCTGGGCTGGCTTGTGGGAGAGGAGGGAACTATAGCATCCTGGTCTGCCGAAGACAGCAAAACTGGTGGAAGAAAAGATATCAGCTTATTCAGTATCCCAGCTTTTCAACTGAGGGATGTACAGAATTCTCATGTGCATCTTTTCCCCCATCCAATATGTTAAAAAGACCAGAGTGTTGTCCAAGTTGGCACCAAATCAGAGAAGACTTTTTACAAATTTTGGCCCAGAACAATGATACTACATCTATTAGGAAAGTGCAGTGAGAGCCAGTGCCAGTGTTGGGCTAACTTAGAGATGAAAAACAGCTAGTCGAGAGGTTCATACCAAGGCTCAGAGCGGGTGGGGTCCAGACGGTGATGGGAGTTCTCAAATCTGACACAGAGACCGCCTTAAGATGCAGGTCTGGCTGGGTAGAAACTGGGGAAGCTTTGGCAGCTAAGGACACACTCTTGAGGCCACATGTACAAAGCAAGAACAAACGTGTATAATACTCTGAATAATGAAAAAAATATTAAAAGATTCTAACAAGTATTCAGAAGGGTAAAAAGGTGCTAGCATCTTTATAAGATCCAAAAGACATCAGCAAATTTGCTCTTAAGTGTGTACCCCAAAGTGTGGTGGGGAAGAAAAAAAAAGGAAAAGAAAAACAGCTGCTCAAAGACAAACCTGAATGTGAATATTCATGGCAGCTCTATTCACAGTAGGAAAAAGCGGAGTCCACCCAAACGTCCATCCAGGGTGGACAAGTGGATACAATGTGACGTTACGTGTGACCAGCGTGGAGGAATGGAATGGGATTCGGCCGCTGAAGGGTATGTGGCGCTGGCACGAGCTGCAGCATGGATACGCCTTGAACACATGATGCCGAGGGGAAAAACTCTGTCATAGAAGGCTCCGTGTCATACGGTCCGCATCCCGTGAACCGTCCAGCACGGGCGGGTGCACAGCGACAGAAGGTGGGTTAGTGGTGGCGTAAGGCTGGGGAGGTGGGGAGTGCGGGCTTCCCTTGATGGTGATGAGAAGGGAGCCTGGGCCAGACCTGGGAACTTGTGAGAAGCCCTCGGAATGAGTGCCTCGTGCGTATGGGTTAAGAACCTCCCAATAAAGATGTTCCTAAAAGTTACATCAAAACAAGGCATACCTGGAGTTCCCTTCATGGCTCAGTGGTTAACGAATCCGACTAGGAACCATGAGGTTGCGGGTTCGATCCCTGGCCTTGCTCAGTGGGTTAAGGATCTGGCGTTTTTGTGAGCTGTGGTGTAGACTGCAGATGTGGATCAGATCCTGCATTGCTGTGGCTGTGGTGCAAGCCAGCAGCTACAGCTCTGATTAGACTCCTAGCCTGGGAATCTCCATATGCCCTGCGTGTGGCCCTAAAATGACAAAAGCAAAAAAAAGAAATCCTTTAAGGAAAACTTTGCCAATGCCCAATCCTCATTGCTTAGCTCTTTCTTTTCGTATATTTAATGAATCATGTTCCAGTATGCCCTAACTTACTGTTTATCATGATTTTTGTTTGTTTCTTATCTGTAGTCCCCTAAATAGAATGGAAGCTGTATGTGGGTAGAGATCATTGTTTTGTTACAAGTGCATTCAAAGCTCCTGGAACGATGCCTGGCATTGAGTAAATTTTGGTTGAATTAAAAAAAAAAAAAGATGTTCCTAAAAGGGACATTCCTGCCACGTGGGCCTCCTGACCCCCAACTCCTCTCAGAACCCGTGGCTTCTGATAAGGGCCAGGCTGGGGTGGCACCTTTGCTTCGGGGATGTCAGGCAGTTTGCAAGCACTGATCAGTCTCTGGGCTGGCGGGGCAGTAAGCACAGCGTTACCTCTCAGACAAACATTCCAGGAAAGCCACTCAGGGCCCCTGCGCTGGCGCAGCAGAGGAAACCCACTTCCTGCTTCCAGTTTGCTCAAGAGCATCTTGAGGATATAGGAAGGGAACTCGTCCGTAGGGGATATCCAGCAGGATCTTGCCTTCTGTAGGACATCCTGTAAACCCTAAACGTGGCTTACCTCTCACATCAGCATGGGAGGCTGGGGATTGTCCCACTTACGGAGCTGAGCTCCAGAGAGGCTGAGGGCACCAGGCAGGGTCCTCGGTTCCCAGCAATAGAAATCAACCCTGGACTACGGGGAAGAGTCCACGCTCTCTGCCTCGTTCGAGCTTAGGCCAGTGGAGGAGCTGGTTGAAGGGAAAACATGTGAAAACGCACTATGTCACGTGGCGGTACCTTGAGGGTCTAATGGGGGCATCGGAGAGCGCAAGGGACCCACAGCCCAGCCCGGGGTGTGTCAGGGAAGGCTTCCTGGAAGGAGGTCCGGACCAGCGTGTGGATGAGCTATGGTCCAGATCGTAGCTTCCGACGAGCTCGCTCTCCTCTTTCCTGTTAGGGATTTGCTGAAAGCATAAATAACCATCCTGTTGTATTTATCACTCTTCATGAAAAGGATTCTTATTATAGTGAGAGCACTGTCCACAGCAGCAGAGGTGGGCCCCTGCTCACGGAGGCTTCGCAGCCATCAGTGCCTCACCTGGTCATTCACTCATTCACTCCCGTGGTCAACCGATGTTCACGGGGCGCCTGCTGTGTACCACGCCCAGTTCTAGGCACCGAGGAAGCACAGTGACCGAGACAGCGTCAGCTTACGTCCCCGTGGGGAAGGCACACAACAGACAGACGAATATATAACACGGTGTCGGAGACGAAGTCCTAGAGCCAAAGCAGAGGAAAGGCCAGAGAGAAAACAAGGTAGAGGGCCTGCTGCTTCAGCTAGAGGTATCTGGGGACACGTGGTAAGTGCCCAAGACCAGAAAATACTTCTTGTGTCTTGAGGGAGGGAGGTAGGGAGTTGCAATTCCTCTGAGCAGGTCAGACTGAAGGTTTCTTAAAGAGTAGAGGCTTTTTTTTTTTTTGCAGATGACATCTGGCCGCTTGCACGTTAGTTACTGCACAGAATGCCCACGTGGCCCAGGGTGTAGGGAGCACGTGGGTGAGAGTGAGAGGGAGGTAAGGGCCAGCGGGCGATGGGGCCTTGGACTCCCCCCATGTCGCCTGCCCGGGCACTAGGCATGCACGTGTCAGGCCCTGGGGAACTCTTAAGGAGTTGTGAGTGGAAGGCTCAAGATGGCTTTGAGCCATCAGAAAGTTTAATCTAGTGGCTGCACGGAGACACCATCTGAGGTGGGGCCAAGACTGGGGTTGGGCATGATGGCCAGCCAGCTGTTGCGGGCTCCAGCTGAGAGGTGGAGAGGACGGAGCTGGCGCCAGCGAGGGAGGCAGAGGGGAGAGGCTGGGATCTCCTCCCAGATGTCAGCGCCAGTCATGCCCTGTGTGCAGAGAGAGGGGCCGACAGGGCCCCCCACTTGATACCGTTTGTTGAAGACCCCAGTGGGCGAAGGCGGCCACTTTTTATCTTGCGTAGACTTGGTGAAGCCCTAAAATAGAGCAGTGTGCTCGGTAACAGTTGTTTAATTAATTAATTAATTAATTAATTAATTAATCTAAAGTTGGGGGGGGTTCTTTCGCTATTTTAGGGCCGCACCTCACCTGCAGCATATGGAGGTTCCCAGGCTAGGGGTCTAACAGGATCTGCAGCTGCTGGCCTAAGGCACAGCCACGGCAGTGTGGGATTGGAGCCCCATCTGTGACCTACACCACAGCTCACGGCAACTCCAGAGCCCCAACCCACCGAGCGAGGCCAGGGATCAAACCCACATCCTCACGGATACTAGTTGGATTTGTTTCCATTGTACCACAAAGGGAACTCCTAAAATTGTTTTTTTTTTTTTTTTTTGCCTTTTTTTTGTCATTTTATGGCCGCGGGTTTATGGCCGCACCCGCGGCATGTGGAGGTTCCCAGGCTAGGGGTCTAATCGGAGCTGTGGCCACTGGCCTGCGCCGCAGCCACAGCAACGCAGGATCCGAGCCGCGTCTGCAACCTACACCACAGCTCACGGCGACGCCGGATCGTTAACCCACTGAGCAAGGGCAGGGATCG
>PVHT020000113.1:260756-276005 GCA_004024745.2 Catagonus wagneri
TTGGTTTTTATTGAGAACAGAAATCCAGATTTTTTTTGTTTGTTTGTTTAGGGCTGCACCTGCAGCATATGGGGGCTCCCAGGCTACGGGTTGAATCAGAGCTATAGTTGCTGGCCTACAGCACATTCCCAGCAACATCAGATCCGAACTGCATCTGCAACCTACACCACAGCTCATGGCAATGCCAGATCTTTAACCTACTGAGCAAGGCCAGGGATCAAACCAGCAACCTCATGGTTCCCAGTCGGATTCATTTCTACTGCACCATGGCGGCAACTTTGGAAATCCAGATTTTGCATGAAAAGATCACGGGCGGGGGGGGAAGTGGTTAAACCGTAAGGCCAAAGTTTACTTATAGTTGTGAAACTGGATAATAAATTTTGATCCCTTCAATGTGATCTCTCCTGGAGCTTCATTTATTGTCTCTCTTTCGATTCTCCAATCTACCCTCCACTAAGTCTTCCCTCTTAGATTACAGGTATACTCCAGAAACTTTCATCCTCAATAATAACAAACCTCACATTCAGCTCCCTCTCTACCCTCGTGTACAACAAGCTGTCATTATTTTGTAACTCTTACTATCGCATTTCAGAGAGTACTTTGAAATGTCATACATATTGCTTTCTTCATCTTTGTTTCATGTTTCAAAGTTCCATTAAAGTGTAGTTGATTCACAAGGTTGTGGTAATTTCTGCTGTGCAACAAAGTGACTTGCTCATACACACCTCCGTTCTCTTTCAGATTCTTTTCCCACACAGATGATCCCAGAATACTGGGCAGAGTTCCCTGTGCTACTCAGCAGGTCCCCGCTGGCCAATCATTCCATATACCACAGTGTGCATAATGCGGTTCCAAACCCTCAATCCATCCATCCTCCCAGCCTGTCCATTCCCCAGCCTGTCCCCCTTGGTAACTATAAGCTTGTTTTCAAAGTCTGCGAGTCTGTTTGTACTCTGCAAATAAGTTCATCTGTATCCTTTTTTTTTGATTCCATATATAAGTGATATCACACGGTGTTTGTCTTTCACCCTCTAACTTCTCTTACTATGATCATCTCTAAGTCCATCCATGTTGCTGGAAATGGCATCATTTTGGTCATTTTATGGCTGAGTAATATCCCACGGTGTAACGGTTGTTTTAAATAGATTTCCTGTTTTGGTTTTGCCTTCACTCCCCATGACTGTGTCCGATCGAGGTGTGTATATCCAAGCCTAAAGGAAGGATTTTTGCTTCTCAGTTTGCTCTCTCACGGCGTGTTGGATTCTGATAGGAGTTCACGGGGCGGGGAACAGCATCTTCGTGAATACCTTCTCTCAGATCCCTTTACTCCAAGGTAGCAGAACACAGCATCGCAAATGCTCTGTCCTTTCTGAATCAGGCCTGTATCCCTCAAAGCCCGTTGGGAAGCCACCGTCAGGCCCGGTTCCATGATTTGCCGCTCTCGCTGGTCCAGATCTACTGAAAAGCGGCCGCAGCCCCACTGCCTGGGACCCCATCACCCACAATGGGCTGGTGTTCCCGGCAGCACCCTTCCTTGGTTACCACTGGACATCCACGCACTGTGGGGGAGGCGAGTCTCATCTCCTTTGGCTGTGGGGATGGGGCGTGGACGTACTGCCTTGTGCTGGGACCTCACAGAATCAGGAGGCTCTTAGACTGAGGATCCCCCCCTGAGGATGAGAACTCTCTGAGACTCCATCTGACTCACACCTTCCAGCTTTGCGAAGTCTTTCCCTCTCTCCTGGCCTCCACGCATTACATCCACAACGTGCCCTTGTTACTGACTCCGGTGTGCGGAGGAAAATTAACTTGGCTCCTGCCCTGAAATTGCTCACAGTCTGTTGGTAAAGAATGATAAATAAACAGATGACTAAAATATAGTAAAAGAGGAGCTGGGGTAGAGATTTATCTTTCCACTTTTAGAAGGTTTTTAAAGAAAAAAAATCAGAGAGGCTTATAAATTTCACTTTAATTTCCTGTTAGAGGGTTTACAGATATATTTTAATGCATCGCCAACCCTACATCAAGGAAAAAAAATGTTACTTCAATCTCCTCATCTATATTTCTCCCTGAGAATCAATTGCCTTGTTCAGGAGTCACGGGCACAAGTGCCTTCCAGGGCCTGACAGGTGCTGTGAACGAGTGCTGGGCTTCAGGGAGGCCGGGCACGGGTGGTAAACTGAGGCGGCTTCTATTCCAACGCCGGCAGCTGCTACTCGGAGCAGGCAGATTGTTGCCGGGCAGAAATATGCTTCCAATGATGCCAGATCTTATAATTTTTCAAGAGAAACTGGGTTTTATGTGAAATCTCTGATTTTTAAATGTTAGCAATGAACTCAAAAAAAAAAAAAAAAAGATGCAGCGCCAATGAAATTCTTTGGGGGCTAGATGGGCCAGAGTGACAGCAGTTAGTGTCCTAAAGGAAAGGTTGTCTGAGTTCCCGCAGATGAGAAGTAAGGACCAGAACAGAAGTGCCTGGAGTTATCAAATAGCTCTCATCACTGAATAATGCCTTTGTTTTGAAGAGACAGAAAGGGAAACTCAAATGCTTGTCATTTGCTTTCTTCTCTTTGTTATTGCAAAGCACTCTGCAGGATTTGAAGAAAAATAACTCAACTCAACAACACTGTTTTTCTCTGAAGATGAAACGGATCCAGAACACACCCAGTGGAGACTCCCGACTGAGGCTGACCATTTTCCTGCTCCCCCTGCATGCAAACCAAGTGAGCTACGCTGTGCTTGGCTCTCCTTGGCCGGAACAAGCAGAAGGCTGAGGGTTAGGGGCGCCGGCTGCCCTGGAATAGGGGTCCCCTCTGACAGCAGGTCCACCCAACTTCCTGGCCCTGGGATTCCGAGGACCCGGCCCCCCTCTTTCCCCGTTGCCTCTCCTCTGAAGGTTCTGGAAGGAGCACCTGGTGTGGAGGTCAGCCTTTCGAGCTGTGCCTGACCCCTGACTTGGGCATCACTCAGTGTGTCTGTGTCTGGCAGCTACAGCCCAAAGGAGGGAGACACGCTTGATCTTGGCCCATTTGATGTAAAACTGATGTGACTTTGCTGGGAACAGCGGAGCCTCCTCAGGGCCTTGGGGGGTGGGGGTGGGAGGTGCCATCCCTCGGGCGGGCTGTGCTCCCCTGACTGTCGACGGGGGCCAGATGCCCTTTTGCTTTCCACCAGCCAATGGCTATAAATACAGTCACATTTCCCACATACTGTATTTATGTTTCAGAAAATGTCTGCGTGCATACGTAATGGAGGAGATATAATTATAATATTTCAAAACTGGCCAAATTTCGTGAAATATAAAATAACAGATGGCACCACACAATATTGGTGCGGTGCGCTTCATTTAAATCATAACTCGGGCCGGAAAATGTTCCCAATTGGTGCAGGGCGGTGATGAGCATGTGTGTGTGTGCTGGGAATGTCCCCAGTCGGTGGAGGGTGGCCTGGTCCCCCTCTTTGTCCTCTGGAAGCATCTCTTTTCAGGGAAAGCAGAGTCATAAAGACATGCATTCCCAGGAATCTCAAGTTGGGTCTTGTGGATCTCCCAGTTTTTGGACTGCTCGGGTTTCCTTTGGCTGAAGAAGAGAAAGCGTGAAAAACAGAAGGCGTGACGTCTGAACTCCGGCTTGGACAGCACCAGCTCATCAGACAGTGCATTGGACGGCGGGCCCTGGGTACCACGGCTGATACGGACCCTGTGCTGCTGTCCGTTATTATTGAACCACCAGGAAGCTGTCGCTAACATTTAAAACCATGAGATACATATTTCCAGCCTCGCCTGCGGCTGCTCTAGCCTTCCTGGAAGCTTGGTGTACTAGCAGGTGACACCCGCTTTGTCTGGACTCCGTGGCTTGTTCCCACCTTCGCCCAAAGCCCACACAACCAGAGATCTCCCTGGCCTCCCAATGGCCCGCAGGGTGCTGGAGAGGGGGTGGACACTTAGTTCGCTCTCAAGGGCATAGGCTTGTCCAGAGGGAAGGCTGGACTGCAGGACCCCCCTCTCGCCCCCCAGGTCCCATTGTGCCTCAGGAAGATCAGGATTCATGTAAGTGGCTAACTCTCCAAGTTAGTCACATGTCTGCTTTTTTCCCCTCTCCGTTGCGCTTCCCATCCCACCGAAGAAATCATACAATTTGGCAATAAGGTTTCAGACTCTTCAATTCACAAAAAATTGGGGCCGAGGAGCTCCCGGAGGCTGGCCTCCTAACCTGAATGAATGTGAGGTCTCTTAGCTCAGCCTCTATTGAGTCAGGGGCAGCACGATAAGCCCCACTGGGCCCCAGCCATGACAAAGACCTTCCTCTGGGAGCCTGATCGTTCTTTCCCTGTTCTAGTCTTTTTTTTTTTTTTTAATTTTTACATCCATAAACGTGGCCTAGGGAAGTTCCTGGGCCAGAGGTCAAATTGGAACTGCAGCTGGAGCCTACACCACAGCCATGGCCATGCCGGGTCTGAGCCACATCTGTGGCAACACCAGATCCTTATCCCACTAAGGGAGGCTAGGGATCGAACCTGCATCCTCAGAGAGATGTCAGGTCCTTAACCTCCCGAGCCACAGTGGGAACTTGTGCCTTTTCTAGGCTTTGCTCAGGAGGAGCTTCTGGAGAAGTCCACAGAGCGGGCAGCGCCAACGTCCAGTGACTAGCACGATGGAGGCGCACAGGTAGAGGCATTTCATTTGCTCTCTCTCTTCAGAGGACAGACTCCCAAATGAGGTCCGGGTGAGCTTTGAACCGTCTTGTCTCTGTAGACTGGGAGGTGCCCTTCTCTTCTGGAGTTTTCCTCCCTAACGGGTCCTCCGGTCAAAGCTGGAAACACTTCTGTTCTGTTTGTGCCATGAACACAGCGAACACAGAAATGCCCCAGTCCACGCGTGTGCTGGGCTGTCTCCTCTGTGCATCGCAGAGGAAGGAAGGCGGGGGCTGGGCAGCGGCTGGCGGAGCCCCAGCAAAGGAGAGGGCTGCCCTTCCGTGTGAGACGGGCTGGTGGGGGCTGTGGCCATGGTCTGCGACTTGGTATTTATCTGCAAATTAGCACAGAATAAAAATAATCGGTGGCTATGCTTTTGAATGCTGCCTTTATCCTTCCGCAGGGAAATGTTTTCTATAGTTCTTACTCATCACAGATACCTGGGAATCAAGAACATCAGGACGCTGATCTTTGAACAAGTATGGCCACAAGTGTTACCTGGGCGACGGGCTAAACCACCTGTTACAGAGCTGCCCAGTGGGTAGAACAACCTTTAATGGGTGGTGGCAGATTTCAGCTCAACATAAGGAAGAACGTTCTTTTTTTTTTTTTGTCTTTTTGCCTTTATCTAGAGCTGCACCTGCGACACATGGAGGTTCCCAGGCTAGGGGTCTAACAGGAGCTGCAGCCGCCGGCCTTCGCCACAGCCACAGCAACATGGGATCCGAGCCGCGTCTGCAACCTACACCACAGCTCACGGCAAAGCCGGATCATTAACTCACTGAGCAAGGCCAGGGATCGAACCCGCAACCTCATGGTTCCTAGTCGGATTTGTCAACCACTGAGCCACGAAGGGAATTCCAGAAGAATATTCTTTTTTAAAGCTGTTTAAAAATTAGAGTTTATTTACAGTGTTCCATGCAGCAAAGTGACTCAGTCATACACACACACACACATTTTTTTTCTCTTACTATCTTCTATCATGTTCTGTCTCAAGAGACTGGATATAGTTCCCTGTGCTATACAGCAGGACCTTGTTGCTTGTCCATTCTAAATGTAATAGGTGGCATCTGCCAACCCCAATCTCTCCATCCATCCCATGCCCTCCACTTCCCACTTGGCAACCACAAGTCGATTCTCCAAGTCTATGAGTCTGTTTCTGTTCTGTAGACAGGTTCTTTGTGCCATATTTTAGATTCCCCATGTAAGTGGAATCATATGGTATCTGTCTTTCTCGTTCCACTTAGTATTAGAATCTCTAGTTGCATACATGCTGCTGCAAAGGCCCTTATTGTGTTCTTTTTCATGGCTGAGTAGTATTCCATTGCGCATATGTACTACGTCTTCCTTATCCTTTCCTCTGTCGATGGACATTTAGGTTGTTTCCTGGTCTTGGCTATTGTGAATGGTGCTGCAATGAACATAGGGGCGCACGTTTCTCTTTTTGAATGAGGAGGAACATTCTGATGACCAAGTAGTCCAAGATCGAAGAAACTGCCTTAGGAGGTAGTGAATTTCCCATCAGGAGAGAAGCCCAAGGTAAGTCCAGGTGGCCCCTAGGTGGATGTAAGAGAAGGAATTTGGAGTCTTGCTTCTCAAATTGCATCAGTGTCACCTGGAAGCTTGTTATAAATGCAGCCTCTCAGGCCCACCTCAGACCTAGGAATCAGAATGAGCATTCTGGCAAGATTGCCCCCTATAATTTGCCTGCAGGGAAGAGTGTGAGAAGCGCTCTCGTGTATATCAGATTCCTTATCAAGTTCTGCTCAGCTTCTCAGTGAATTGGGTGAGACGCCTGTGTTTACCATGAACACAGACTTGCACGCCCTCGACCAGAGAAACCACCTGTGAGGGGCATCTGGGGAGACACCCAGAGACTCCTTCACTCGGAGATGTTTCTAAACCATCGGCATTAGAACCTTTCCTCCTCTTCCTCCGCCCCCGACCCCACCCCGACCTGCGGAGCGTCCCGAGAGGCAGGCATGGTATTTCTCTCAGACTGAACATTGAGGGACCCCATGAAAGCAATGACATCTTAACAAGACGGGTGATGCTTTAAGCCATTATTGCCAATTAAGCCGGTAATGCTAATTAGCACATCAGTTTGTTCTCAGAGAGCAGGGGGTATCATCTTTGAATCCCTACCACTTAGCGTGTTTCCTGACAAATGTTACTATATAATTTATTTTCCATGATAGCTTTTTCAAAAAAAAAAAAAAAAGGAAATTTGGGGCGACATTCTGAGAGCTGGTAAATCCCCGTTGGAAGGGAATGGTTCAGACTTGGGAACAGGTCAGTGTCCACCAGGTGGAAGGATTCTTCTCGGTGGGATTCCCGACGACAAGGGTCAGGGCAGTGGACGAGAGGGGGGGTCACGCGAGACCGCAGGTGTTCTCCTCCACGGCCGGGCTCGGAGCCTCAGCGACCCCTGCAACCCTGCTCTTTGCCTTCCTCACATGGGCTCGAGAACTCGGATCCTGTGCCAAGGTTTACAAGTTCAAATGTGTCAGAGTGAAGTGGCTCAGAGCCGGGGCCCCCGAGAGCCAGAATACTGCTTCAAACCTTGGCTGTGTCCCTGAGGAGTTGAGTCATAGCCTTGGGCAAGTTACTTAACCTCTTTAATCCACTGTGTCTAAAGGAAAAGGAAAAAAGTAGGACCAACCCAGGGCGCCGTTGTGTGGATAAAATGGCCTAACACGCCACGCTTCGCACAGAGCCCAGCGTGGATTGAGTGGGAGCAAACGCTAAAGGCTCTGGTCGTTGCTGTTGCTGTGGTTGTTGTTTTTGTTGTCCACCACATGTTTCCCGATCTGAGCAAACTTGTATGTGAGTATAACCCTAGGCAATAACCTCAGAAATTCACAGAGCACTTTAGATTCATTAGTCAAGATTTCCAAAAATGCCCTTCCTTCTAACGAGGCTGTGTGCTGCTTGCTACGCATGTGACCGTTTTTTTCTGTAGACGCACAGTTTCCTGGAGAATCTTCAGCTGTTCATTTGCACAGGGGTATGGAAGATCCATAGCCCCTCATGAGAAAGGGACAAGGCTAGAAGTATTTTATCTGATATTCATCACCATGTGACTTTTAAAGAGGCTCTCCAGGAAATCTTCAGGCCTGAGAACGAACTGCTCAAGATGGAACCAAGTGGAATAAATTATGACCGAGTTTCTTAGACATCCTGCACGTCTAAGCAATCCCGCGTGAAGGAACCGGGCGGGGGTCCCGGGAAGGAGGGTCCTGTGTTTTTCTTTTTATTCTTTTTTTTTGTCTTTTTGCCTTCTCTAGGGCCGCACCCGGGGCATATGGAGGTTCCCAAGCTAGGGGTCTAACAGGAGCTGCAACCGCCAGCCTTCGCCACAGCCACAGCAACGCGGGATCCGAGCCGCGTCTGCAGCCTTCACCACAGCTCACGGCAACGCCGGATCCTTAACCCACTGAGCAAGGCCAGGGATCGAACCCGCAACCTCATGGTTCTTGGATTCGTTAACCACTGAGCCACGAAGGGAATTCCCTGTGTTTTTCTTAAAAAGAGATTTTTTTTTTTAAGGAAGGCTTCAAGGAGGCATGAGGGTCTCCAGCGTCATTTGACCTTTCCAGTGCCTCCTGCACAAACGCTTCAAAGAGGAGGATTACACCTCTCAGCTCTTTCTAAGAAAGGGGAGCCCGGGGTCCAAGTCAGCAGGGCCCTGAGGGTGCTTCCCAGTTTCGCCACTAATTTCCTTATCTTGTTCCAGGATCCCATCCAGGATACCATATTGCATTTAGTCATCATGCCTCTTTAGTCTCTTTTGGGCCGTGCCCAACACAGAAATCCAATTTTGTCAACAGATCTCACCACGGCCATGGAGGAGGGTGCTGACGGCTTCTCAGTTGTTTTACAATCGCTTCCTGAGCCCCTACTATGTGAGGCAAGTTGAGACTGATTAAATCCCCGCCCCGGAGAAGTGCACCTGCTGGGGGGTGGGTGGTCACCGATAGGTAAAGAAACAATCAGTGCACCTTGGGGTGTGTATTTAGGCAGGAAACACCCCAGGCGCTCTAACAGCCCTGACAAAGCGGGTGACTCCATCCTTGCCAGGGAAACACAACAGCCCAGTTCCTATTCTGGGAGGGACTTTGTGGGCAAACGAATCAACTGAATTGGGAGGCTCTTTCTTCTAAGAGCTGTGTTTCAACCTAGTCCTGAAAGGATATAAAATAAAATAAGATGCCTGTGAGCATTGTCCTTATGTTTCAATGACTACATGGAGAGCCTGGGGCCGGCCAGGGGGAATTACGTACACAGAGCCGAGCTTTTCCAAACCAGCTGTGGCGCGCAGGCGTGGCGTTTCCTGGGATGGAAATCTAGAGGGCTCTGGAGACCAGTTTCCAACGTGCCTTCCCTGGCTTGGCAGAGCAGCGTTTCTAGAAAAGTTGCCTTTGTGTGCTTTCTCTTTTTCCTTGCCTTCCACCCATGCCCTGACCCACAGGAGTCTGGCTTCTGTCCCCTTTTTCTACAAAAGAATTTTCACCAAGGCGATGAATGACCGTCCTGCAAAGAGTCTCACAGGCGTGCGTTCACACCAGTCACGCCCAGTTTCTTGGTAACCTTCTGCCTTGCTGATCACCCTCCCTCCTCAGATTCTTTCTCCTCTTGGATTGATTGTCCGTTTCTATCTTAATCTCCTCCGCCCCCTCGTCCTTGGCTAGTCCTTCTTTAGCGGGGACAGTAAAAAACGGCTTTCCTGACTCCGTTCGGGTCCTCTTGTGTCTCTTTTCCCTGAGATTATCTCAGAGGCTTCTCTGATTGCTTCAATTACCGTTGGGATTAAAAGGCACCGTTGATCATTTCTCTCTCCCACCAAGGTTCGAACGACTGAGAAATACTAAGTCAAGCAGGCATCAAACTCTCCATTTTATCACGGGTGAGGCTGAGCTGCAGGATGCGGTCTTGATCCGAGTCCAAAATGAGCTCCTCACTTTAATACTCTTCTTTCTCCCAATTGGTTTTATTCACTCAGCCATAGGCAGAATAATTTGTCAACTGTAGCCGTCGGCCTCTCCCTGTAGAGAGAGGACCTGCCTGCCGGGGGGCTTGCCGTGTAGAGGAGGAAGGAACAGCAAGGAAAACACACATCAGCTAGATGTGGTCCTTTCAAGGCAAAAAAAAAAAGAGAGAGAGGAAGAGAGAGAGATGGAGGTGAAATGCATGCCTATAAGCAGAGACCAGCACTACACTGGCCCTGCCCAGTAAAGAAACCAGGACACAGACTGTCAGACCTTTCTCTTCTTTCTGATCGAGTAAGTCAGTCTTATTCCAACAGGGGTGAAGAGCAAACAGCCAGTGGTGGAGTTAAGCTAGGAGCTCCTCCTCCAGCACTTCTCCTGGGGAGGCCAGAATTTCCAACGCGCAGCCCTGAAGGAAAGTGGGGGTAGTTGGCTCCACCAGTCACCGCCTACATTAGGCCATTGCTTTGGGTTTGTATAGTTAATTTCTTCTCTTTCCTTTGTCCTTCTCTTTCCTGTTTCCTTTTTCATGCTGCACCTGAGGCATGTGGAAATTCCTGGGCCGGGGATCCAACCCATGCTACAGCAGTGACCCGAGCTGCTGCAGTGACAACGCCAGGTCCTTAACCCACTGCGCCACCAGGGAGCTCCATTTTCTTAAGCGATGTCCACCCTTGGCCGTCTCACGCATAACTGCAACTCAGCATCCCCGGTAACCGGCCCAGTGACCGAGTATTGAGCTCTCACAGGTGCCGGACACCGTGTTAATAGTTCCATGCAGAGCTTCACGTCTGAGCGTCACGTCAACACCGCAGCATGGGTGGGTCCTTCACGCAGCTGAGCAGAGTTCAGATCCATTCCCTGTGAGCAGCATCAGGCGTGGGATTAGAACCCAGTAGCCTGGCTCTAGAACTACCAACTGCCACGTTATGCAGCCTTCTCAGCTGAGTCCATCCTCGCTCTCTTAATCCATGCTGCTCCTTTAAACTGGGTCCAAATCCAGTGAACCCTTCCAAGTCACTGCTGTTGGGTACGGAACACAGCTGGGAGCCAGGGTGTTGGTCTCAACATCCCCATTAGCTTTTTTTCCCCGTCTCCACGAAGTCCTGTAATCTCATCCTAAAAATCTCCGAGCCCACCTGTGGGCCCCTCCATCCGTCCTTGTCATCTAGGACTTTAGACCACACTCCTCTCCTTGCCGCCTGGACCCCCACTTCCAACTGGCCACAACCACGCTTGGTGTCTGCCAACCCTTCTGCAGGCTGCGTGCAGAGTGACCATGAGGGTCCCCCCACCCCCCCACTGGCCCCAGGATGAAGGCCGGGCTGCTCTGCAGGAGCTGTAGGCCCCTCTCTTCCTCCTGCTCCTGTCCCCTCTGGCCCCCTCTCTGCCTGTGCTCTGGGCCTTCTTCCACTTCATTAAATGTGCGCGGTAATTTCCCACAGCCACTTTGTCCTCTGCCTGGGAACCCCTACCTGCCCTAACTTGATTAACTTCTCGTCCTCAGAGCTCAGTGACACGTGTCCTCCCCGGGAAACCCGGGATCAGGCCACACCTCCGTTCCTCATCACTTACTTTTTTTTTTTTTTTTTTTTTGCTTTTTAGGGCTGCACCCATGGCATATGGAGGTTCCCAGGCTAGGGGGCCAATCAGAGCTACCGCTGCCCGCCTTCGCCACAGCCACAGCAACGCCGGATCTGAGCCATGTCCGCAGCCTACACCCCCATGGCTCACGGCAACCCCGGATCCTTAACCCACTGAGCGAGGCCAGGGATCGAACCCGCATCCTCATGGATACTAGTCGGGTTCATTAACCGCTGAGCCAGGACGGGTACTCTTTTTCTTCCTCTCTTAATGCAAGGCTTCTCCATTTCTGGGCAATCAGCGCAATTACAGTAGACAATGAGGAAAAGCAGACAAGGTATAAAGGGCCCAGAGGCGTGCCACTTAGGGACACTCTAGGACAAGGGTGAGGGGACGGAGAGCCAGGTAAGAAGGAGGCAGAAAAAGGCAAATGAAGACATATAGAAGGGCAGAAGCTGAAGTCTGGCCAGCAGAGCTCGAGGAGGCCTCCGTCATGGTCAGAGTCAAGCCCGACATGACAGGGCAGAGAAAAAGTGTGAGCTTTTTCAGGTCTGTGATCTACAGACCTGAAGTCAAGGTCACCGGGGGCCATAGATAGAGAGTGGCCTCCACCTGACAGGTGAGCCGGGAGGCTTCCACCTGGGAATCTGCAGGGTCACAGAGGTGGGACCAGGGCACTGCAGGGCGGTTCATGGCAGCAGCCGCCTTTCCCCCAGGTCTCAGTGTTCGGTGGACTTTCTTGGAGAACTCACACGGCCACTTGCCACGCAGACCTCTGCTCTTGCCTCATCAGATAAGGACGTGAGGGCTCAGAGAGGGGGAGACGGTTGTTCAAGGACACCCAGCAGACTCCAGCCAGGCTGCCCATCCCAGAGGCCCCTCGCTGCTGTCTGCAGCTGGAGCCCCACTCCCCCTGAGCTCGGGTTGATGATGCGGGAAGCCCAGATGTCCATTCATCCCCACACCCTTCCTGCCTGTTTACTGAAGCCCCCTGGGCCCAAGGTCAGGGTCAGAGCAGCCGTCTCCAGAAGGCCGTACCTGAGAGACATACAGGGTGGAAGCGGGGATCACAGCACCTAACATGGGTTTCCTGGTGCTCCAGGTGGCGTCATGTCACCGGTGGTGTCACATGATGCTTTTCCCTGGAAATGTGGCACCCGGGGGAAGCCTGCGTGACCCTTCCTCAACCTCCGAGGGTCGGGGAACCCGAGATGCTGGCCCATCGGCCCAGACAATAGTCCCACACCTTCGCTTTGCGGAAACTCCCAGAACCTTGAGTCCAGTGAGTCCCCCGCCCAGCAGGTGGCCCCTGACCTCTGCAGGAGGAGGGCAGTGTTCTCCCAGCTGGACCGATGGCCCCCTCCTGAGCGCCCTGTTCTCCCGAAGCCGAGATCGATACCCGGCTTGCTTGCTTTCATCCTGTAGAACCAGCTGCTTCACTGCACCCTCCCGCTCCCTGGCTCAAAAAATTTTTTTCCATCCTTGGGGTCAACAGGGACTTTCCTTTACACCATCTTTCAAAGTTGAATCCCTCTGACAAAATTTCTACTTCAGAAATGAGATGAAGCATCATGGAAAATAGGCCAAGGGGTTGTGCCAGTGGTTGTGTCCTAAGCAAGCTTCCCTCCCACTTGAATGCATCGCTGAAGGATTTTCCCATTCATTTTTGCATCAGCGTCTGGAAAATAACCTCGGTGTCACAAGGCAGACCCTTGCTGGGAACTTCTTCCTTGCTCTGGCTGTCAGGAAAGCCCAGCTGCCCTGTGCGGAACACGTGATGGGAGCTGGTCTCTTGCTGTCTGCGGGTCCCTCCATCTGTGGGCACCGGTGAAGGTCACGCGTGGCTTTTCACCTTCCCTGGCTCGTTTTCCAAGTTTCCTGGAACGCGAACATCCCTCTTGGGAGGACAGTATTATCTGCAACTTATTATAGAAACGTAATGAAAGCTTCCTCATCAGCGTCCTGAGATGGGCCGAGTGGAGCCCTTGCAAATGAGCTCGGTGCTATTTATCTTACTTGGGGCGAGGTTTGATCGTTTCGAAGCCTCTGATGGTGCTTTCTTGGGTCAGGATAAAGGCATTCTCTGTCTTTTAGCTTATAATGATTATAGAAGGGGGAAGAGAGTGCATGTGAGAGAGAAGGCATGAATTTTCTGCACAGGAGCGGGGAGGCCCCAGCGGTCATGCGGATGAATGCGGGGGGCCTGGCGTGGCCGTTAATGAAGTAGAGGGTACTTCTCTTTTCTAAAGGGGCGGCTAGAGCGTCAGCTGAGTTGTATTCAGACAGAATGAAGAATGAGCATGACCAGGTCTTCTTACTTTTCAAGAGAAGCTGAAAGACCTGATGAGTAGATGCTTATGTACTGGCAGCGTAGTCCACTGAAGACACATGGCTGTACGTAGGAAACGGCCCAAGAGTCACCTCTGTCCCCCCACCGCCTTCCCAGCTGCTGCCCTGGAGCACACGTTCTGAAAGGAAGATGCTGGAAGCTGAGGATCCGAGTTCTGGGCCTTCTTCCATGGGGAAGCGCTTAGGTGGGTTCCCAAACCCTTTCATGGAAGTGCCAGTGGAAAAAAAAAATCCTTCCTCTTTGCTGTCAGGGATCGAGCACCGGCATCGCGGTTTCTCACGCTCTGAGTTTGTGGCCGGGAGATCCAGGCCACGTGGGCCCTTTGGTAGGGCTGGCTCTGGGTCCTGGATCCTGAAGCAGGAGGTTACCAGCAAACAGCTGCACTAGCCGAGTTCTATCTTAAGCCACGTAAATCCGTGTGTGGGTGGCTGGGGAGAGTTGCTTCATTAATACGTGGCAAAGCACAAAAGCAGGGGTCAGGGAGTCTGCTGTAGCAGGTAAATGCACACAGAGTGGCCTCTGCGCAGTGTCCCCGTGTCCCCAAGAAGCTGCGCTGGGTTCCCCTGGCCGCCAGGAGATAACTCAACGGCTAAGATGTGTCCCTTCAGGAAGCACCTGGTGTCACAGCTCGGCCCTCGCAGGTCCCAAAGTCCTGGAAAAGCCCTCTCTCACCCCCAGCTCTGATAAGAAGACATGCATTTAAGGAGGCTCTGGGAATATTAATGTCAGGTAACGAGAGATCATCATCGAAGGAGGCCGAAGATCATGGAAATTTTTTTTTTTTGTCTTTTTGCTTTTTCTAGGGCCGCACTTGCGGCATATGGAGGTTCCCAGGCTAGGGGTCCAATCAGAGTTGCAGCCACGGGCTTATGCCCCAGCCGCAGCAACGCGGGATCCAATCCGTGTCTGCAACCTACACCACAGCTCACGGCAACGCTGGATCCTTAACCCACTAAGTGGCGCCAGGGATCAAACCTGCAACCTCATGGTTCCCAGTCAGATTCATCAACCACTGAGCCACGACGGGAACTCCGATCATGGAAATTTTTTGACTTAATCATCCTCTTTGCTTCAAGTGTGCCAAGGCCGCAGGCCCAAATCTCCTGGCCAGTCCAAAACATTTGTTGGTGGTGGAGGTGATGAGGGCGCCACCTAGTTAACCCGAAAGATGACAAAAGAGGTGCTGGTCACCTGAAAAGCTGTCCCAGTTGCCCCAACAAAGTCCACGTGACCTTCTCCTTGGACGCTGGCCTCTTATTTAGCAGCTCTGGCATCCCCGACGTGGCAGAATTTGGGGGAGAATTATTGATTCTTGGGAGCCCCCAGCGTACCCCTCAGCAAAAAACCTGCATTCATGATTTGCCTCCTGGGGGGCACAGCACAGCCCTCGGAGCAGGAACGTCTGCAGGTGAGCACCCTCCCAGCCCTCGGAGCAGGTGCATCTGCAGGTGAGCACCCTCCCAGCCCTCGGAGCAGGTGCATCTGCAGGTGAGCACCCTCCCAGCCCTCGGAGCAGGTGCATCTGCAGGTGAGCACCCTCCCAGCCCTCGGAGCAGGTGCATCTGCAGGTGAGCATCCTCCCAGCCCTCGGAGCAGGTGCATCTGCAGGTGAGCATCCTCCCAGCCCTCGGAGCA
>PVHT020000113.1:292167-371443 GCA_004024745.2 Catagonus wagneri
TAGCAAGCCGACAGCTGAATGCCTGCAGGCACCCTTCAAACAATGCTGAAGGGCCTGGGTTATGCTTCCAAGGTTTTAGGCAGCATCAAAGGGTCTGTGAGATTTCCACCCTAAATCTTAGCCCAGGAAGAATCTTCTTTTTCTTCTTCTCCAAACTGCGATACATGCATTTGGTTAAACATCAGCCCAAACAGAAAATCCTGTACACACCTTCACACACACAAATACTAAGATTCTTTTAAGCCTTGCATAGTCTGATACAGGTAAGACACAATTTTACATTTCTATAACCAGAAGTACGTGGGTTTTGTTTTTAAGAACATAAAGCCCTAAGTATTTCTGAGCCAGCAAAGTGAAATCAGAAAAACGAAAGTAAGTTCATTGGGAAGAAGGAAAAGAGGATGGACTGGGAAAAAAAAGGAAGAACTGGGCTGTAGAAGCTTTTCTAATGCTGTTTTTAAGATAGCACTTTTCCTAGCAGAGGTGGGTTCTGCATAACAACATTCCAGGCTGTTTGTTTCAGGCCGCGAAGTTCAGAGTCGGTGGTGGGGGTGGGGCGCATCTTCCTCCAGAGTCACGTCTGGGAGGGGGTTTCAGCAGGACGCCCGGAGCGGGGAAGGCCAGCTCAGTACCTGCTCCAGCCTGGTAGAGGGAGCCAGGTGGGCCCGCCGGTCCAGGTGGGGAGACAAACTTTTCCGTCAGTGCGAGCCCGGCCTGGGTGACAGCTCAGGGACCCTGGCACCCGGCCGCCGCGGGAGCACAGGGGGGCAGCGCGGCAGCGCTAGCCCCGCCCCCCGCCCTCGGGGATGCTGGCTGTGGGTTTGCTCTCCTCTCAGTTGGATCAGAACAGCGCACTTCCAAAGGGGAGGGGGTGAGCCGAGCCGAGCTGCATTGCAGTGCACCCTGGAGGGCGCCCGGCGGGGTGATGCCTCCCTCTAGAGGAACCGGGCTCCTCTCCGCACCTAAAGCCAGCCCCGCTCCAGGGCGCGCCTTCCCGGCAGCCCCTCGGCCTCACCTGCATGGGTTCCTGGCGGGCGGGGATGTGAGCCTTTCTGCGGGGGTGGGGGGCTGCTCTCGGTGCTGACTGCGCTGGAAGCTGGCCTGAGCCGAAAAGTTGCCTCAGGAGATGCTCCGGGAGGGAAGGAGGTTCGGGAAGGTTCCTGCGGGAAACGGGACCTGGCTGTGTCCAAAAGTTCTGACTGGCTGAGTGGCTTGCTTGCGGCCTCTCACTTCTTTGACTTCCATTATTACATTTTTAGATCCCCCACCCCCACCCCTTGCTTCTAATGATGTTTTTCTGCCTTCGGGGTTAATACCAGCTCGTTAGCCATTTACTTTTTCTGCGTCTACAGAGAGAGGCTAATGCAATAATGCAGCCCTGACCTGGTCAGGCTTTGATGCCATCTCATTCCGCAGCTTTCTATTTCTTGGTGAAACACGTTTCCAACCCAGAATAATTTTAAGGCTAATGTTGTTGTCGCCTGGTGCCTTCCAGGGGGAGACCAAGGGCCGTAAATTGCTTTTCTAGGCAAAATCTCTGGGATGGGAAAGATAGCGCCAAGTGGGACTCAAATGAGCCCACACCCAAGGCGGCGAGAGGCCTCGGCTGACAGTGCAATTGTCACTCCAGGCTTGAGACCGTCCTGAGACCCTTGAGACAGCGGAGGGCCCAGAGAGGGAGGGGCTCTGGAGGTCCTAGGCGGGAGGAGCGATAGGCCTGGGTGGGGAACCCGTGGGTCCGGGGGCTTCGTGGGGAGAGGAGTGGGATGGGAAACAAGCCTGGAGAAGCAGGTGGTGGTGAGTTGGGGGGGTGGGTGCCGATGAGAGTGCAGATCCCAACCCCCGTCTCAGGCGTGAGGAGTTTCTAACACCCCAGGTCCTTGTAAGCGCACTTGTCTGGACTGGAGAATCCGTCTGGGGCCATCCTGCACCTGCGGTTTTCCTCCAGCCTGAGAAACGCAGCGCAGTGTCGGGGTGTGCCTGCGGGGGGTGCTGTGCAGGAACCCTGCTGAGGGGAGGCCTGGCCTCCAGCCGCAAGCCGGAGGGCTTCTGGTCTCACTTTAGGTCATTGCCTCGTGTTTGTCCCCTCTCCTCGCCCCCTCCTGCTGTGTCCTCTCCTAGGACAGGGACTTAGCTGTGAAGCAGGCCCGCCTACCTCGTTGGGCTGACTTATGTCCATAAACAGGTCTGTGCGCTGATTCCTTCCCTTCTCCTTTCGGCCTGTTAGGGTCCGAAAGCCCTGGACTTGTGTAGACAGTCTGCGCGGTGTAGGCGTCTTCCTCCGCCGCACGCACTCACCTTCCTTCTGGGATGTGTGCTGAGCTGGGAGGCCTGGCCTCGGGGTGAGGCCTGCGGGTCCCCCACTGTGGTGTCAAGGGAGCCTGTAAGATTGCCTGGTCTGCTCCGGATCAGGCCCCAGCCCCAGACTCCCTACGGGAGAGATGTGATCAAGGGCCGGGAGTCCTGTGACCATCAAGGCCTCGTCACCCCCTCGGCAGTCATAGATCTGTGCCTCTTCTCTAAAGCACCTGCTGGCCCTCATCCGCTAAAAATAGCAGACGTGTGAATAAGGCCAGGCCATGTGCTGGCAGCACCACGCTGACCAGCGGCCGCGAGACGGAGGCAGGTGTCCACTGCTGGGGAGAGACTGCTTCTCTGAGGCCTGGAGCCGGGCAGCCTGGTTCACCCGGGGGTCCTGGCTCGGTGCTGCCTGCCTCTGTGCCTGCGGTCATTAGTCAGCAGCTCCGGACCTGGGACTGTCATGTTGGTCACCTCATGGTCACAGCTTTGAGCCTGGCAGGAGAGGGTGCGCTGACCACAAGAGCGGCCTGCCTGAGCCTCAGATACGGCTGGAGGCAGAGAACTGGAGCTGATTTGGAGTCTTTCGAAGTTGGTTTGTTGGGCTCAGGGTGTTCTCAGGGCCTCAGTGTACTGATCTGTAGAGTGGGTTCCAGCAACCTATGTCCCTTGTCTCCAACTGGACGGGGCAACCAAAAACATAGGTTAGATGATTAGGCGAATATAAAGAACCCAAGCCCGGTCTCCGAGTAACAGAGCACAAAGAGGGGGCTGTGTCACAGGAGGGGACGACATTCCTTACTGTTGGAGGAGGCAGGCGGCAAGGCTGAGCTTCCCCACTCATATGTGTCATTGTCACAGTGATGGGAACTAGCTGTGTACCCCCCTCCCCCAGGCATATATCCAACAAGACTTGATTCGGGTTTTGATGAGGCAAAGGTGCCCTCCCGCCCCCAGAGCAGAGGTCTGTAAACCAGGAAACATTCATCGTGTTCTTGGCTTTGGACTCCGCTGCCATAGCCCTGCGGGCTTGGAGCTTCCCGGGCCTTGGTTTCTCTGCGTGGACAGCTAGGGCAGCAGACACCTCCCTTTGGGTCCCCGGGGTTGCTCTGCAGTATTTCAGGGTGCTCTTCATATGGCTGGTGCGTTGGCTTCAGACGGTTGGTGCCCCAGGACCTGGCTGCTGCCGTGGCCTGCAGCTGCCTGGGCTGCGAGAAAGGAGACGTGAAAAAACACAGCCCGGCTGTTGCTGGCGGTGAACTCAAGTGTCAAGCCCACGGATGGCCGGTGGCTGCCTGCAAGCCGGGCCATCATCAGGGCTGGGTGTGCTGCTCACCTCTGGACGCCGGGTGGCATGTTCCAGACTGGGTAGGCACTTGGGGGAAGGAGTCAGGCTGGCATCACCTTGGGTGGCTCTGCTCTCTGCCACTCCTTTTGACGCTGCTAAAGGCGCTTGGCTCTGGGCCCTGCGGACACCTGCTCTTGTGCTTTGGTGCCTTCTTATGCTCGTGACGGGAAGCCAAGCTTTCCTCCTCGGGCTGAGAGGCCTCGGTCACCTCGGCTTTCCCTGAAGGGGCAGGAGGCAGTGACATGGTGGGGCGTGGATGTCACTCGCTATGAGATTTCCCCACTGCTCAGTCTGTACCCGCAGGTGCTGGTGCTTATAGGGCGGGGGGTGGGATTGAAGGTCATTCTGAAAACAGGTGGGAGTGAACCTTGGAGACAGATGTGCTTCCTGTGCCCTTCCCGTGGGTGTGAGAACACGCGTCCTCCCCTTTGCTGTCCCACCCATGTCCACACGGGCACTTGCACACACACTCATACACACACACACACTACACACATACACACACTCACGCATACACAGTAAACTCATTTACACATACTCACTCATACACATACACTCATAATCACACACTCACACAACTCATTCACGCATATACACACTCATACACTCGCATACACACAGTCACTCACACACATAGCTCAGTCACACACACACACACACACCCCACAGGTCACACACACACACTCACAGATACGCACACATATGCACCCCACCACACTCACTCGTACAACCCTCTCACAGACACACAATACACACTCTCACACCACACACACACACACACACACACACACACACATACCCAGAGTCTCACACTCACACAGCAAACTCACAATACACCCATACACTTGTACACGTACAACCCTCTAACATTCACATACTCACAATACAGTCATACACACTCAAGGCTCACACACTCATACAACACACATATATTCACACTCTGCACACTTACATACCCTCACACACACACACACACAGACACCTGTCTCCAGGTCAGAGCCTAGCTACCAGAAGCTCGCATCTACAGCCTCTTGAAGAAAGCAAGCCTCTCCCTCCGGACTTGGGTCTCGGCCATTCCAGAGGTCCCTGCTGTTGTCGCCAAGCCTTGGTGTTCTCCTGTGGCACCTGTGTGCCTGTACCACACTCTTCACGCTATGGCTGTGCGTGCTCACCCAGCAGCGATGCAGACACCCTGTGTGTGTCTTTCCCCTCCCCTCCGTGCCTGGGGGTTGAGGGGGAGGCCAGCCTTGCACTGGGTCCCCAGCACCTCCCTCCGCCCAGACCCCTAGGGGCCAAGAGGCTGGGGACTCCCCTGCAGTCCCTGGCCTCACTCAATTAAATGTTTGCAAAATGCTTTGAGGCACCCCTGGGCAATGCATGGGGTAAGCACGCAGCATTATCATTATCATGCAGGCTCGTTCCTTTAATGAGCAGCCTGTGCCGAGGCACCCCCAAAGGAAAGGCCCAGATGAATCCATGCGCGGGGACACAGGCCATCGATCACAATGGCTACTCATATCTTCCCAGGAAACGGTAAGTGACAGCTGGATGGCATGCTGACACCCCTCCGGGAGAGAACCAGCGTTTTCCGCCTCTCGAGGTGCAGACCCTGAAGCAGCCGGCATGGTCCCTCTTGAACCGTCATTCCCAGGGCCTTGACAAGTGCTGTTTTACCACCCCTAGGGGTTTGCCTCGTGGTTCTGCTAAGAGTAGGGATAGTCTCGCACCCTGTGGTCTTCCTGGGGGATTTGTCTGTGGTCTCGTTTTCTCCTCTGAGACATCACAAGATGGGCAGCTCGTCTTTCTTTTGCTTAAAACCCTACACAGACTTCTGATTGACTGTAGAATAGAATCCAAAGCACCGAACTGGTCCCTGGCCATGGCCTGGCCCGGCTCCATCGAACCTCCTCATTCTGAGCTCTCGGCTCCTCCACAGCACCACGCGCTCTTTTCTCAAGGTCTTTCCCCCACCCCCCGGGAGGTCACCTGAATCTAGAAAGTTCTGATCCTCTCTTTGTGATGTCTCTAGATAAACGTGCTTTCCATCTTTCAGGGCTCAGCGTGGGTTTCTCTTGAGGGAGGTTAGGATTCTCTTCTCACTGCCAGGTGTCTCCTTTCTAACATTGGGCGGGGTGGGTCCATATACTTTAAAGTGGTTCTTTGTTTATGGCTCTACCTTCTCCCTAGACTGTGGGCCCTAAAGGTAGGGGACACAATCGTTTTGTGCGCCAACACGCCCTCCGTGCCCAGCATGGTGGTGGGTATAGACCACGTGTTCAAAAAGTATTTTTTTTTTGTCTTTTTGCCTTTATCTAGAGCCACACCCACGGCATATGGAGGTTCCCAGGCTAGGGGTCTAACAGGAGCTGTAGCAGCCTCCAGCCTTCGCCACAGCCACAGCAACGCGGGATCTGAGCCGCGTCTGCAACCTACAACACAGCTCACGGCAACGCCGGATCCTTAACCCACTGAACAAGGCCAGGGATCGAACCCACAACCTCATGGCTCCTAGTCGGATTCGTTCACCGCTGCACCACGACGGGAACTCCCAGGACTTACATTTTGAATCTTGTTCTTGTGCAGTTACTAGAATGGAATAGAGGTGGACTAGGTATAATTTTGCCCTGGAATAAGAACGAGGTTGCTCTGGAAATTCCATCATTCCTTGCAGGCTTATAGTCCTGGTCCTTCCACTGGTATCCTCACAGGGTCTAAAGGAGGAGCTGCAATTTCATCCTTCACTGCCTCATCCTCAGAGATTGCTGAGCCTCCTAGGCGTGTTGCCTGCCGGGCCCTGCCCTTGGTCATTTGCTCCCGAGAGAAACCAGGCCTTTTAGAGAAGTTCTGATGGGACTGTGCCTTGATTATTGGGCATCAAGACGCGGCCATCTCACAAATATTCTTGTGATGTCGCAGGAGCCTGCATGACTTCCCCCGCAAGCCCGCCACCTAGAACAGTCATACTGACCTAGGTAGAAAAGTCGTGGGCCTTGGCCCTGGAAGGGACACTGGGGATTGTCTAGACCTTCATCCCTAACATTCTGTAGATGAGGCCATTGAGGCACACGGAGTCCAAGCATCTTACCTGATGTCACAGAGTCAGACGGTGACCCTTCGGTAACTGGTGTTCACAGCCCAGCTGGTGTCATGTCAGCCCAAGAAGGGCTGAGCCAATTCTCGCCTCCCCATCGGGCCCCCCCGGTTGGAAAACACACTTGTAACCTCGGCGCCCGCTCTGTTCCCCTCAGTCTCTCGCATCTTAGTGCACAAGGAGTGTACAAAACAGGCTGCCGACTCCGCAGCATCTGCTACCCGAGGATGAAGGTGACGGGTCAGGGACGAAAGTGAAGCCTGCCCTTTTCAGAGGTATCCTCAGACTCTGCCCTTTCCACGTGAACTGGGAGACTTCTGGAAATCAGTCGATCCTTGGTATGCAGAAGGGTATGCTCAGGGTGGTATGATATCAGATTCCGGATATGTGGCAACCCGACTTGTCTGGTCTACACTGCGAGAGGCCCCTGCCTTTGTCATCTCTAGACCCTCAAAACCGAGAGAAAACCCACACGGAAAATGCCTGGGTCTCTAGATGCACGAGTCAAGGTTACGGTGTGTGACACACATCCACGTACATCCTGATTGTCCAGTGTGGTCACGAGTGGAGGTGGCCGAGCCCTCTCCCTCCCCCATGCCCACAGGGGCCTGGGCACCAGCAGAAAATGGGTTCAGAAGAGCTGTAGACCGAAGCAGAACAGGAGGCGAGGGTTCAGGCTCAGATCAGACATGAGTGCAGCGGGGACCGCACGGGGGCCGGGCACCCGGGCCTTTCCCTTCTAGGAATTCAAGCCTCAGGAAGCCTTCGCTTCTCTGAACGAGCCAACCTGGTTCTTCCAGTGCCAAGAGATTTCCCAGCTCCTGGGAGAGAAGAAAGTTGGAAGACAGAGAGAGTGGGGATGGAAATAGCCCATCAGCCTCCAGCCTCCAGGGAAGCTGGAGCTGCCTTGGGAGTCCCCTGGCTTTATCCCAGGAGACGAGACGCCCAGTCTCACTTGGCACAGGGGTGGATGCCTCTTTGGGTGAAGCCCAGATGGGAAGGGATGGTGAGAGCCACTGTCAGGCTTCTGCTTTTCCCAGTGGGCCCTCCCCCCTCCTTTTGTTCAGGGTGGGGTTTGAGAGTCCAAGGGCACCGTCTTACCACTGCCTGCCCTGGTGCCCATGAAGACCAGATCCCTCCTCTGTTATGATCCAGACAGCGGGCGCAGTTTATCAGCAGCCTCAGAGAAAAGAGCCAGCCTGGGTGGAGACGGGGAGTGGGCCCAGCGATCTGAGAAGGGCCTGGAGACCCAGAACCTCGCAAGCACACGACCCATGGAGGGGTCTCGCTGTGTCACCTGGCTGCCTTCCGAGTAGCTGAAGCCTTGGGTCTGGACCGTAGGCTGGGTCTCGGGAGGAGAGCAGAGCTGGCTTGTACCTTAACCAAGTCCTGGGTCCTCGTCTCCCCTGGGGCAGGGGCAGGAGGAGCTGTTCTAGCTCCTCTTAACTAGAACATTGGTTTTCCATCTGATTTAAGATCCCAAATCAGGAGTTCCTATCGTGGCCCAGCAGAAACGAATCTGACTAGCATCCATGAAGATGCAGATCTGATCCCTGACCTCGCTCGGTGGGTTAAGGATCCGGCACTGCCATGAGCTTCAGTGTAGGTTATAGACGTGGCTCAGATCTGGCGTTGCTGTGGCTGTGGACAGGCCCTATTCGATCCCTAGCCTGGGAACCTCCGTATGCCGCAGGTGGGACCCTAAAAAGACCAAAAAAAAAAAAAAAATCCCAAATCAGATTTCATGCTGCGCAAGCAATGGGAGAGAGTTCAGAAGCACAGGGGGCAATCAAAGATATGTCATAGATTGTTTCTCTCTGAATTCTCGATTCCTCTTTATTTTCCATTCTTCCTGACAATATTTTTCTTCCACTGCTTGTTGATGGTGACATCTGCGAAAGGAGTGACTGTGGTAGGTTTCTGAGTAAAGGCAAAGTCCTTCAGTTGTACTCGTGTTGGCTGGAAGGCTTGGTTACCATGAGCAGATCTCTCACCCAGACTTGTGTTTGGATTTTATTTTGCTCCAAGAAATGGAGACATAAAAAACATCTTTGTTGGAGTTCCCACTGTGGTGCAGTGGAAACGCATCTGACTAGTATCCGTGAGGACTCGGGTTCAGTCCCTGGCCTTGCTGAGTGGGTTGAGAATCCAGTGTTGCCATGAGCTGTGGTCTAGGTCACAGACGCGGCTCAGATCTGACACTGCTGTGGCTGTGGTGTAGGCCGGCAGTCACAGCTCCGATTCAACCCCTAGCCTGAGAAACTCCATATGCTGTAGGTGTGGCCCTAAAAAGACAAAAAAAAAAAAACAAAAACAAGAAAGAAATACCTCTGTTTGAAAATCTGTATCTGTGGGCACATTTATTCATACAGAAATGATATATACTGCTGTGTATATGTATGCTGTAGGTCTACATGTCTACATATATAATGAACAAGAAGGACAAGATAAAAATAAGTAAAAATGGGAATTTGAATATCTTTCCCTTCACTCAGTGTGTCAGTCAGAACGCCCCTGGGCGCGGGCACCCCTTGGGGACATGCCACGTCCTTGGGCCTGGAGTTACGGCAGAAAGGTCAAGCCATTGTTGGCGAGAGGCCCCTCGCGGCTCTGCTCTGGCTGCTCCTTGCGGGGACTTCTCGTGGGGAGGTGTCCTTGGCCTCACATGACTGTGGCTGTTGGCACAATGCAGTTGCCATGGCAGACCCCATCTTGGAGCAGCAGCGGTGTCCTTCAGCAGCCCTGTCTTTGCGGTAAAAGGGAGTAGCGTGTTGATGGGTACGGACCCGTTTTATGGATGTTCTCTTGTTTACCAGAAAGGACGATTGGAGGGAAATAAAGGCAAAACAGTCCTCGGGAGACAAAAGCTGAAGCCTTCCTTCCCACTGCACGTGGCCCTGCGTCCCGGAGCTCTCGCCCTTTTCTTCTTCAGTTCCAGCGCTTTCCCGGGGAACACTTGCCACTATAGATGCTGGGGTCCTCACTTGGATGAAGCTTATTGAACCGCGTCCTTTGCCTTTATGGCACATCCAGCTGGAGGGTTTCACGTAGCTATTGAGACTGTACTAAGGGGATACACAGAAAGGAGTGAGCTCAGAGACTGGCAACGGGGGGCATTGCCCTGCAGGTTGTCCCAGCAGTGGTGACAGCCCTGCGTCGTGGCTGCAGGAAACACTTGGTCAAGGCCCCCCACCCTCACCCCTCCACTCCCTAAGGCCCTACTGGCTTGTCACCCATGCTTCCCGTGGCTGCCCTTGGCTGGCTACTGAGCCAGGTAGAGACGCCTGGTCGTGTGTCCTCCTTGATGGGGCTTGAGGCTTGAGGCTCTCCAGGGGCCTTGACACACTCTCCTTAGGAGGACACTGTGTTCCTGCGTCTGCCCAGCCTTTCTGCAGCCTCGCTCCCACTCCCGAGGGCCAGACCACAGCCTCCAGCTCCACCCGCCTCTTCTCTCCCAAGTGTCTCCCTGATCAAAGTCTTGCACATGCAGTCCCACCTTGAGTCTGGTCCTTGGAAGATCCAGGCTGTTGTCATGTTGCTGGGCCAACCGCGCGCAGGCAATCCGAGGCTTTGCTCTAGGCTTTCCAGTTCCACAGTGCATGGCCACCAGCAGAGCCGAGCCAGGACTCACCAGAGCCTTGCGAGAGCTGTGCAGCTTTTTAGGACTGGGGGGAACTGGCTCTTTTAGAGTCTCCTGGGCAGAAACCAGGAGTCCCGGTGTTTGGAAACCCTCCTCTGACCCCAAATAAATGAGACACTTTGATAACAAGTCCTCTCGGATTTCTCATCAGAAACCAGCCGGGTTTCTGACTTTTTTCTCGTCGGCCTGCTTCGTTATCTGGAACGCACCCCCTGTGTGGCTCCTAAGCTGGTTCTGTCCTTTGGTGATACGTCCGTTTTAATTGCTGTGGTCGAGCCATAGCTTCTTGAACTTGACTCCCCTGCTGTCCCTCTGGCACGGGCCTCCTTGACATTTGGCAGGTTGTGGGGCCTGCCTGGTGTGTTGTGGGATGCATGGCTGCGTCTCTGGCCTCTACCCACTTAGATGCCTGCAGCCCCTCTCAAGTTGTGACAACCAAAATTGTCTCCGGACATGGATAAATGTCCCCTGGGGGACAAAATTGCTCCCGGTTGAGAATCGCTCTTCTCTGGTTTCAAATGGTCAGCAAGGTATCCTAGCAACGCCCTAACTTATGTCAGTTGTCTTTCTCCCAGCTAATGAAGGACAGCCTTCTCTTTTTACTCCATAGGCCTGCAGCTCTGATCTGTTCCGGTTTCAAGTCTGTGAGAAGCTGCCAATTCTCTGGGTAATGTGTGCCACGAAAAATTCGGTTTCTCCGACACCCGTAAATCAGGCCATCAACTTCTTCGCCCGTGCTGGGGGCTCTGTGATGAATACTTTACAGGGATGGCTAACGAGAGGAACGTGGTTGATAAAATCATCAGGCAGAATGCGGGGGGGCAGGGGGGCTCGTCTCTGGAAGGTTCTGTCTGGAATAAAACGGATAGGAAAAGTCTTACCCCATAAGCCTGTTATTAGTTTAGCTGGACTGACTCTCTCATGGAGCGTGCAGTTTTTATTAGTCAAACGGTTCCAGCAACTTTTCTTCAGGGCAGACTTAGATTTTGTTCTATTAGCTTGAGGCTAGTCCGGAGTGAGAGCAACAGCCCAGATAAAAGTTCTGACACACACAGACTTAAACCTAAAGCTAAAAGGCGATATCTAAAAATTAGTGGGTTGGAGTTCCTGTCGTGGCTCAGTGGTTAATGAATCCGACTAAGAACCATGAGGTTGTGGGTTCGATCCCTGGCCTTGTTCAGTGGGTTAAGGATCCGGCGTTGCCGTGAACTCTGGTGTAGGTTGCAGACGCGGCTCGGATCTCACGTTGCTGTGGCTGTGGTGTAGGCCGGCAGCTACAGCTCCTGTTAGACCCCTAGCCTGGGAACCTCCATAGGCCGTGGGTGCAGCTCTAGATAAAGGCAAAAAGACAAAAAAATAAAAAAAGATAAAAATAAAAATTAGTGCGTTATGGTCGTGATGTGCAGTAGAATTTTTGAGATCAATTAAAAATACCAAGCCGACGTGAAACAAGAGGCATTCCCTACAATCAAGGGGTGGGAATGGTCCTGGGTATTCAAAGCACTCGATAAAGGGTCTGGGCTGCTTCTTGAGGAAGAGCAAGGCTCACTGGCAGGGCACTCAGGGTCCTGGGTTCAACCACTATCGTTTTGGTAACTGGGGTCTCCAGCAGTTCCAGAGGAAGGGAGCAGACACAAGTGAGCTGGAGCAGCCGAGGCAGAAGCCAAATAGGAGGGCTGGATGGGTCCCTCTCTTCAGCCCCTCTGGGGAGTGACCTGTGGGCCGACACATCAGGCCGACGTTCTGGATGTCAGTGTGTTAGGCTCCAAACCTACGATGCTTCCTCGTAAACCACCTCCCCTGCATGGGCTTCTCGTTTCCACGCGAGTCTGCATGACGCCCCTTCTGCAGATGCCGATGATGCTGGAGCTCCAAGGCCTTGCGGATGCTCAGGATGTGATCTGTCACCCCTGTTCCCGGTGGCTTTCTCATGGTCTGACTGGTCTGGGGGCTCCCCTGCACCTTGCAGGCCGTGCTCTCCGGTTCCCCGGCTGTGGCAGGACCCTTTGCAGCCCCGGAGGGCCCCTGTGTGTAACGACTGACCCTTTGGGACTGTGAATCATATTTCTTTTCTGTATTCAGCTGATGCCCCTGGCCTGATTTCTCTGCGGCCGGGTTGTTGACAACAATAATTTTAGAAGCGAAACTGTTAATTTCTGTGATCTAGCTCACTGATGAGGATCTTTTCGCTAACCCCATTATAAATGCCAAATTTGGTTTAGGGGAAAGCTGCTTCGTTGGTGAAACTCCATAGATGACGATTAGTTCTACCAGGTCACGCGGGCAGCAGGCGACCTGCAAGCACTCAGTCTCTGCCGGGCCCCGGGGGCTCAGGATGCCAGGTCACCGGGGAAGGGGCAGCCCGCGAGCGTGCAGGCGCGTCACCACGTGCTCTCCGAAATCGCTTCCATAAACCGCTTCCTGCGAGCACAGACGAGGAAGAGCGACTCTTGAAGTTTCTCCAGGGAGGCTTCCTGGAGGAGGGGACGGGGATAAAGGGGGAGCCTTCACCTCCAGGAGGCCCATCTGCATTTCTGGAGGCCCAGGACTCTAAGCACACCTTTAGCAGAGTTCTCCATATAAGCACCACTCCCCACGGCCTCAGGGCTTCTCCTGAAGTCAGAGGTGGGGCTGCTGTGTCTTATTTAAGGACTAATGTGGTTTGAGGTAGATCCCAGCAGCCTACAAGAGGGGGTGCCCAGAGGGGACCCCCTCACACTTAAAAGGCCTGTGGATTCTCCACAAGTAAATATCCAGGGGATATTTATGTTTATATTTATCCAGGGGATATTGTATCCAGAAACGTCCTGGCAAGCAGGTCAGCTGGAGAGGAAAGCCCCTAGGGGCTGATCACCAACACACACTGGGGCACCTTCCTAACACCTCTGGGGCTTAGATGGGAGCTGCTGACGATAGCACTGAGGGGTGACTTGAGCGCGGTCAGAGGAAGCATGAGAATAAACACCGAACAGCCTTGTCACCTCATTGCACAGAGGGACCTCGGGCGAGTCCAGACAGGGGTCTTCTGTCAGTCCTGTCCTCCTGACTGGGTGGTGATGGGGTGATGCCAAAAAAGGAAGCCCAGCCCGCCTGCGTCTCCGCGTTCAGAACCTGGGTCCGCCCCGCTGCTGGGTGTACGGGCCAGGTGCCTGCTGACACAGGCAAATGAGGTCTGTGGTGCAAAGCCACGGGGGAGGTGACCCGTGACAGGCCTCTCGGTCACCTCTCTTCCTCCCCCTCGTCCCTGTGATTGGGGGCTGGGTCCGATTCCTTGCTGGGCCGGAGACAGCAGCACTCACGGCAGCCCCAGGCCCCCAGCAGAGGGCTGAAGGTTGAACTTGCGGGGAGGAGCGGGCTCGGCCAGAGTCAGAGCTGCCGACTGGCAGGCGTCTCTCTCCCTTTCTAAACCCGCCTCACCCACTCCACGCGGGAAACCGGGAGGCAGGGTAGAAATCACCGTGGGGCACTATGCTAAGCGGAGGCAAAGCCTCAGAGAAAGAAGATAACAAGGTTTAAAGCTCCCGTGGTCTTTGCTATTCAAAGTGAGCTTCCTGGAGCAGCAGGGAAGGAAAGAAGACTCAGGCCTTCCTCCGCCCCCAGGCCTAGCCCACTGCTCTGATCTCAACCCAAGGCCCAACCCAGTCCAAGCAGCCTTTCCTGGCCACTTCAACCAGTAAGCACCTCATTCCCTTGGCCTCCCAGGGTTCTCAACCTTGTCTGCACACTGGGATCACCTGTGGGGCACGGGGGCAGGGGGTTGCTTTAAACCAGCCCAAGAAGCTCCCATTGTGTCTCAGTGGAAGCAAATCTGACTAGCATCCATGAGGACGCAGGTTCGATCCCTGGCCTCACTCAGTGGGTTAAGGATCCGGTGTCGCCATGAGCTGTACTGTAGGTCGCAGGCACGGCTCGGATCTGGCGTTGCTGTGGCTGTGGCATAGGCTGGCAGCTGTAGCTCTGATTTGACCCCCTAGCCGGGGAACCTCCATATGCCATGGGTACAGCCCTAAAAAGACAAAAAAAAAAAAGGGCCAACCCAGATCGTCACCCAGGTCCCACTCCCTGAGGCTCTGATGGGTCAGGGCACAGCATCAGATTTATTAGGATTTTGAAAAATCTCCTTGGTGATCTTAATATTGGCCCTGGCTCATTTGGGATTTTAATGACTTTCCCTCTCGATGCTGCCTTCTAAAAACGTCTTTCCTTGTCTCTGTAATCAGCAGAAACTCCTCTCGCACAGGAGTTCTCTTCCAGTTCCCCAAGTGTGAGCACACACGGCAGCCTGGAAAGGGCCGGTAGGAGTCAGGGCCGCTGTCCTCCGCCTTGCACGGCAGCACCCAGCTGTGCGACCTTGGGTGGGTCACTGGCCTTTTCTCGGCCCCAGATTTTCTTCTCTACATAAGCAGGTGGCACTAGAGCAACCCTAAAGGTGCCTGCTGGCTCTGAGGTTTTGAAATTCTAATGAGAACTCAGAAAATGGGATTGATTGCAGCCAGCCCATGGCCTTGAAGCCTGGCGTTTGACCCAGTTTGGTGCCTTCTCATCATCCTTCTGCTTCGCAGGAGAAGGATGCTGGCGTTTTTCACCTCTGAAGATGTGTCTTCTCAGCTGGATGTTAGGCCTTTCACGAGGTCATTTTCACCAGGCCTTCTGGTCCACTGGCTGCCTGGTCTGAAGTGCAGTGGGGGAGCTCTCAGGCCCTCAGAACGGGCTGGCCTGGCCCTACGACGAGGTCTTTTCCGTCCCGTTTCCAACCCTAGGGAGCAACCGGAAAAATGGGCACAAGTCAACACTCACAGCTTAAAAAAAAAAGCAAAGTGGGAGAAAGAGCGTAGTGCGTGGACCAGGGGAATCAGACGCTTGCGGGGTTTGGAAGGAAGAGAGTGGGTGAGTCGGGCAGTGTGGGAGCTGCAGACCCAAATGGAGAAGGTGGGTGGCCCCCCCAGCCCTACCCGGATGCCGCTGGTGGAGACCTGGGCAGAATACACTTTCCGGCCACCCACCCCAGCACAGTGCACGCAGCAGTGAGGCACGCACGCTGGCTGAACGGTAACCATCTGCTTGGGGCTCCGAGACAACGTTTTTCTGTTTCCGTCCTTAGGGCAGCGCCTTCAGTTGCCTCTTGCAGCAATTGCTGTCCCTGACTCGCTGGGGAGGGCGGGCCCCACCTCCCTGCGTCCGCTGCTGGCCAGTGATTCCTGTCTCCCCACGTGGAGCTCCCGGGAGCTCATCAGGAATAAGGCGAAGTATATTGCTAACCCGGCCACGCATTTTCTTTTTCTTTTCTTTTCTTTTTTGTCTTTTTGCCTTTTATCTAGGGCCGCACCTGCAGCATATGGAGGTTCCCAGGCTAGGGGTCTAATAGGAGCTGTAGCTGCCGGCCTACACCACAGGCACAGCAACGCGGGATCTGAGCCGCAACTGCGACCTACACCACAGCTCATGGCAATGCCGGATCCTTAACCCACTGAGCAAGGCCAGGGATCGAACCCGCCACCTCATGGTTCCTAGTCGGATTCGTTAACCACTGAACCACGACGGGAACTCCCCCAGCCACGCATTTTCTGAGGCATCACGATGACACAGTGGGTGGAGGCACAGATGGGCAAGGGCTGAAAGACTGTCTCCTGCCACCAAAGCTCTGGGGATCAGTGAGCTCCTGCGGGGGACGCCCTCTGAGGCCCAGCTAGTGCCCTGTGGGCATTTGGGGGCTCCTCTTGGGTGCCAAGATATTTGCAGGCATTTGGGAATTAACCCTCTCAGAGCTCTCCTGGGATTCTTTGCTCTGGTCTTTATTTTTTTTTTAATGATGTTTATTTTTTCCATTATAGCTGGTTTACAGCATTCTGTCGATTTTCTACTGTGCAGCAAAGTGACCCCATCGCACCTACATATTTATATATACATCATTTTTCTCACATTATCCTCCATCATGCTCCATCACAAGTTACTAGATTTAGCTCCCAGTGCTAAACAGCAGGCTCTCATTGCTTATCCATTCCACATGCAATAGTTTGCATCTATTAACCCCAGATTCCCAGTCCATCCCACTCCCTCCCCCTCGGCAACCACAAGTCTGTCCTCTGAGCCCATGAGTCTCTTTTCTGTGGAAAGGTTCATTTGTGCCATATATTAGACTCCAGGTATAAGTGATATCATAGGGTATTTGTCTTTCTCTGCTCTGCTCTCTAAGACTTAGATGAACTAATTCAGGAATTCGGACTGAACTTAGCGTTTGGACGTGTGGCTTTTAGTCCCTTTGCTCTGGAACGTGGGAAACTGGATGAGACATTTTCTGTGCTGGGGCCTTGTTTTTTTCAGATATTACAAAGGAACAAGAATATCTACCTTTGTCACAATGCAGGACTTTTGTGTGGGCCCAGGATGCCGTTGGCTGAGGACAATTTAGAAAACAGGAAGGAACAGCAGAGTCACATAAGGTATTATATTATAGCTCTTGTGCTTCCGGTTGGGCTGGTTCATGCTTATTAGAGGCTTCTTGTGTTTGGTGAAAACTGCAGCCCTTGTTCTCTAGGGAGAGAAATTGGTGCCAATTTGCAGTCTACAGGTAGCAGCCGCCCCCTGAACTGGTCAGGCTCAGTGGGAAAGAGGCCAGGATCAGCGGTGTCCGGGGAGAAGCAGGCTGAGATAGGAGTTTAACACATCCGGTCACGGCTCCTCCAGAGATGGGCTTCGCAGGGCTTTCACGGGTGGGATGGGGCGGGGATAGCTGTGGTTGGAATTACCGTCCTTTTTTGAAGGAGCTGAGGGAAGGCTGTGTTCTCTTCCTACTAGAGGCATGGGTCACACCACTGCTTGTTACAGCCAACGCCCGCAAGACTACACATCAGGGCACATGTCCACCGGCGGGAAGGAGAAACGCAGGGGACAGATTGTGAGTGACTGGACCCAGATTCCTGGGGTCAAGTCCGAGGTGCCAATTGAAAGTGGGTATGGGTGAAAGAAACGGGGGGGGGGGTCAAAGAGCAGGTTGAGAGTTAGTGGACTGGGAGGCGGTGGGGGAGGTGAGCCCACGTGGGTGGCGGATCTGGGGTAAGCGCTGAGCTCGCATCACAGCTGTGATCAACCCTGTCTCAGGTGTATCCTACACCTGGGCCCTCGGTGCTTAACCGAGCAGGACCAGACCCGTCCCCCCACCCTCTGCTCTAGCTCCTCTCTGAAGTACGCAGATAATAGTACCCCATGCATATTTCCCCAGTTGTTTGACAGATGCTAAAACCACCACCAAACGGAAGACATCAACTAGCTTGATGACCATGAACTCCGAGCCTAAGGACTGATAATGTTAACTGCTGTGACAGTGCCCCGTTAGCTTGCTATTGACCTGTCAGAGAATCGTGCACGAGCTGATCACATGTTCCCCCTTAATGCCCCACCCCCTCCCCATCCCCACCCCCTAAAATTGCCTTCCTGAAACCCATCTGGGAGTTTGGGTGTTTCGAGCAGACGCTTGCTTGGCATCTGCAATAAACACTGTGCTTTCCTTCACCCAGACCCCTTGCAAGTAGATTAGATTACTGCACGTGGGCAGTACCTAGTGTGGTTCAGTGACACTTGTAGAACTCTGCCTGTGGTCACCCACTTTTGAGGAAAGTAGGGCAGCCCTATGAGGGTCCCCCTGTCCTTAGTCAGAGGCAGTTATCTCTCTGCCCAAAGCGGCTTCCTGTCCCTTCTCTCCAGGAGACCATCTTTAAGATGATAGTCTCCAATTCAGAAGACCATTTCTTTATTCCTCCTACTTAGCTTTTTTTTTTCTTTTGTCTTTTTAGGGCCACACTTGTGGCATATGGAGGTTCCCAGGCTAGGGTTTGAATTGGAGCTGTAGCCGCCGGCCTATGCCACAGCCACAGCAACGCCAGATCCAAGCTGCGTCTGCAACCTGCACCACTGCACATGGCAACACCGGATCCTTAACCCACTGAGCAAGGCCAGGGATCGAACCTGCGTCCTCATGATTCAGATTCGTTTCCACTGAGCCATGATGGGAACTCCATATGCCTCCTACTTGGAAGTGAAGCTTTTTTTTTTTTTCGGTCCTGTGTTGTGTGGAAGTTCCAGGGCCAGTCGTGACCTGAGCTACAGCAGTGACAATTCCAGATCCTTTACCCGCTGAACCACCAGGGAACTCCAGAAGTAAAGCTCTTGATGTACAATTGTAAAGGATGAAGTCAACTTTTCAGCTTGCTGGAGAAGGGATCTGGGTTAGTGAAGCCAGGCGACGGGTGGTGGCTGAGCTGCAGCAGCCTTGGCGCCCACGCCTCGCTCCATCCGTCTCTCCCGCCTCCTTGGGGGTGTCTCAACCTTTCTTAGTCTGTCTCGTGTAAGGTCCCTGTTGGCCACTTTCGCTTCTGTATTTTAATGGTTTGGACTAATTTCCACTTTATTTTTGTATTTATTTTAACACAATCACTTATAATGAGGCTAATGACATTTTGTCTCCATGGTGGCGCATTTTAATTTGGTCTCGGAAATGTCAAAGCGATCAGGCAATTTGGTATCTCGGCGACACAAAACGTGGCGGGGACAATGGGCCCCTCTCCATCATTCCATCTCCTTGTTATCTGCTAGCTCCTGGGGCCGCCCTGTCCCACTTGGCCAAGTCTCAGCGCTGGCGTGGACGCAGACAGCAGTAAAACATCACCAAGACAAAAGGCAAGGCTTGCGCACGCGGGCCCCTTGGAGCACGCACAGTGAGCACAATTAATCAGATTTCAGCACTCCCCGAAGTTGCGACGAGGGAAGCAGGCATCATTTTCCCAGTGGCATTTTTGTGCCAACCCTCATCCTTCTCTCCACCCCAGGGTTTTCCTCTGAGCTGCCCGTAGTCTCCTTTCTCCATTTTCCCACTCTTTCCTTTAAGACAGGGCCGACAGCTGTTCCCCACGAAGCAGATATTTTAGGCTCTGTGGGCCCATGAGGTCTTGATTTCCTATTCTCCCTCTTTTGACAGCCCTTTAAAAATGTGAGAGATGTTTTTAGCTCGCAGACCCCATGGATTGTCCAGCAATCCTGGATCGGAGGGTGTTTAGAGAAAGTGCTTAGGGGAATTTAGTTGGACGCTTGAGTCTTGTTTCCTTTGGCGAGGACCGAAGACTCTGTTCTGTGTGACAGAGCCCCACACAGCCGGCGGGCTGAGGTTGGGGCAGATGGCTTCTCGGACGGTTGTGTCAGAGGTGTCCACGGAGGCTGCTGACTGTGGCTTGTTCTGAAGGTGGGACTCCGGCTTGGTGGGCATCTCCCAGACAACCTGCACTGTCCCACGCTTATCTGGAAACTGCTAGTGTCAGGTCTCAGTTTGGAGCCCTAGTTCCACCCATTCTGTCCTGCTCCTGCGTCCCTCTGTACCTCACTCCCAGCCTTCTCGGTGCCTCGTTCCATCCTTGGTGGGAAGGAGGAGATGGCCATTTCTGCAGCTGGGCTGGGGCTGCCGTGTCCGAGGGAGAGCAAGCGTGTTTGTCTTCTCTTCTGCACCAAGGCTTGTGCCGTGGGTGCTCATCTCTGAGATGGAACCTGAGGGTGCAGGGGAGGGTCTCACGGTGGCAGAAACTTCAGGGCGCTTCAGGGCAACTCCAGCCTAACACAGATGGAGCCTGGGGCCCCAGGGGTCACCTCTCACAGGCTTCTACTTAGAAGCCACTTTGTCAAATTCCTTGCCAGCTTTCCCATGCAAAGGATACTTTATCTCTATAAAGTAGCAATAAGTGGACAGTATAATATATTTCACTTGTAATAAGGTGTTGCCAGTTGCACACACTCTGTAGAGCAATTAGTGTCAAAAGCGCTAAGCAATGGCGGGAACTGCATGTGAGTGTTTACAGATGGGAAGGATTTATAGCTGGGCTCCCGGGAGCTGTGGCCACAGTGTAGGGGTGGCGGAGATGCTGACCAGCTCAGTTGAAATCCACAGCCCTCTCTTGTGTCCCAGGACTTCTCAAGGCGGGGTTGATGGCGCTATGATGTTTGTTCCTGGGGCTGGGGGGTGGGGCGGGGCTGCGGGGGGAATCGTGACAGTCCATACGGGGCTCCTGGCCTGGGAAAGAAAGTGGGTTTAGGGATCCCAGAGTTCTGACTCAACTCCGCTTTTTATTTTATTTTTTTTAATTTTTTTTATCTTTTGGTCTTTCAGGGCCACACCCGTGGCACATGGAGGTTCCCAGGCGAGGAGTCCAATCAGAGCTGTAGTCGCTGGCCTGTGCCACAGCAACATGGGATCTGAGCCGCATCTGTGACTTACGCCACGGCTCATGGCAGCACTGGATCCTTAATCTAATGAGTGCGACCAGAAATTGAACTCGCATTCTCGTGGATGCTAGTCGGATTCATCAGCCTCTGAGCCACGATGGGAATTCCAACTCTGCCTTTTAAAGTTAACTCCTAGGGGGAGTTCCCTTCGTGGCTCAGTGGTTAACGAATCCGACTAAGAACCATGAGGTTGCGGGTTTGATCCCTGGCCTTGCTCAGTGGGTTAAGGATCCGGCGTTGCCCTGAGCTGTGTGAAGGCTGTAGATGCGGCTCGGATCCCGCGTTGCTGTGGCTGTGGCGAAGGCTGGCAGCTAGAGCTCCTGTTAGACCCCTAGCCTGGGAACCTCCATATGCCGCGGGTACGGCTCTACATAAAGGTAAAAAGACAAAAAAAAAGGCAAAAAGACAAAAACAAATAAAGTTAACTCCTAGGGAGTTACCGTTGTGGCACAGCGGAAAGGAATCCGAATAGGAACCATGAAGTTGTAGGGTCGATCCCTGGCCTCGCTCAATGGGTCTAAGGATCAGTGGGTCACAGACAGGGCTCAGATCCCACGTTGCTGTGGCTGTGGCGTCGGCCGGCAGCTGTAGCTCTGATTCAACCCCTAGCCCGGGAACCTCAGCAGGTGCTGCCCTAAAAAGCCCCAAAATAAAGTTGACTCCTAGGCCAACATATTTCTATGAAGCTCATTTTCTACATCTTTAGAAATGAGATGATGAAGAAATTATCAGAGAGTTTAGAATACGGAGCCTCTTAGCCTTTCTCCCCACCTGGGAGCCATTCTCTAGTTTGAAAGACAATCAGCAGGACTTACTGCTCTGGCCTGGGCCGCTGGCCGGCCACCCTGTGTCTGTGTGACTTTTTTGGCAGGGCGGGAGCGTGGCTTCCCGCTCTTGACGGGATAGAAAACAGATGAGAGGAAAGTGAAAGAAAACCACAAGTCAGCTGTTGACTCAGGGTTCAAACCTAGTAAGTCTCTAGTCGGGGGAGGGTGAGTCTCCTACCACTTTTTGGTTCACAGCGTAATTGATCCCGCGGGCTTCACGTGGGGGCGGGATCTCGAGGAGGCTCAGCTGCGGGCACTGGCGAGGAGCGCGAGGAGCGCGGCGGTGGTGGAGAGAAGCAGCGCGGCCGGGCCTCCAGGACAGGTGAGAAAAGCTGGCTCGCGTGGGAAGTGGGCAGGAAGCGCATCGATGGGGGGACAGACAGGATCTCAGGGCAGAGGCCGCAGTGGGGTGGGGTGCGGTCGAGAAGCCGGCTTCCCGAGGTCCCATGCCCAGCCCGGCCCGGGAGCTTGAACCGGGTTCAAGTGCTTTCCAGGCCCTCTGAGTCTGGACCTGGCAGGAGGTTTGAGCCTCTGCTCCTGCTGTCCCTTTCGGTCCCGGGGCTGGGGCTGGGGTTGGGGGTCCCATCTAGAGGACAGTTTGGGGAAGGGTAGTTCTCGCTGGGTCACTGGTCCCAGGTAATCTCACAGGAATGAGCGTCTTTTTCTTAAATAACAAGACCAGCTTTCTGGAAGGTAGAACGCCTTGTTTAAAACATTATTTCACTGAAGTTTTATAGGGGACCGTATGCCAATAGACAGAGGTCATGGAACTAATTAAATTTTGGCTACAAAATGATAAACCAGCCCAAGATAATTTTGACAGTGTTACTGGGCCCTGGCGTGTGTGTGGACGTCCCAGACCTTGGCGCATGAGGTGGTGGTGGGGCGTGGGTGGCTCCAAAGAAATCAGCAGCAAGCCGAGCCCTCCCCCCATGCCCCGTGCACAGTGGTGGTGGCTGCAGGGAGCCAAGTGGGGGCTTTTCTCCTCTATGTTGTGTCTTTGGACCCAAGCCCTGCAGAGTGTGGGCTCCTGGGCGATCTGCCCGGTTTAATGTCTACTAGGGTCAGACTGGGGTCCAAAGGCCTGTGAGGACTGTCCCAGGTCCAGGTACCTCCCAGGCCCTGGCTGTGCTTCTGGGGGCCCCCAGGGTGGCGTGTGTCTGAAGCTGCCTCGTTGCCTGCCAGTCGCCCCTCCCCAACCCCACCCCAGACTCCTCTCTTCTCTCCAACCTTCCTTCTCAGTTCAGTTAAGTCCCCATCTCTGGGTTTGTTCTCAGAATTCGAAGGTTTCTATTTTCGCACCTCGGTAATTGGTGCTATCTGTTGAAAGTAACTCTGGAACTCCAGCCTGCTGGGGTCAGGAGGAGCGGAATTGAATTAAAGGGCTAGAAATTGGCTGGAAGCAGGAGGAGGACTCAAGCAGTGTGATTTCTCCTCCAGGTGGCCAGCAGCCTCGAAGCCTTTGGAGCTGGTTGCGGGCTCTGTTCCCTACCTGGATGGGAGCCCCAAGGGGGAGGGGGGTGGGAGGAGTGAGGGTCCCTGCCTGGCCCTCCCCCAGCTAAGGGAGTGGCACAGAGGACCCAGGACACACCTAGAAGAAGCATTATGTCCATGAAATGACATTGGCATGGTTAAATATAATGAAGCACCCCGTTGGTAGCTTTAAGGCTGGGATGGAGGCTGACAGGAGCCTGGGGTCTCCTGGAACCAGCGACTGATCCATCCACAACTCATGCCAGAGTGGCGGCCCCAGACCCACTGGCCAGCCCAGGCCAGGCCAGGCAGGTGTGGCCCCTGACACGTGCTCATGGATGCTACCTGCTGGTGCCCACTTGAGGGGACGAAGTGGCTTTTGCTGTTTCTCCTTTGATGTTACAAATTCATCCTTAGGGTTTAGAAATATATTTTCTGCTGGTGTTGATCATCTTTTTCTGATCTCCTGGAAGGTTTTTCAATTATTGGAAATAACTTCTGCCCAGGCGGCAGGTGGGCGGCCCCCGGTCAAGGCTGAGACATCCGTTCGCCCCTGCCCAGCAGCGGGTCTGCCTCCAGGACAGGGATGAACTTCCGGGGGTGAGTCTCAAAGAATTTCAAAGAACAAGCAAAAGCACTTCCTGCCCTGGAGGGTAAGGAAAGGTCAAAGTAATGAACTCGTACTGTGGTGACTGGGCTCCCACTTCTGGTTCCTGCACAGGCGGGTGGGGGACCACTGAAACACACACGTGTTCTGATTAGGTCCGCGTCGTGTGATAGGATATTTGGATAGCAGGAGAAAGCATGAGAAAATAGAAGCTTTTTCCTTACCATTTGGAATGCTACCCCTCCCTGCGGTGGTTCCAGAGGCTTCCCCCCAACCCCCACCCCATTCCACGTAAGTTGCTGTGCTTCCAACTGGGTGAAAAGGTTGATGTCAGGAGGGGGCTGGGCTGCTCCTCCTCCAGTGACTGAGAGCAGGGCGGGTCACAGGCCCGAGACCAAGGGCTGGTCCCGACTTCCTGATTGGAATTTGTGGGTACAGAGGAGTGACAGAAGCTCCTTACATGGGCGTTCACTTCGTGGCTCAGCGCTTAACGAACCCGACTGGGATCCATGAGGATACGGGTTCGATCCCTGTCCTTGCTCAGTGGGTTAAGGATCCGGTGTTGCCGTGAGCTGGGGTGAAGTTTGCAGATGTGGCTCAGATCTGGCGTGGCTGTAGCTCCGATTCGACCCCGAGCCTGGGAACCTCCATATGCCGCAGGTGCAGTCCTAAAAAGCAAAAAAAAAGAAGCACCTCCTTACATTTAAAGCTATAGCTGTAGCAAGGTCATGCCCCCTCCTGCATTTTCTTATAGGGTTAATTGCTAACACGCCCCCCCCACCCCTTTTGCATTTCTCCTTGGGACCCTCACAAGTTGCTTCTCCTTTATATGAAGTGGATTCTTACCCTCCATCCGCCTGGCCTCTGAGATTCACTCCACTGATCTCTGGTCTTGTCCGGTCAGTGCCCCAGTGGAGTGGGGGAAAGGAGCGAGGTACCTGGGGCCCAGACTGCAGCGGGGAAGGCTGCGGGGTAGGGGCCTGTGCCTTGTGTTCTTGGCATGGCTCCGGGCCTGATTCCTAATCTCTTGACCTGTGTGCTTTTCCCTGTTGGGTCCCTCTCCTTCTCTCTCAGCCCTTCTGTGTCTGGGCCTGGCGCCACCTCTACTGAGTGTAGACGAGGTGCAGGGAGGGTGTCGGCCCTTGTCCCAGGCTTTGGGCTGCAGCCCCAGAGAGTTCTGTGGAGCCGGATGGGAGGGTCCCAGGAGCCTTGAGACCCCCCTGACTCTGGATCGGACCCTCCTGAGCCCTGGGGCCTGCTCAGAACTGCCTGGAAGGATGGAGGGCGGCTGGCCCTCCCCCGTGGCCCGTCCCTAAGTGTGTACAACTGCGGCCGATGGTCTTCTTTAAATTGACAAAGGCAGAGGCAGGTCCGGGGGAGCCCTCTGACCCCGGAGCCCCGGTCCGTGGAGACAGCAGGCCAGGCACAGCTTGCCTCTGGATGTGCTAGCGTGGAGAGATGCAGGTTAATTTCTCAAGACTCAGAGGTGACCCGGGTTTAATAAAGAGGATTAATGGATTTGAGCTCAAGGTCCTGGCTGTTCTGGGCAGATAGCCGCTTCCTCTAAGAGCGGCGCAGGCTCCCGCTCAGCGCCTTCTCCTGGGAAAACAGGCCTTAAAGGGGCCTCCTCCGTCACTCCCCAGTAAGCCGCTGCAGGTGGCCCTGTGCCCTTCAGCACTCTCACAGCCGAAGGCACAGGGGACTCCAAGTGACAAGAACAGCAGAGGACACCGTTCTGCTGGTGGCAGATACCACACTTTCTGAAAAGCTTTTTGGCCACAGGAATCCAAACCATTACATGTCTCGTGTATGCCCTTCCCACAGGAGCCTACTTTCTTGACTTTATCTCACAGAATAATTGAGGCCTGCCAAGCTGTCCACCAAAAAGATACTTGGAACCCATTTTTTTAAAAACGTGTAGTGACAAGAGACTAATTTAACTGTGTTACACTACGTTTATGCAACAGAATAATGGTGGTTAAGAAAAGATGTTACAAGCACGTTTTTATCTCTCTATCCAAATGGTCCCGTGTTAGTTTGCCATTTAAAAAAAAGGGAGTTCCCTTGTGGCTCAGTGGTTAATGAACCTGACTAGGATCCGTGAGGATGCGGGTTCAATCCCTGACCTCGCTCAGTGGGTTAAGGACCCGGTGTTGCCGTGAGCTGTGGTGTAGGTCGCAGATGAAACTCGGTGTAAGAAATTGGTTTAGCACAGAAAGAGGGGAGAGAGAAACAAGCAGGGGATACATACAAAAGGCAGCGATCATGACTTATTGGAGAATTTGGCTCCCGGGCGAGGTTCCGTGACTCTGGGGCATGAGTCAGGGAAGTCAGGCCCCGGTTGGGGAGCGCGGGGGTTTTTAAGCCTTGTTGGTTCCAGGTCTGGATCCGGGTAGTGCCTTTGCCAAATTAGGCAAGGGACCACCGTGTCCCTAGGTGATTGGTCGGGGGTAGGCGTTTCGGGGCTTTCTGGGTAGGTGTGGCTTCGATCGTCTGTTGGCGCGGGTGGGGCTGGCTGCCTATCTTCCCGCGCAGGCTTGTCCGTTCTTCATGGGGTCTGTTTGATATGAGGGTTCTCTTTGCCATTTGGGGGGCTGCTACCCGTCCCTGCTGGCCTAACACTCGGATCCCGCATTGCTATGGTTGTGTGTAGGCTGGTGGCTGTAGCTCCCATTAGACCCCTAGTCAGGGAACTTCCATATGCCGCAGGTGCAAACCCCAAAGCAAAAAAAAAAAGAAAGGCTTTCTGAGATGCAACTTTTTGCCAATGACTTTGGCCTCAGGAATGTTCAGGTTGTTCCTCTTTGCTTTTATATGCTAGCTGTTCTCCAGGTAGAGAAAGTGTGAAAAGCTGACTTGGACTGAGAGTTTGTCTCCTAGGGGACCACATTCTAAAAGGAAGGAAGAAAAAGGCAGAATGCACCGTGCAAAGCAGACCTTCAGTACGCATTTGTGAAGTGGAGCCTCTTTCAGAGGGTCCCAGCCAGCCTGGTGTCTGCAGCTTGGGGGGTGGAGGGCCCAGGCTGATGCCAGCCCTGCACCTGCTCTGTGGTCCCCACCCTCCCCTCACATTAACTGACTCTAAATTTGGCCCAGCTGAGTTCTGAGAGCAGGACAGAGCATGATGTCCACCTGATGTAAAAAGCAGCCCATCCAGAGATGGTGTGGGGTTCCTGAGTGTTGGAATTAAGTACATGATTAAATCCTGTGTGTGATTCTAGTGCATTGTTTTCACTGAACTTGCCTCAGCGCCTGTCCTTCCCCAGGCTGAGTTTTAATCAAAGTGCAGATGTCCCCATGGGATCCCGAGGTAGAAGGTTCGATGAGTGAGAGGTACGCTCTTCTGCAGCTTCTATGTTTCCTACTTTGAGTTCCTCGTCCTTTCGCTTTCCTGGCCCCATCTTCTCTTGGCGTATCTGTTCTGCCAGTTGAATTGCAAGCGCTCATTGCCTCCTGCCTTTTAAGCTCCATCACCTGGAGTTCCCGTCATGGCACAGTGGTTAACGAATCCAACTAGGAACCATGAGGTGGTGGGTTCGATCCCTGGCCTTGCTCAGTGGGTTAAGGATCCAGCGTTGCCGTGAGCTGTGGTGTAGGGTGCAGATGCGGCTCAGATCCCGCGTGGCTGTGGCGAAGGCTGGCAGCTACAGCTCCTGTTAGACCCCTAGCCTGCTAGATAAGGAAAAAAGACAAAAAAACCCCAAAAACTCCATCACCTGTTTCTTGATGTACTGGGAGCAACGCATGCTCTACACCGCTGTGGCCCGAGGTCCCATCTCCAAAAGGGAAATGTCAGAGCTGGCCGTGCTGGGTCGTATTCTGTCCCTGCTGGTTTGCTGGGTCCCTAGCCTGGCTTACAGGCACTTGCCTGTGCCCCGCCTCTTCCAGTCTTTCCTAAGGTCCTTACCAAAGTACAAAGCGGGGACTCCTGGGCAGGGGCTTGTACACATGATGGTGGAGATTCTGATTGGCGGGAATTAAGCTACAACCAGACAGTAGGTATCTTCCCAGCTTGTTCCCTTCCCTCAAAGCCCATTTCAGGGATTTCCATCACATGAGCTGTTCCTCTCTCCTCACCTCCTGGTTAGTGATGCCTTCCAAAACCAAGCGGAAGGAGGCACCTTTTAAGGCTGAGTGAGGATGAGGGTGAGGTGGTCACGTGGCCAGGATGGGGGCGACACCAGCAAACACCACACAGATGGCAAGTTACCCGTGGGCTGCATGCTGCCACCTCTGCTGTTTCCCCTTCTCCGCCCCTCTGTCACCCGGCTGCCATCCTGAACAGCACCCATCACTGCCTGCCCCTCACCATGTTAGGTGGCCCAGCTTCCTTACAGAATTGCGTATCTCCGATGCTCCACTCACGCACTTACGCAGTGGACACTCAGTGAACACCTGCTGGCTCCATGTCGGGCGCTGCTCCTAGGCGCTCAGCGACAGGAGACAAAGTCCCGTCCTCATGACGCTCTGTTTCTAGGGAGTCAACATGACACAGCACGTGGTCACTAGGGGCAAACAGACTCAAGCGGGCATAGAGTAACCAAGACAGTCTTTTAACAAAGATCTAAATAAAGCGGGTGAGACCTGGGAAGCAGCCTCTCTGCTGCGTATGGCCGCACAGCTGGGAGATACAGATGTGGCCTGGATGGCCAGAAGGAAGCAAGAAAGCCTGCACAGATGCTGGCTTCTATTCCGGGTGAGAGGAGAAACAACTGAGATGGGCGGCCACTGGAAGCTTTCCCGCAGAGAGGGGTCGGGCTGACCCAGCTGCCAGTGTCGGGAAGAGATGGCGGCCTGGAATCACCCTCATCCTTCCTGGGAATTTTCTCTGGGCTTCAGCTGCCCTCTGGAGCCTCGTTCTCCTTCACTGGTCCTGCCCCCAACCCTGCCTCATCCGTTCCTTCCTCAAAGGATGTCTCATAGAATGGGAGGTGCGGGAGAGAGAATTCTAAGAATACAGAATATTCAAGTCGATTGGGTTATAAACACAGGCTCACAACACGAGCACAACACCGAAGCAGATTCTTTGGTGTGTTCTCGTGATTCAGGGCCGGGACGGAGATCCCAGTGGCAGGTGCCGCGTGTCACAACCCCATGTCATTTCACGTTCACTCTTGCCCTCGGAACTTCTGCTTGTAAAGGTCCTTGGCACAGTGCTGTGCTGGTAACCACCAGCTTTCTGAAGGAGAAAAAAACAAACCCTTATTCATAATCTCCAACACTTGGAGGCAACCAGGATGTTGCTCCATCGGTGAATGAATAAACAAACTGTGGTCCACCCAGACAATGAAATGTGATTCAGGGCTAAAAAGAAATGCGCTATTGAGCTATGGAAAGACATGGGGAAAAAAATAAAAAGGCAACATAAATGCATATTACTCAGTGAAAGAAGTCAATCTGAAAAACCAAGTACTGTGTGATTCCAACTGTATCGCGTGCTGCAAGAAGCGAAACCGTAGAGACAATGAAAGGATCAGTGTTGCCAGTGGCTGGGTGGCAGGGATGGATGGATAGAGCACAGAGGGTTCTTAGGGCGGTGTAAACACTAATATTCTAATGATGGACACTCGTCCTTATACACTTACAGACCCACAATGTGCAGCAGCAGGAGTGAACCCTAATGGAAACTGTGGACTTTGGGCGATTATGAGGAGTCCATGCAGCTTCAGCTGTGAACTGTACCACCGCGGGGGTATTGCTACTGAGGGGGGGAGGCTGTGATTGCGTGCGGATAGAGGCTTGGGGGAAATTTTCGTGTCTTCCTTTCGATTTTGCTATGGACGTAAAACTTCTCTTAAAAAAAAAAAAAGTTCCCATCGTGGCGCAGTGGTTAATAAATCCGACTAGGAACCATGAGGTTGCGGGTTCGATCCCTGGCCTTGCTCAGTGGGTCAACGATCTGGCGTTGCCGTGAGCTGTGGTGCAGGTTGCAGATGCGGCTCGGATCCTGCGTTGCTGTGGCGTAGGCCAGGGGCTACAGCTCCGATTAGATCCTTAGCCTGGGAACCTCCACATGCCGCGAGTGCAGCCCTAGAAAAGGCAAAAAGACAAAAAAAAAAAAAGGTCTTAAAAGTAATCCCTGATTTGTAACATTTGCTGATTCTAGGGTACAAAATCTTTACCCGTGGCTGATTTCCAGCCACCCATGCCTGTGACGTAAAGAGCCCAAGTCCTCACTGAAGACACGCTGCTATGTGGCTGCTGATTTCCCACGCGCGTGCCTGTGTTGCTAGACTCACGAGGACACCATTGATCTATCTGTCTGTCCTATGACTGAACGGCATTGGTTAGCTTAATAGATGTTCCTCCAAACTCATTTCTTATTGACCGGTCAAGTACCAGCCTCACTGAGATTTTTGACTGAGGTGACTTTAAGTTTATAGACACACACACACACTCTTGAGCATCGCTACACCATTGAGGCTCCCCAGTAAGACCCCATAGCCATTCGGTACATAGATACTTCGAATCTTACGTACTAGAAACTCTCCTTGCTCTGTGATGGGCAAGCTTGATCGAGTCCCTGCTCTTAGAAAAAGTTACCTCCGGGAAGGACAGAGGGGAGGTCGCTGATGAGCAGGTGGACAAAAGACACATGTGAAGCCCGTTTCTAATGGCATAAATACTGTGAAGTTTCATCAAAGGGAACACACCCGAAGGGGAGTCTACTTGGGGCTGTTTACTCGGGGACCCTCTCTGAGGGAGTGACGTTTTCGTGGAGGCCGGATCACCAGGGGGACAGCTGGAGAGAAATCTGGGAAGAACACTCGAGAGAGAACAGCCAGTCAGAGGCCCTTTTGGAAACCACCTTGTGGGCTTCAGGAGATTAAAAAAGGCCAGGAGCGGGTACAACCTGAGTTCTTTCCCCAGGGATCAGAGATGTAGATGAAGAGTCACTTAGGATCTTCAGGGCTTTGGTAAAAGATTTGGCTATTATTCTGAATACAATAGACGTCCTTTGGAGCCATTTGCATAAAGGGGAATCATTTGATTTAACATTTACCAGCCCATTCTAAGTTCCAAGAATAGATTAAATGTGTGTTGGGAGAGGAAAAAGGGACCATTTAGAAAACTGTTGCTGTAGCTGGGGTGAAAGGCAAGGAGGCTCTGGATCCTGGCCGTAACCGTGGAGCTGAGAGATGCTGGTGGACTTTTGTGTATCTTTTAGAAGTGGGGCTGGAGAGCTTTGCCTACACCGGTTGTGTGCAGGGAAGTTGCCGAGAAGGCAGGGGCTGCAGAGACTTCAGGTTTGAGATGCTAATCATATGGGAAGATTGGAAAGGGGCAGAGCCAATGGGCCCATGTGGAGGCCTTGTGGACTCTGCGTTTACCCTGAAAAAAACATCCAAGTAGAGCTGTTAGGGGGGAGGTTGGGGTTGGGGGCCCTGAGCTCTGGGGAGAGTTCTGGCCAGCGGTGGATGTGAGAATCCTCAGAGTGAAGACGCCAGCACCGAGAGAGGAAGAAAAGCCCTGATGGTGCAGTCCTGAGCAAGATGAAGAAGCGTTTGGGGAAGAGGTAATTATTGTCCAGAATGTGGATGGTCAAGCTTGATGAAGGCCAGCAAGCAGATGGCTCAGATCTTAAAAACTGGTCATTGATAACTGTTATCCATAGAGGTTAACATGGAGTGGTGAGTTCAGATGCTTGACTGAGGTTGAAGGAAGGACGGGGCGTGAAGAATTGAAATATAGTCACCGCTCACCATGCACGGTGGTTTAATTCTGCAAAATCACTAGGAATGCTACATCAGTGACCGTGGAACCGTCGCTCCCAGGGGCACAGGGGGGATATTCCCGTGAGCCTCTGGTTACAACCTTCCATCAGCTGCTCAATATGTAGAGTTCCATGCATTTCCATTTAAAGACCCTTTGTTTAATACATACTGTTGATTCATTGCTCCTGAACTTATGGTCTTAAACACTACAGTTTATACGTAACAGAGCTTACGGAATGTATTTTTTCCAAGAAGGTACATCTCAGCTTTCTTGTTCTCAGGGATAGTAGAAAGAATTTCGATACTATGCTTGGGGGCTATTTTAAACAATGAAACGGCCAACACAAAGCATGGCTATGGGGAAAACGTGGTGCTAAATAGACAGAAAAAGATGCGTGCTTGGAGTGTGATCACTGAGAAGAAATGGTGTGTGTGTCAGGGCCAATCAAGTCTTGGACTGTTCAGCACATCCACCGATGACCGCAAACATGCCCTGACTGTTGATTTTAGGGTTGCAGACAGATTTTGGAGAGAAGGCAGATTTGCATTCATGGGATCTGAGAATAATGAGGATTGACTGTGTTAACTATAAGCGATTCCTTGGAGATGTTTTCCTGTGAGGTTTGGTGGTTAATGGAGGTCTTGTTTTGCTTTTAAAAGCCTGGGTGATGTTACCGTGTGTTTTGTAGGATGAGAGGACTGACGCAGTACAGACAGTAACTTTTTTTCTTTTTAACTTAATGAATTTTATTTCAATTATAGGTATACATAAATCATCACAAGTCAATTTGATAGATTTTGTGTCCCAGACCCACAGTGCATCCCCCCACCCCCTAGATTGTCTTATTTGAAAAACCAAGGTTTTCCAAAGTCTGTGAGTCATTCTCTGTTCTGCAAAGAAGTTCATTGTGTCTTTTTAGTTTCCACATGTAAGCGGTAGCATTGGGTGTTGCTGTCTAATCGTCTGACTGGTTTCACTTCGCATGATAATTTCTAGGTCCATCCATGTTGCTACTAATGTTGGTAATTCGTTCCTTTTAATGGCTGAGTAATATTCCATTGTGTGTATGTACCATACACAGTAACTTGTTGTTGACCTCAGACCATGAAGGTCTTCAGTATGATGCGAAGAGGGAGGAATCCACATCCTCGTGGGAGGAGCCTTTGATCAGAGCAAACCTATCAGGGCTGTTTTTTTTTTTTTTTTGCCTTTTTATGTAGAGCTGCACCCGTGGCATATGGAGGTTCCCAGGCTAGGTGTCTAGCAGGAGCTGTAGCCGCCAGCCCTCGCCACAGCCACAGCAATGCGGGATCCGAGCCGTGTCTCCAACCTACACCATAGCTCACGGCAACGCCAGATCCTTAACCCACTGAGCAAGGCCAGGGATCGAACCTGCAACCTCATGGTTCTTAGTCGGATTCGTTAACCACTGAGCCACGAAGGGAACTCCTATCAGGGCTGTTGTTAATGTCTTCTTGTAACCACTTCTAGTTGTATTCATGTAGTTTGTATTTCTTATTAAACTAATTCCAAGGCATGCTATAGTTTTTGATGTTTTGCGTGGGTTATCCTTATAAATGGACTTTACAACTACTATGGCTGGTATAAAGGAAATCTAATTTTTTTTGTATATTTCTTTTATATCCAGTCACTTTTTCAACTCTTAGCACATTTTAATAATTTTTACTTGCATTTCTAGGAAAATAATTACGTTGTTTTAGATAGTAGTACATTTATCTCTCACTCCACGTTTATTTAAAATCTCTAGATGGATACTGCTTTTTCATAATTTTATAGAATTGCCTTTTGTGTTTCAAAATTTAACATGAACTTTGCTGCTAGTTCTGCTTTTATAACTTTGAGCTTTAGGATGGTTCCTCTCTGTTTTGTCTAAAATTTTCCTTCTTTTCAGTATGAATGATTGTTAATTTTAACAGAAGCTCATTTGGCATCTAACAATGTGATTGCATGATTTTTTTCCCCCTCTATATTTTAATGTAATGACTTATTGTTCTTCTGTAGTTGAAATCTGGAAAACCTGGCATGAACCCTACTTGGATTTGGTGCAATTTCAAATATGCTGCCGGATTTTATTATTTTACATCACATTATTTAGTAAAATTTATCTGAAATTATTTTGTTTTCTCTAGCTGGCTTTTTCATCAAAAGTGGTTTTTGCCTTCAAATGGCTTGGAAAAGTCCCTCACTGTTTTTTCCTGTGGTTTTCTCCACTTTTCCCGTTGTCCTCAGCCCTCTTGCTTTCTCTTCCTAGCTCCATTCTTTGGCAGCACATCCGCCACCTGACCACAGACTTGGCCATCACTTCTAGGTGTATTTGCTGGTCTTCCTCTTCATTCTTGTTCTCTTGAGTTGCCAACTGCTGGTTGGTTTCTTTCTCTCTCTTTTTCCTTTTAATTTAGAAACTCAAGATAGAAGGTCTTGTGTCATCGATGGGATGTTACCATCATCAAACCATGTATTTAAGTTCTTTCTTGTTTTATTTATGTAATTATTTCTTATCTCCATTTTCCACTGCCATTCTCCCATAAGGAACCATTCAAGTGGATTGAGTGTGTATCCTTTTAGGCTCCTATGTAAGTAGAGTTTATGTAACATGAAATTGTTATTCTTTTATACTTTTTTTTTTCCCCACACTGTTTATTTCCCTGTGTTGATCTAACTCCCAGCTCTCAGTGGGGCACATCTGTCACATTGTGCTGGTCCACTCTTGCAGTGTGTGGATACCTGCAAGGTGAGTGCTGCCATGAGCATCTTTAACAGTGTTTCTTAGAGACCTCTTTGGTTTCTGTTCTCAGGAATAAAACGGTGGATGCAGGGGGTACCTCACTTAATCTGAGTGCCCGCCACAATGGCAGGGCAGTGCCCACCCCCTTAAGGGGCATCCTTTTCACCACTGCCTTCAGTACCTGGCTTAGCCAACTTTCTAATTTTTGGTGGTCGAACAGGTGTAAATGTACCATTTTTGTTTTACTTTGAAGATTTTCTGATCACCAGCTTAAGTATTTCTTCACATACTTGTAAACTCTTTGCACTTTTCCTTTAAACCCCTCATTTAAATTCTTTGCCCACATTTTTGTGAGGGTTATTATCTTTCCCTCGTATGCATTCCTTGCATATTCTAAATACTAGTCTTTTGTCGGTTTCAGGCACTTCAAATATTTTTTTTCCCCCACTCTTCTCTCATGATGGTTAGAAGTAAACTCCTAATTTTAATGTGATCAAATTTCTGGAACGTTGAATTCCAGTTGTGGCTCAGCAGTAACGAACCCGACTAACATTCATGAAGATGTGGGTTCAATCCCTGGCCTCGCTCCTTTGGTTAAGGATCCGGCATTGCAGAGAGCTGTGGTGTAGGTCACTGATGAGGCTTGGCTCCTATGTTGCTGTGGCTGTGGCGTAAGTTGGCAGCTGCAACTCCGATTCGACCACAAGCCCAAGAACTCCTGTATGCTGCAGGCATGGCCCTAAAACCACCCCCCCCCAAAAAAAAACACAAAAAAAACAACTTAAACTTTTGTGGACCATTTTGGACTTTTTTTAAAAAGCAATTTTTCTCCACCTCTAGGTCACAAAGAGACTCTTCCATATTTTCTTCTGTTATATTTTTTATTTTACCTTCTCATTTCAGTCCTAAACTATCTCATGTCTTTGAATGTAAAGTCGATAATTTTTTTTTTTTTGGTCTTTTTGCCTTATCTAGGGCTGTACCTGCGGCATATGGAGGTTCCCAGGCTAGGGGTCTAACAGGAGCTGTAGCTGCCAGCCTCCACCACAGCCACAGCAACGCAGGATCTGAGCCGCATCTGCAACCTACACCACAACTCACGGCAATGCCGGATCCTTAACCCACTGAGCAAGGCCAGGGATCGAACCTACAACCTCATGGTTCCTAGTCGGATTCGTTAACCACTGAGCCACAACGGGAACTCCAAAGTCGATAATGTTTGATTTTTTTCCAGATAATCTGGTTTTCATTAACATATTTCTTCTCCCTAATTATTTATGCTGTCATCTTTATTACATCTTAAAGCTCTAGCAGCTGTCTTCAGTGGCGACAAAACAAGTTTTGCCTGCAGGCAGCGTGAGATGGAATAGAAGGTGTAAGACTTCCTTGCCCACCTGCCCCTTCCATCTCCCTGCCGTCCTCCATCCTCAGGGCTACTGCCTCCCCCGTCCCCAGAGCTGAGCCACTCAAGATCAGGGCAGAGCCCAGACTCTCCAGGGGTTTCTTGTGACGCCGATATCTCCGGGTAATGTGTTAAGTCCCGTGCTGTCCTGAGTTCTGTTTCCCCTGGTTTATTTCAGGAGAGGGAGTTGGAGCCCAAACGAGCTGGCTGCTCTGACAAGGGGTCATCTTGCTGGGTGCCACTGGCCGCCCCAAACTTGGGACCTCAGGGACTTGGCGACACCCCTTCTCCTGACACCAGGGCTGGCATCATCATTATCCCCAATGCCCGTGACTCCCTCCTCTCCTCCCTCACTGTCCCTCTGGATCCCATCAGGCTGGAAGTCTGGTGAGCCAGCCTGGCGGTGTCCCCTTGGGTGCAGGAACCTGGCCGTCCCTGCCTCCTGCCTGGCTGGGCGCCTTATCTGCGGTCCCTGCTTTGCTGCTCAGGCTGCTTCTGGGCTCGAAAGTCTAGTTCAGAGACCATGGCCCACACTGCCCCCCCGGGGTGCCTTTTGGACAGACTCCTCTCCCGATGCTCCGAGCCCTTTGCTCTTGACCTCAGCCTCCTCCCTCATTTCTTTCTAGGAATCCTGCTCCAGTCCCTTTTCCTTGCCTGCCTCTGAGTCCAAGCTCCTCCACGTCCTGTCCTCCCCTTGGGACACCTAATGCCTCGCACTGGCTTCATTTTGTGCGGAGATGGTGACCCCTTCCGGTAAATAACTATTTACCGCTTTGCCCTCTGCCCTGTTTCCTAATCTGAGCCCCTTGAGATTTCAGCTTTCTCTCAAGACCTAGTTCAGATACCCCCTCTAACATGACACTTGCAGTCTGAGCTTGTTGTTCACCCTTGGGTGGAGATTTTGAGTGAACTGTGGATTTCGGCAGGGACTGAAGGGGCCTGATTGATGATCTGTGGGCTTTTCTGCTAGAAAACAATGCCCCTTCACAGCCTGAACACTTTCCTTCTCACTAGCTGAAACTGCAGCCTCTGCTCCGTGAATCCCTGTAATTCCGGGATGGCAGGCAGGTGTCTGGTGCTGGAGAGCAGACTGGACTCTGGTGAGGGATCAGCTGAGAGCTGTGTGGCCATCGGCTAATAGCTTCCCTCTCTGGGCTTCGCTGCTCTCTATTACAGCCCGAGCTGATCAGACTCCTCCTCTCTAGGGACTCGTTAACATAATATTTGATTAGCATGAACCCTTTGGGGACAGAAAAAGTCTCGTGCATTTTTATGTATAGAAGCTGGCCAGCGAATGTCTCTTTAATTAGCTTCCCGATGAAATCCAGGCCCCGAATCTGTGCCGCACTTTCTCATCCACATGCACACAATCTCTATAAAGTTGTTTAGCATCAGTGGGCTGTGCCACCTTGGTCATAACCTCAGTCTCCCTCATCACCTATGTATGCATAGACCCGGCTGGAGCCACTCGTGCGCCAGCCCCCCACCCCTCCTCGGGCTGGGGATAAGCCCTTGCATTGTTGATAATCCCAGAAAGACAGCGTGGTGAGACTTGTGGTTCAGACCCTCAGACCATGCAGTTCATTTAGATAAAACTTATTCAATCATCTCTTCCTGTTGTACCAGCTTTAGGTAGCGCCCGCTGGAGGGTAGATGCCATCAAGCTTAAAAAAGATAAATACATGAGCCTCCGTAAGTAGTTTGCAAGCGTCTTAGGAAAGTCAGACACGGATGACAGGGTGACAGTGGCATGGGCGCATATTAACCAGGGTGGCGAATTAGCATGGGAGCGATGTCCAGAGGAAGGAGACGGCCCACGAGAGCTCCACGGGTCACGTGGGGTCTTGACTCGAGGAGAATGGTTAGGATTTCATCCTCAGAAAATGACCGAGAGGTGCCACCTGAGGGCATACGTGCGCCTCAGTGAGGAAGGGAGAAGTGCAGGACTGGGGACACACGGGGGCTCACAGTCAGGAGTGAGGGTCAGCGGAGGCAACCTGGCCACGGCACCTGCGGGGTAAGGATGGCGCCGGTTGCCAGTAAGCCCAAACTCAGAACGAGCAGAAGGTCATGGTTCAGGGTGAGGATGATAGAGGCTGCTGCCAGGTTCAAGGCCTGGGTCCACCCCTCCTGGGTCTGTGAATGAAGGCAGGTTAGGTACCCACTGGGACCTCAGTCTCCTCACCTATGAAATGGACAGTTCTCATAGGGCCAATCACAGAGGATGCCGGGCCTGAGAGAAGTGACCCAGCTTGAGATTAACGAGGTCTAAGTGACCGAGATGGAGATCAGGTGATTACACGGAAGGCCAGGGAGCCGCATGGACTTGGACACTTGTCTTTAAAAGGCAAAGAATCTGGGAGCTGAGTGGGGAGACTGGAGCGTTGTGTATCCGGTCAGGGCTCCCGGGAGCAGGATCACTTGGGTCAGGGGGAGCCCCGACTTGGGACTTGGCGCTTTTTTCTGATGAGGAAGTGACACACGTCCTGGCCGGTTCCCTGGCTGGTGCCCGGAAGGCGAGGTGCAGAGTTCAGGGCTCCCCCAAGGCCAGGCCAGGGCTCGGGGGCCGGGGGCTGGGATGGCTCCCAGCAGGGACGTGGGCTGAGTGTGGTGACCTGCAGAGGCGGAGGGTCAGCACCCGGTCAGGACTGCTGCGTGTCGTGTCGTGCTGGTCCCGCTGAGTCTCATTGCAAAAGTGCAGATGAGTTGGGTACAGACAGCCGAGGGCCACGCTCAGTGGCTTGGGCTGGGCTGTACTGGCCGTGCGGCACTTTAGCTGAGTCACTGTAGGCTGTGCCTAGAGCATTGCCTCCCGACCTTTGACCTCCCCTGCAGGTGTAGAGGGGACCCCCCCGCCACCGCCAGGGTCTGTACAGCAGGGGCTGCAACTCTGCTAATAAGACAGCACAGCAGTGGGGATTTACAGGTTGTTACCTGGCCTGGGTCAAGACAGCAGCTGAGCGGGGGGAGCCCACGCAGGAACGTGCTCGTGTTTGGTGTCGTGAGCGGACCACCCCTGGTGCCCAAAGAGACCCACATTTGTTGTGGTGGCTCTGAGGAGGGGGCCACTGTGCCTGAGAATCATCTGAGGCTCTTGGGGACAATGGATCCCCTGGGCCACAGTCCCAGTTTCTGACTCGCAAGATCAAGGGTGGCGGGTAGGCACAGGCACCCATTATGTCCACACCGCAGGGTTCAGATGCAGGTATTCAGGGCCTCCGCTCACCCCACCCCGAGGAAGACAGACGGGTTTACTGAGTCTTGCTATGGGCCAGGCATGGCCTTAAGCTCTAAATAAGTTACTGTGTTTAATCCTTATGTGTCCTTTAAATCGGAGCCCTGCTATTATCTTTATTTTACAGATTGGAAAAAAAAAGGCAAAAAAACAGCCCTGAGGCTTACTTAGATTAAGTGATTTGGCCTAGATAAAAATGGTGCAGAGTGACAGCCTGGGATCAGTTTGGCAGGTGGGATTTTTTTTTTTTTTTCCACTTAACTCTACCCCTTGGGGCCGCAGCCCCGGGGGAGATTATTAGATAGTAGGGAACAGCAGCAAAATGAAAAATGGATACAGCTGCAGCTCTGGAGGAATCCAAAGTCTAAGGCTGGAGACCAGGAAGAAACGAATGTTAAATGAGGAAACGTAATTGAAATGTCAAAACAGTGTATCCGATGGAAACGCGGGGCAGAGAGGATTATTTTTTTCAGTTTGTCCACAGCTTAAGTTAGTCCTGATGGCCTTCGAAGGTGTGGCCCCCGTACTCCAATTAGAGGTCTGGCATTCGTCTTGCATCACTTCTGGAAGCGAGGTGGCTGGAAAGAAATCAATCATGTAAAGTCTGCACTGATCCCCATGAGCAGGGATGGAAAGAAGGCCTGGAGCTGGCGGCCCTTCCTCCCGACCTGGGTCAGACCCCCCCGCAGGGCCGCGGGCTGAGGACACGGCAGGTTCTTCTCCCGGATGCAGCCTGGAGGACCCCCCGGCAGATCACTTGTGGTCTCCTGCCATCTGGCCCACCTCTTCCTGGCGGACGCTGACCCCAACTGCTGTCCGAAGGAGGAAGGGGTGGGACTCCGGGGTAGGGGGTAAAGCCGAGGAGAAGCAGGCAAACCGGAGGGTGAATTCGGGGCAAGGCCGCATCTTTCACCACCTTCATTCTCCAGACCCAGGACCTTCTCTGGGTCAGTTGTGAATTCACCCAGACCCACCTACCCTGAGCAGAATTGCCCCTTTTCCAATAAAGGCAAACCAAAATTAAATCTATAATTATCACTACTAATTCCACTTAATTAGTCACAAGCCAGCAGCCAAATTGGCTTTCTCATAATTATCTGATAAGCAGTAAGCACATCTCATAGATTATAATTAACACTACTTAATTAAAATCTAATATACATACACCCTTTCCTCAAAATACATCTAATTGGGTTCCTAACGGCAGCAGATAAAAATTATTCTCGCATTGCCCCTCCACGAGGATTTCAAATATCCTTTTTCCTTCAGTCCCCTGAGAACGGAGGGGGAATTACAGATACTTTTGCTGATTTACTCTTTCAGCAAGTAATATATTTTCTTCCCAGGGGACTGGGGAAAGCCACTGGTCTTTCCTCTCTTGGAGCATCACCCAAACAAACAAATGTCTGGCTCGTGGTGACCACACTGCTGATGGGTTCTGCAGTCAGGGAAATTCAGCTTCCCACTTAAATTTCTTTACATTTGTTCTCAGTGTCAGAAGTTCCTCCCTACCTCTAAACTGGGGGAAAAAAAAAATCCTATCAAACTTGTGAGCAGCATTCTTGAAAATGAATGGATCCAAAGCTGTTTTGAAGCTCTGAGTGGCTGTGATAGGTGTTTTTCAGCCACTTGCACCTCCGCTGGGCTGCGGGTGACAGGTGCATGTGTCTGATCCCGAGGGGGCGCCAGCTGGGATGAGAAGGCAGCACTTCCACGTCTTGGAAGTGAAAAGGCTCCATTCTCGGTGAGGTGGCCAGCCGCCACGCCTCCAACAGTTCAGAGGGCAGGTTAAGGAGGCCCACAGATGGCCACTGTTTCCTGTCCTCTCTTGCTAAACCTCCCTGGAGGATGCAGAAAGCCGCGACTGCAGGCTGCAGGTGGTGAAGGCGCGAGGAAGGTGTGTGTGTGTGGCGGTGCCTGCAACCAAAGCGGCAGGTCCCCTGTCACGCAGAAACTGGGGCAGAAGCAAGGCTGTATGGGTGCCGGGTCATTTGCAGACAGGGAGATGGATGCCTGGTAACCTGTGTTTCCTGAGGGCCTGTTCTGCAGGGTCCAGAGCTTTCTGTCCCTGGTCTCCTGTTTGTTTCATTTCCCTTTGTGCCTACTCTAGTGCCAGGAAATGCAAGGGCTTGAATAAGTGGTTTCTGTATGGATACTCAGGTGTGGCTGGTTTAATGCTCGCCTTTCCAAATATCAAACAGGCTGAGTTCCCGTCGTGGCTCAGTGGTTAACAAATCTGACTAGGAACCATGAGGTTGCGGGTTCGATCCCTGGCCTCACTCCGTGGGTTAAGGATCTGGTGTTGCTGTGAGCTGCGGTGTAGTTTCCAGATGCAGCTCGGATCCCGCGTGGCTGTGGCGTAGGCTGGCGGCTTCAGCTCCAGTTCGACCCCTAGCCTGGGAATTTCCATATGCCACGAGCGCGGCCTTAGAAAAGGCAAAAAGTCAAAAAACAAACAAGCAAACAAAAAAAAACAGGGGGTAGGAGGGTGAGCTGAGGAGTGGCTGCCCGAAGACTTGACCCCACTGTCCCAGGAACTTGTCACTGCTCGCTCTTTCCCAGGACACCTGTGCCCTGTTCACCACCTGCCCTCCCTGGTGGCTTCTGCCCCAGGAGGGCAAGGCCTGGGATTAGTTTTTTGGCAGCTCCGTTCCCCACCATCCTCACCACCCACGTGGAGTCCAGCAGGTCATGGGTGTCTGTTAATGGAGAGATGGATGACTGTCCTGTGATCTCTGTCCTACTGAAAAAAGGGCAAACTCACTACTAGTCACTGCTGCACGGGGAAAATAAGTAATCCTGAGCTGTGAGATTGCTCTCATTTTCATTGCTTCTAAATTGCTTCCATGAAGTCCATTGGGATCAGGAACATCTACTCGCCACCCAACAACGTGGCGGTGGTGGCGGGGGCGTCTACCTCTAAAGTGTCTTGGTGTTTCTATCTACCTACTTCTTCCTCTCTAGCCAGTCAAACCATTTGAACAGTGGGTCTGTCTTGAGCAATTTAAACTGACTTTGGGAGAGTTCCCTTCGTGGCTCAGTGGTTAATGAACCTGACTAGGATCCATGAGGATGCCGGTTCGATCCCTGGCCTTGATTGTTGGGTTGCGGATCTGGCGTAGCCGTGAACTGTGGTGCAGGTCACCAGTGTGGCTCAGATCCTGCGTTGCTGTGGATGTGGCATAGGCCAGCAGCTATAGCTCCAACTGGACCCCTAGCCTGGGACCTCCGTATGCCTCGGGTATAGCCCTAAAAACCAAAAAACAAATTGGCTTTGGAGAAGGACTTGGATGTGCCGTCTACTTACTCACAGCCTAGCCGGGGAGAAGCTGTAAATGCTTGTGTTGAAAGTTACCTTAATTGGGTTTTGGCTCAAATGCCACTTTCTCTTGTATCTTGGGTCCCGGTCGGACAGCGACAGCTGTGCAGGTACAGGGAGATGGCTGTCTGGATCATCAAACTACTGGTGGCCCTGGTGTAGAAGTCTTTGAAGTCTTCTGGTTTTTCATTCTCCCTCCGCTCCCCAGAGCCTCTAAATGAGCACAGCTTGCCATCCCCACCCCTTGCCGGGAGCCCCTGCTGCCATTCTCACCCCCTCATCCTCCTCTCACCCTCAAGGGCTTTTTAAAAACTCCAATGTCTGGGCTGCAAGCATTTTCATCCTGTAGAAGGCATTTTGGGGAGACGTCCCATTCCTTCCATTGCTTTGGCTGAAGTTGCCTTGGCCCCCTAGTCCCCCGTCCATGTTGGGCGCTCTGTGATACCCCAGGCTTGAATAAATTATATTTTCAAAGGTTAAGACTGGATTTTGGCAGTCGACTCTCCCGCTGACATCTCTGTTATTTCCTGAACCTCTGAGAACGAGTGAGCGCTGGTAGGTTTAACAAAGGGCCGAGCTCGCTTCTGCAACGCTGGTGCCAGAAAGGGGCTGTTGGCTACTTTGCCAAACCTCAGGGGGTGTGTGTCTTCTTTGCTACTGCAGCAGGAGAGAGGGGACTATCTCTGCCGGGTGCTGCTTGATCGGAAATTCCATGAGCAAGGCCAGGGGCTGTGGCTTTGTCCCTCTGCCCAGTACCATTTAATGCCAGAGGGAGGAAAGGGATGGAAAAAGAAGATGGAGAATGGCAGAGGGTGAAGCGCAGAAAAAGAAAGGGGTGTTCCTTTCTCCCGTGGTCTGCAGCATCCGAAGAGCAGGCACTTGTTTTGCATCTCATTTGGCTTGACGTATTTGCATCCTCTTGGGTGTGTTACTAAGTGGTACTAGGTGGCAAAAAGAAAAAAAGCACACACACACACACTGAAACAACGAAAATGCTCCTGAAACATCTGCTTGCGTAGAAATGATATTAAGTCACTATGGTGTCTGCCAGCATATTCCTGCAGGGAAGGGCAGCCAGCGAACAGCTGGTCTGGGGGCCGGCAGGGAAGGCGGTGTGTCCTGGGTATCCTCAGACCGCCCCGAGACCGCAGGACATGGCCTGCACCTTGGCAGGCCACGGTTCTGGGCACCAGGCTTCCCTCCCCGGGGTCTGCAGGTCCTTCCGTGACTCCTCAGCCTCCTTTCTCTGGACGTGATCTCTAGAGGAAGCAGGTGCTCGCCCTGCGGACTCCATGGCCAGAGCCCCGGCAGGCGCGAGGTCCGGCACTTCCATCTTCCTGCATTCTCCCTCCGTCCTGCCATCGGTCCTGTTGTGCAGGGAAGGAACCTAAAGTGAGCAGTCTGAGTGCAGCTGGAGTCAGCAGGGTCCCCCGGTGGTCACAACCCACTGGCTTTGTGACCTGAATGGAACTCGTGGTTGCGTGGATCTGGGATCATGCGTGGAACGGTCAGGCTGTATGGATGGAAAGAGCTTTCAGCTCGAGATTCTCAAGTGGTAATGTGAAGTGAAGACTGCAGCCTTAACATAAAGATCGCTTCCCCCACCCCCACTTTTGTCACCAAACACTAGTCACTCAGTGTCTCCTGTGTCTGGGGTCTCTCCACTTCCCTCCTCACCTGCTGCCAGTATCCCAGTTCACTCTCCATCATCCCCGCCTTGTCTGGTCAGTGTGGTCCTAATCCGGGGGCCCCGTCCCCATTGGGGTGGGACTTGCCTGGGTTGCAAAGATGACTGTGTCTCCCCCACTGTCATCCTTCAAGAGTTCCTGGGGAAAAAAAACCCCGCCTCCTAGAGCTTGGCATTTGCAGTCTGGCCTCACCTCCCAGCCTCACTCTTTCTGGTCTCCCTGCCCGCCCGCCGTGACTGTGGACTTCTGGTCCACCCCTACCTGTGACACATGCTTTTCCCTCTTTGGCTGCCCCACAGCCCCCTTCTCTTTTTCAGGACTCAGGCTCTCTAGGAGCAGTGATCGCCTTGCCCAGCCCGGCCTTGAGATGTGTCCCGTGCTTCCACAGCATCCTTTGATTGGGCTGGTCCTTAAACTGACCGCAGGGCAGCTTACTCGTCTATTTCTTACTTCTTCTTTTATATATTAGGCCATAATCTCTTTGAGTGTAGCCACACGTGCCTGGAACAGTTGCTGATTAATAAAAGCTTTCTTTTTTCTTCTTCGATGTTATGATTTTTATTTTTTCCATTATGGTTGATTTGCAGTGCTCTGCCAACTTCCACTGCAAAGTGATCCAGTCACACATATGCAGACATTCTTTCTCTCACACCATCCTCCATCATGTTCCGTCACAAATGACCGGACATAGTTCCCTGTGCTATACAGCAAGGTCTCATTTTCTATCTACTCCAAATGCAATAGCTTGCATCTATCACCCCCAGACTCCCAGTCCATCCCATTCCCTCCCCCTCCGCTTTGGCAACCACAAGTCTGCTCTCCAAGTCCATGCGTTTCTTTTCTGCAAAAAGGTTCATCTGTTCTGTACATTAGATTCCAGATATGTGATATCATATGGCATTTGTCTTTCTCTTCCTGACTTCACCCAGTAGGAGAGTCTCTAGTTCCATCCGTGTTGCTGAAAATGGCATTTTTTTCCCCTGCTTTTTAGGGCCACACCCCTGGCATATGGAGGTTCCCAGGCTAGGGGTCGAATCGGAGCTATAGCTGCCAGCCTATGCCACAGCCACAGCAATGCCAGATCCGAGCCACATCTGTGAGCTACACCACAGCTCACGGCAATGCCCGATCCTTAACCCACTGAGCGAAGCCAGGAATCCAGCCTGCATCCTCGTGGATCCTAGTCAGGTTCTTTAACTGCTGAGCCACAGAGGGAACTCCTGAAATGTTATTATTAATAAACATTTTCTGAATCCATATGAATGGCATCTTTAGTTGATCGCTTTCAAAGCAGGTGGAGACCTGATAGAATTAGAGGGCTGAAGGATAGCCTGAAGTTACATCTGGGCCAGGTCTGCGTTCTCATCTGGATGCTGCTGTTTTCTAGGAGACTGTGATGTCCTTGGCTTGAACCATGCTCCCTGCACCCCAGTTCAGGCAGGAACTTGCAAACTAAGAGCTCCCAAGTAATATCACATTCATCTTTACCTAAAGAATGTAACTGTTTCTAATAAGACAATCTGTTTAGCTCATCAAACACAAACAGGCGAGAGCAAGTAAAGAAGGAAAACAGAATGTAAAAAAGGGAGAGTCCTCTATGGCCCAGAGGAGCATCCTCTTTCTTTTCTTAGCTGGTCCGTAATAGCTCTCTTAACCGCTTCTCGCTCAGTCCATCTTCAATGATTTTAACCCATTCCAATGACCAAGGTCATGTTATTAAAGCGTAACTTCCTAAAACGCTGTGCTAAGGATGGTGGGCGGTTGTAAATTCTCACAGCCTCTCTTCCCCCTTCTGCTGTGCACATAGGCGTGGGAAGACAGACCTCACACTAGCTTCGCTTGGATAGTTTGCACTGGCTACAAACCTGGACCCAGAGCTGGGCCAGTGGCCAGCACGGCCAGCTGAAGCATCGATCCCTTCTCTGCAATGACCTGCTCAGAAGTAAGCCAGGCCCCCTTGGTCTACATGCCCTGGGATACGGTCCACTAGGCGGAAAAGTCCACCCAGGCAAACACCAGATGGACCCCCAGTATGAGATCCACTTGCAGAATGGGATGGCCTCAAAATATTTTCTTCCCGTTAGATCAAAAGGGGCATTTAGATGAACTAGGGGCACATACACGCATTTTAATTCATTAGTCCTCGTAAGACTAAATACTCACCTCTAAAAGGAGTCGGACCACCAGGGAGAAAGCGTGGTAAGATTCCAGGCCTGGGGCTTAGAGAGTTCAAGGTGATCTCAGAATGTCCGTCTCAGAAACAACTGCTTAGAAACTGAGAGGATGTGTTATAAAACTGCAGAGGTGGCAACTAGAAGAAGGTGACAGTTTCCAAAGTTTGAGCATCAAAAAGTTAATAACAATGGGTTAAAACCTGTTTAATAAAATAAAGCGTTGTTAATATTACTCCAAAATATTAATATTACTCCAAAAATTAATATTACTCCAAAAATAAAATAGGGCTGGCTCTTCTTACAGAACACCAGTCCATGGATATAGAAGGAGTGATAGAATTATTATTTTTTCTGTCTTCATAGGGCTGCGACATATGGAGTTTCCCAGGTTAGGGACCGAATCGGAGCTACAGCTGCCGGCCTACAACGCAGCCACAGCAACGCCAGATCTGAGCCGCATCTGTGACCTACACCGCAGTTCACGAAAATGCCGGATCCTTTAACCCACTGAGCGAAGCCAGGGGTCAAACCCACAACCTCATGGTTCCGAGTCAGATTCCTTTCCACTGTGTCACGACGGGAACTCTAAAAGCTACCATTTTATAATCACAAATAATTAGTCGGGTTCATTAACTGCTGAACCACAAGGAGACCTCCACTTCACGTGAATTTAATTATGAGTATACAGTCATAAATCTAAATTGTGGGACAGTTCTACAAAAGAACAGGCCTGAACTTTTTAAAATACCAAAGATACAGAAGATGACATAACAACAAAAGCAGAAGACTGTTCTTTTTCAAAATAATTTTATTGGAATATAGTTGACTTGGGTGTTAGTTTCAGGTGTACAGCAAACAGTTATGCATAGACAGGAATCGGTTCGCTTTCAGATTCTTGTCCCATGCACAGCATTGAGCGGATTCCCCTGTGCTGTACTGTAGGGCTTGTTACCTCTTCTATATACAGTAGTGTAGACATGTCGATATCACCTGCTCCCTAATTTGTGTCTCTCCCTTCCATGTTTCCCCCTTGGTAACCATAAATTTGGTTTTTGAAATCTTTGAGTCTGCTCCTGTTTTGTAAGTTCTTTTGCATCATTTTTAAAAATTATTAGATTCCATGTATTAGTGATCTCTCGTCTTTCTCTGACATACTTCAATTAGTATGATAATCTCTAGCTCCATCCATGTTGCTACAGATGGCCTTATTTCATTCTTTTTTATGGCTAATATTCCATTGTATATATGTACTACATCTTCATCTTTTTTTTTTGTCTTTTTTAGGGCTGTACCCTCGGCATATGGAAGTTCCCAGGCTAGGGGTCGAATCAGACCTGTAGCCGCCAGCGCAAGCCACAGCAACAGTAACGCCGGATCCGAGTTGCATCTGCGACCTACACTGCAGCTCTTGGCAATGCTGGATCCTTTAGCCACTGAGCGAGGCCAGGGATCGAACCCACGTCCTCATGGATACTAGTCGGGTTCATTACTACTGAGCCACAGTGGGAACTCCTACCACATCTTCTTTATCCTGTCCTCTGTTGATGGATATTTAGGCTGTTTCTTTGTCTTGGCTATTGTAAATAGTGCTGCAATAAACATTGTGGTACGTGCACATTTTCAAATTATGGTTTTCTCTGGATCGATGCCCAGAAGTGGGATTGCTGGATCATATGGTCGTTCTATTTTTGTTTTTTAAAGGAACCTTCATACTGTTTTCCATAGTGGCGGCTCCGATTTACATTCCCACCAGCAGTGTAGGAGGGTTCCCTTTTCTCCACACCCTCTCCAGCGTTTAGTTTTTATTGCCTTTTTGATGACGGCCATTCTGACTGGTGTGAGGTGGTACCTCACTGTAATTTTGATTTGCATTTCTCTAATGATTAATGATGCTGAGCATCTTTTCATACACTTTTTGGCCATCTGTCTGACTTCCTGGTCTATTGAGCTCCTCTGACCATTTTTTTTAATGGAGTTTATTTATTTATTTATTTATTTGTTATAAAGTTGTATGTTCTCAACTGATGGAGCTTGTAGAGATATAGCAGCTAAATATGATGCACGCTCTTTGGGTTCAGGATCAAATAAAGGGAAAAAAAAGCTATGTTGTCAGACACTGGGAGAACTGAACAACTGAATATGAAGCATGGATGAGAAACTCTTCTTGTATCACTGTTAACTCTTGGATTGCTGTGTTCTTAGCCCCGTGCTTGCTGAGGTACCTGGGGGGAAGTTTTAGGAACAGTGTCTGTAGTGTACTTCATGATGGGTTGGTGTCGGGGCAGAGGGAGGATAGGGACACGGGGAAGCAAGCACACATGGCCAAGTGGTCGCAACTGGTTGGTGCATCTGCATGAAACAAATGCATCTTTATGGGAACGTTTTTTCAATTATTTTGTAGGTTTGGAATTTTTTCAAAGTTAAAAAAAAATGATGTTACGGGAAAAAACTTGAAAGAGAGCTGAGCCCAAACCAGTCTTATGAGATTTGTTTGGAGAGGTCAGGGCATGAGGATCTGCTGTGCATGCAGCTCTCCTGGCTCCCTTTCCTCTTTTTGACTCTCTCCTGATTTCACTGTCTTTTGTCCTCTGTATTTTTTTTTTTTGTGGTGGCAGAATACCAGGTGACTTTGTTCATGAACCAGCTCCATTGCCCTGTCTCCCACTAAGTGCATGACTCAGCCATCCAACCACAGATAACTCTCAAGTCAGCAAATCTAGTTAGCATCACAATTTTAAAATTAGAAGGAACATTTTCACAGGAGCTTTGCTGTTACTGGAGGGAGCTAGCCTTTTCTCATCAAAAAGACAGTGGGCTTTGTTGTCCATGGAGGACACCTAACCATCAGTCCCTCGTCTCTGGGTTTACGTGGGCTGGGTTTCTGTGCGGCAGCTCTCAGCTCGCAACCCTCCTGGAGCTCCTCTCTTGGCTGGGGGTGAGAGTTTCTTCACTAAAAAGGCCAAAGTCAAGATCTAGAAGTGGGCCAGGAGAGACTCCTCTTCCCTGAGGATGGTCCATCCTCTTGCAGCTCCCAGGATGGACCAGAGAGAGATGGTTCTGGGCACAGGGAGAGCACCACCTCTCTGGCTCTTTAGCCCTTGGTCAGCTGGGCCCTCTGTGGGTGGGGAGGCAGTGGGGAGGATAAGGCTGGGCAGGAAGGGCGACTGTAGGCTGTGCTCCTGGACCCATTGGTAGGATCAGGTCAATATTTACATACTCAGGGTGGATACCGACAGTCCTCAGGGCTTGCTCACTTATCTTCGGCCAATCCTGGACTTTTTGCATTTGCCAGAAACACTGGAGGATTAGTTCTCATACATGAAAAAAAAAATGGATTCAGTGCAGTGGGAAGACAAAACGTAATTGCCACAGGCTTTTTCTGGATGGATATTGGGACCATTTGGGCCACTGCTGGTGGTCTCGGTATTAACTCACAGCCAAACACCCAGAAGGGCCAGGGTGCTGTGGCCCTGTCAGTGTTCACCGTCCCCAAACTTCCAGGCAGAGCAGCGTGACAGGGCTATCTCTTTATATCATGAGCAGATAATGGCAAAAAGTGTGTTTCTATTGACGAGGCCACTTTGGGCCATTCAGAGCTTCACCAAGGAAAGGCCTGGCCTGGCTTCTGGCATTTGCAGAGGATTTGGGGATTAGTGTTAAGAGTTGTGTGTAGAAAAGAAAAGCAACTAAAGACCCTCATCTCTGAAAGAAAGCGTTAAAATGGTTCACATGTCTTCTTGCCAGGAGCAAAAATCCCAACTTTCTTTTCTCACTTCCGTCCCCATCCAGACCTGGAGCCTCGCGCTGGCTCTGCGGCTGCTGAGCCTCTTGCTCTCAGCCTCCCAGCTGCAGCCCATCCCCAACAGCCACTGCCCCTAACCACCTGTCTGATCTTAGCCTGCCTGCAAGGGTACCTGTGACCTTGTTCCATTTAACCACTCTGAGGCTCTTTTCCAGATCTTTCTGGCAGAAACTTTGTTCCAGCTCTACTAGTCTTTTTTAATTTTTAATTTTTTTTTTTTGTCTTTTTAGGGCATCACTCGTGGCATATGGAGGTTCCCAGGCTAGGGGGTGAATCGGAACTACAGCTGCCAGTCTACACCACAGCCATAGCAACGCCAGATCCCAGCCTCATCTGCAACCTACATCACAGCTCACGGCAATGCTGGATCCTTAACCCACCGAGCGAGGCTAGGGATCGAACCCACATCCTCATGGATCCTAGTCAGGTTTGTTTACTGCTAAGCCACGAAAGGAATGCCCCATTTTCTCTTTTTTAAATCACATCTTCCCAAATTTACAAGGCAGAGACATGAGGCATTTGACGTGTCTGAGAAATGGCCTTCCATCCCTGTGCCCAGAAAGCATTTAGTGTCTTTCCCGAATGCTTCTATGCACAAACAAGCAAATATTCTCTCTCTGTCTCTATTTCCATCTCTCTCTCTCTCAGCCACATCCACACACGGTAGCATATAACATGCCTTATTTATACCTTGGCCTTTTAGGTAACAATACTTCTTGGAGATAATTCCAGCTCTGTGAATAAAGAGCTTCTCTGCCTTTTTATTATATCTTTTGATTGCTTCTCCCTTCCCTCCTTCTGTTTCTCGAGAATCTTCCCTTCAGATCCTGACTTCAACGCTACTTCCTCTGGGATGGCTTCCTTTTCCACTCCGACCTCCGGCAAGCTCTTCCAAAGCTAAGCTCTGGATGGTTTTGTGAATTGCACATTCTCCGTGTTGCTGCCTGCCTTTAGTGTGCTTGCGTCCCAGCTTCCTGGACAGCCTGTGACATCCATCAGGACAGGGGCCATGTCTCATCCTGCTTTATAACTCCTGCAGCGTGAGGACAGCTAAGTGTGGCGGGGGGGGGGAGGGTGCTTGTACACGGGCGGGATGCAGTTAGTTTGATTTGATGGGCAGGTCAGGGAACAGAGTCTGCCTTGACAGGATCTGTGTCCAGGACTGGGTTTGTCTGCCCTGTCCCCGAATGATTTTTCCAGCCAGAAAAGCCTTCTCCTGCATTTCTGGGAATGAAATGTGTGCTCATCTCGAGCAAGGCGTGTCCATCGACATCCCCGGCTCGCTCCATTTTTCCGGCAAAAGTCAGCACACAGATACGTCTGCCGAAGCTCCAAGTGCAGAACAAAAAGAGATGCTTAGGGTCAAGCCCACGTCCACGACGGGTCCCATGACCAGCAGGCTCACAGCGCCCTGTTAGGTCTCTGGAAGTTCTGCTGTGATCAGGGCTGAGGACAAGGCAAAAGAGGGGGTGCCCTCTGCCAGTTTCCTCACCTGTCCTTCTTGGTGACACCTGTATGGACCTCTGGGGTTGGGGGCGGGGCTGTGGCTTCCCCACCATGGCTGGCCTCTCCCTGGGGGTTTCTCCTCTGTGAGGCTGTCCCCCTGGGGACGTATGTCATCTTGCATCCGTCTAATTAACTCTAATAGGCTGATTAGTTGAGTTTTAGCAGGCATTCCCCAGGGGGTGATGGTCCAAAGCCGTGCTGAATGTTTCTTTTGTGAGAAAATCGTGTTGTTTCTTTCAAGCTGGGATTCTGACCTTGGCTCTGGGGAACTTAAAACAAATCTCCGGCTTCTCGGAGTTTCAGGAGTCTGAGACCAGATGCGAGTCAGCAGCTCTGGGATCAAGTCTAGTGATGGCGGAATCTGGGAAGAGGAAAAGTAAGCCATCAAAGAAGTGACATGCAGGAGTTCCCATGGTGGCTCAGCGGAAACAAATCCGACTGGAAACCATGAGGTTGCGGGATCGATCCCTGGCCTCGCTCAGTGGGTTAAGGATCTGGCGTTGCTGTCAGCTGTTGTGTAGGTCACAGATGCAGCTCGGATCCTGCATGGCTGTGGCTGTGGCCGGCAGCTGTAGCTCAGATTTGACCCCTAGCCTGGGAACCTCCATATGCCGCCAGTACGACCCTAAAAATGTGACACACACAGGGAAGAGCTGTCCAGCAGCCACACAGCCAACATTTTGGATCGCTTGGAGGCGGAGAGATTCTTGTAGCCCGAGATGGTTCAGGGGAGGTTTTACCGCGAAGTGGACTTGAAAGACCCCTTAGAGTGAGCTGGATGTTAGGAAAGGAGAAAGGAGAAGATTGTGATCTAAGATCCAAGAGCCTGAGTCCTCACCTGGGAAGGGTGAACAGAGCCATTTCGGGAGTGGGGAGGAGACCCGCTTCAGCAGGTGGTTGGTTCAGATGATGGAGGTGAAGGTCACACCTAGGATCGCGGGCTCGTCCTGAAAGGGAGGAAGCGGTCCTGAGGGGCTGGCGCGGAGGTGCAGCGTGGTGGTGGTGGTGGGGGGTAGCGGTCAAGGAAAAGCAGAGAGGTCATGAGCGCGGAGAAGCAGGCTGAGGCTGGGGTCGCTGGAAGCAGGGTAAAGAGTTCCGGGTCACTGGCATTGCTTATTTCAGGTGGTTTTGTCAACAATCCAAGGGTCTGGAGGGTACGGTCCTTTCAGGGAGAAAGGGCTCCCTGGTGCAGTCAGGCAGATCCAGCGGAGGTGCTGACCAGAGTCACGGCTGGGAGAGGAAGCGGGGCGGCTGGTCCCAAGCTGGGTTGGGGTGCGTGGGCACCTGGGGTCTGGGCCAGGCGCGCCTTCTGCTCTGGTGCTGACCCCACCCGTGGGCTGGCAGCAGGGCCCTGGATGCACATTCCTGTATCAGTGATGTTTTTTTCTCCAATATCCTCTGCTCTCACCTGAAGAGAGAGTTGCGAACGCTTTGTACTGATTCCCTCCACCCAGAGGAGAGGCTGCAGGTGACTTCAAAACGCCGGGAGAGGGGCTGCGGGAGGATGAGCGGAGCAGGTGTGGAGAATTCTCTGCGTGCTTGTCAGAAGCTTTTGCTCCTGGTGTCTCAGCGGAACCCATGGTGCCTGGAAGGGTTCTTGAGCAAAGAGGACTTTGTCCTGATTCTGTTTGATTTAAAAAAAAATTGAGATCTAGTTGATTTAAGATGTACTAGTTTCAGGTATGCAACAGAGTGATTCAATTATATATATATATATATATATATATATACACATACATATATATATATTCAAGTATATATATATTCAAGTGTTTATATATTCAAATATATATACTTTTTCAGATTCTTTCCCATTATAGGGTATTACAAAATATTGACTGTAGTTCACTGTGCTATATACACAGTTGTTAATTTTATATATACTGGTGTGTATATGTTAATTCCAAACTCTTAATTTATCCTCCGCTTCCTCTCTGGTAACCATGAATTTGTTCTCTACATCAATGAGTCTATCTCTGGCTTGTAAATAAATTCATTTGTATCTTATTTTGCATTACACATGTCAGTGATATATGGTATTTGTCTTTCTCTGACTTAATGTAATAATCTCTAGGTCCATCCATGTTGCTGAAAATGACATTATTTCATTCTTTTTCATGGCAAAGTAATATACCATTGTGTATACGTAGCACATCTTCTTTATCCATTCCTCTGTTGATGGACATGTACGTTGTTTCCGAGTCTCCGATTTGCTTTTGAATATTTTCTCCAGGGCTCCCCTGTCACTTAAGTCCGGAGCTGGGAGCCCATGAGCGGCAGTTGACCAGCTCTGAGTGAACCTGGGCCCTGCAGCAGTGCTGCCAGTCCTGGAGGGCCTGGGAGGCTCTGCCCCCACCTCCCGCCCCAGGGCTGTGGAACCCACTTGTGGGTGCCTGGGAAGCCCTGAGTGCTGTCTGCAAGCAGCATCCTTTTTCCACCAGCAGGAAAGGGATGGTGGGGGCAGATTTCTGGGAACCATTCACGTTGAGCCAAGTGACTATGGGAAGGGTGGCAGCAAGGTCGTTTGTGGTCTTAAACATTGCCAGCGCTGAAGGGCAAGGGGAAACACCTTGAGTTTTGTCATTTGTTTGAAAATTTTTACTTCCTTTGAAACTACAGCACCAAAATGTGCAGCCAGCCCTTGTTACCTAACATGACGTTTAAAGAGAGCATGAACTCTATGCCAGGTACCAGACAGCCAACCTGAGAGATATCTTCCATCCCCATGGGGGATGAGAAAACTGCAGCTCTGGTAGGTTACAAGGCCAAGTGCACAGAGGGAGTAAGTGTCTGGTTGGCGGGGGGCGGGTGGAGGAGACTGAATGTCTCTTATTATACAATTAGCCTGTTAACTATAGGAACAAGTCTCCACTCTTTCTCCTCACCCCACACACACCCTGCTTCTCGACGTTCAGACACTGATTGATTCCGTCAAAGTGGCTGTCCTCAGTTTTCCACTTGGAGAGCAGGGCAAGCCCTGGACAACTGGCCAGTGGTGGATGCTGTGGATTGGGGTGCAAATGGAGTGGGGCACTATGGATTGGGGTTCAAATGGGATGGGGTGCCTTGGATCTAGGGGTGCAAATGAGCAGGGCACTGTGGATTTAGGAGTGCACATGTCGCAGGGCAATGTGGATTTGGGGGTGCAAATGGAATGGGGTGCTATGGATTGGGCGTGCAAATGGGGTAGGGCACCTTGGATTTAGGGGTGCAAATGGAGCAGTGTGCTGTGGATTTGGGGTATAAATGGAGAAGGGGCACTCTAGTTTTGGAGTGCAAATGGAGTGGGGTGCCATGGATTTGGGGATACAGAGTGGGGTGCTCTAAATTTAGAGGTGCTCTGGGAAAGGGCTGGGGAGGCAGGGGTTAGGACTGAGGCACTGGGCAGAGTCTTCTTTCTCCCTCTGTTGGTGGGCTGAGAATGACCACCTGACCACAGTTGAGTGTAAGTACTAAGATAAGCTGCCTGGAGCACCTGCCATGAGGGAGGGGAGGTAATCAGTAATTCTTGTTCCCTCTCTTGTCTTTTTCTTTGTTTTTTTTTCTTTTTGAGTCTTTTCTTCCCCTCTTAAAAAGTACTCTTGGAGTTCCCGTCGTGGCTCAGTGGAAACAAATCTGACTAGCATCCACGAGGATGCAGGTTTGGTCCCTGGCCTTGTGTAGTGGGATAAGGATCCAGCGTTGCCGTGAGCTGTGGTGTAGGTCGCAGATGTGGCTTGGATCCCATGTTGCTGTGGCTGTGGCAAAGGCCGGCAGCTACAGCTCTGATTAGACCCCTAGCCTGGGAACCTCCATATGTTGTGGGTGCGGCCCTAAAAAAAAAAAAAATAGAAAAAAGTGCTTATTAACCCAGTGCTTGGGCTGCTGTAGGAGTTCAGGATATAACCTCAGACAGTGAATGAGTAGAGGACACAGATAGTCATCATTTTACCTATCTTGCTGGAGGACCTTCTCGAGGCTTCTGGGACTGCTCAGAGATCAGGGGCCGCAGACAGAGAAGGGGAGTGATTTGTGCAAGCAGGTGTGAACATCTCCAGGGTGGCCACAGATCCTTGGTGACTTGCATCGATGTCGCAAATTCTGTCCTGTTTGGTACTTGGAGAGGAAGGACACAGATACAAACCTCCCCACTCCCGGCCCCGCTCCGGCCCCAGCTCTGAGGGCAGGGATCCTCCTGTGTGCGTCCTGCCCACGGCACGCCTGGCGGTGCCGTGGCAGGAAGCCACGTCCACCGGGGGTATGTACTGGGAGTGGCCTTTTCCTTTTCCCAGAGCTCCCAAACCTTGTGGAATAGCAGTGGGTTAATTCATGGTTCGTAGATGTTTCTCTGTGCAATAGATGCAAAAAAGCAACAGCTTCCTCAATTTTGGGGGAAAGGGCAAAATAGCAGTAGCTGCTCTTTTTTTTATTTATTTTTTGAGCACCAAACTAAATGTAAATACCTGTTTTTAAAAAACAAGAACTCTCGAAGAGAATGTGCCAGAAATATCGGAAGCAGTACGTTTTCCTTTCCTTTTGTCGGCTCTCAGGGGTGAAATGCTCCTTTGCATTGGTGCCTTCTGTCTGATTCGTTAGACCAGCTAGGACACCTCATCGTTCTCTGCCTTCCTCCTGTCCCCAACTTCTTGTGCCCCCCTGATTAGTGAATCTAAAGTTTATTATCACACAGGCAAAAATACGTATTTGTATATCTTCTGAAGTGAAAAAAAAAAATGTGGCTAATATTTGTCCTATGAAGATGAGTTAAAATTCCCTGGCCTGATATTGAATGTTCTCCTGTTTCAGACCCAGAGTATCCTGTGGCCCCATTTCGCACTCCTCTCGAGGACGGCCTAGGCCCATCTTGTGCATCCACTGGCCCTTTGGGAAAAGCCTAGTTCAGATTCTGCTTGCTCTAGGAGATCAGCGTAATCCAATGACCTTGCTGTCCTCGAGTGCAAATTTAGCCTTTCCTCTGTGCCAATCACTTGGCCTGGCTGGTCTGGTGACTCCATTTTGGTCTCGTGATACGCTGTGGTTTAAGCTTTCAAGTGTCTGGGCTTCTGGCAGATTTCTCTCCCTCCGAAGTTGGTCCCTTCTTCTTCCCTCCAACACACAGGGCAGCATACTTGTTGGAAAATTTGTTGCCGACCCCTCACTCCCCTGTAGTGGTGCCATTATTGACGACCAAGAGGGAAGGCCAGGGTTGCCTGGCCTTATCCTCGGAGGTGCAGTGGGCTGGCTGAGCCAGATGATAGGCAGAGTAATGGTTGAGAGAGCCCATGTTTGAAGACAAATCTCCCGATCAGGTTGATTTCACCATTTTATTTTGCAAGGCACTGCAGATAAACAATAGACAAAGATGCATTTTTTTTTTTAATCTCTGGAAACGTTTAAGCTTGAACGCAGGAAATAGGCAAGCACGTTTATAACCAAATAATAAGACAAAATTGTGACTATGGCAACGTGGTGACTGCCGTGTGCTGAGTTCAGCTGTCTACTTTTCATAGACTGCCTACTTAATCCTTCCATTATCCCTATGAAGTTGATGATATTCTTACCCTCTTCACAGTGTAGGAAACAGAAACTCTGAGCGGCTCTGTAATCTGCTCAAGGTCAAAACCAATGGAGGGACTGGGATTTGAGCTTCTGTGCGACTCAAGAGCCCAGACTCTAAACCACCAAGTTACTCCCTCTCAGATATTCCATCTTGAAATGTGTGATATTTTAAATATACGTGCTTGTTGACTTAAGACAGCGTGGGACCCCAAAAGGCAGGAAGCGTACTGTTAAACCCCAGAACTCCACCGACACGGAGCTCAGATGCTCAGGAAAGTGCAGATGAACTAAAAATCTCGTGTAGAGGTGGGTGTCCTGTGGCGTCCAAAGCCTGATCCGCAGGATTGCGGGGGTTGGGGGGTCACCTTTCTTGGCAAAAGGAACTCTCTGAGTGTGATGACGTCAAGGACGATGAGGTGGGGGGGGTTATCCTGGACTTCTGGGAGAGTTCAGTTCTGCCAGCACCTTGGTTTTACGTGTCTGTCCTCCTGAACCGTAAAAGGGTAAGTTAGTGTGCTTTAGCCACCTCGCTCGTGCTCCTTGGTTTGAGTGGCGATAGGAAGTCATCTGCTGTCTGAGCAGCAGTCTTTGCAGCTGTGGCACCATGAAGGACCCCAGGGGCCGAGGCTGAGGTCATGGGTCCTTTACCCCTGGCTCATCCCTTCCGCTCACCCCAAATCCAGTTCTCATGAAGCAGATCCCCATTCGCTGTTGTCACTTTATCAATGCCGCATTCATCCCCACTTAGATTTTTTGGAAGCACCCGAACAGATCTCCTGGTACCCAGTCCTCCCAGCAGAGCCTGCTCTCTGCTTGTGTCACCACGGCCACTCTGACCTTTCCTTGGTTCCATGCAGACCCCGCTCTCCAGCTTCCTTCCCGCAAGCTGTCTTCCCAAAGACACAGGTGCCTTGATTCATTGCTTCTCCATTTGCAAAGATGCTAACTCCTCCCTGTTCTCCAGGCTTCAGCTGAGTGCCGCTTTTAGAGGAGGCTTTGCTTGATCCCGCTTTCCATTTTGTTTCACGGATTACAACCTTGCCTTGACATTCACTGAGCATTTGTTAAGAGAAAGAGGAAATGGATGGATGGATGGATGGATGGGTGGATATGGAAATGGGTCTGGACCGCCTCAAGATGACAGCCGGAAAACGGGAAGGCTGAGACTTTGGGTGGATGCCTTTGAAATGTTGCAGTGTTGGATTTTACCTTATTCCAGGAATAACAGAGCAGAGTTTCAGGTATTTAAGAAAGGGAGGGACATGACTAAGTCTTACTCAGGTCAAGGAACGTGCAGTTTGAGCATGAGGTAGACTGGACCCACGTGGTTTTCTTTACTCTTTTCTTTTCTTTTTTTCTTTTTCTTTTCTCTTCTCTTCCTTTCCCCTTCCTTCTTTCCTTCCTTCCTTCCTTCCTTTCTCTCTCTCTCTCTCTCCCTCCCTCCCTCCCTCCCTCTTTCTTTCTTTTCTCCCTTCCTGCCTGCCTGCCTGCCTGCCTACCTGCCTGTCTTTTCAGGGCCTCACCTTAGGTATATGGAGGTTCCCAGGCTAGGGGTTGAACTGGAGCTACAGCTGCTGGCCTGTGTCACAGCCACAGCAATGGGGGATCCAAGCCATGTCTGCGACCGACCCCACAAGCTCATGGCAATGTCACATCCTTGACCCACTGAGCGAGGCCAGGGATCGAACCTGCATCCTCATGGATACTAGTAGGTTCTTTATTTCTGCGCCACAATGGGGATTCCCTAGTGGTTCCTCTTAGTAGGAAACCTAGTGAGGAGGCAACTAGGTTGGAAGCAGGAATGGAAGGAAGCTCAGGATAAATACCATGTTGGAGAGGAAGAAAGAATTACTAGAGCTCAGGGACTCAGAGTGGAGAGAGGTTGAAGAAAACACAGCCCAGGTTAACTGCAGCCGCTGCCCTGCCCTGTGGAGGTGTCCTCTTGCATCTCTACCTGTAATCTGTGTAATTCTTGTTGTCCATATGGCTGATGACTGAATTTTCCTACTGTTCTTGGAGGATAGATAGCCAAATTCTGCAGTGCTTCCTGGCCCAGCACCCCTGCCTGCTAGACTTTAAGTTCTCCGTTGGGCATGTTGCAGGGTATTCAACAGTTAACTGATTTGACATGTTCATTGAGAGAGCTGGAATTCCTTAAAGACACTTGTGTCCTCTTCAGAGATAACATCTGTTTGGGCTTTCCTTTAAATTTTATTTAATTAGGAGTTCCCATCGTGTCTCAGAAGAGATGAATCTGAATAGTACCCATGAGGACACAGGTTGAGTCCCTGACCTCCATCAATGGCTTAAGGATCCGGTGTTGCTGTGAGCTGTGGTGTAGCTTACAGATGAGGCTCGGATCTGACGTTGCTGTGACTTTGCCACAGGCCAGTGGCTACAGCTGTGATTTGACCCCTAGCCTGGGAATCTCCCTATGCCACAGGTGTGGCCCTAAAAAGACAATCTATCTATCTATCTATCTATCTATCTATCTATCTATCTATCTATCTATATTTTTAATTAAATTATATTTTAAACAATACTAGTGTGTTGGAGTGCTAACCCCATTGATTCGAGTGTAAATAGCAAATCCTTTGGAAGTGTAATATACATAGAAGTGTATATACATATACAAAAAGCTTTAAACTTTTAAAGTCACTTTCATTCTGTGGAATCCATATGAGAGTCATCACTTTAATCATTTCTGAGTGTATACTTCGGTGCCGTTAAGTGTTGTTCTCACCATTGTGCAGCCACTGTCGCTGCCGTCCACCTCCAGAATTTTTATCTTCCCAAACAAACTCTTTACCCATTAAACCATAATTTCCCATTTTCCTCCCCAACTCTAATCTCCGGAAATCATCATTTTACTTTCTGTCTCTACGGATTTGACTATGTCAGATACCTCATACGAATGAAATTAGGCAGCACGTGTCCTTTTGTGACTGGCTGATTTCACTGAGCACAATGCCTTCAAGCTTCTTCCACGTTAGAGTCTGCGACAGAATTTCCTTCCTGTTTAAAGATGGAAGATATTGGAGTTCCCGTCGTGGCGCAGCGGAAACGAATCCGACTAGGAACGATGAGGATGCAGGTTCGATCCCTGGCCTCACTCAATGGGTTAAGGATCCGGTGTTGCCGTGAGCTGTGGTGTAGGTCACAGATGCGACTCGGATCCTGCATTGCTGTGGCTGAGGCATAGGCTGGCAGCTGTGGCCTCGATTTGACCCCTAGCCTGGGAACTTCCATACACTGCGGGTGCGGCCCTAAAAAGTAAAAATAAATAAATAAATAAATTAATTAATTAATTAATTAATTAAAAGATGGAAAATATTTACTGGTGTGAATGGACCACATTTTGTTAATCCATTCATCCATCAGTGGACCTCTGGATTGTTTCCCCATTTTGGCTCTTGTGAATAATGCTGCTGTGAACAGAGATGTGTAAGTACTTGTTCATGTTTCTGCTGTCACTTCTTTGGGTACGTACCCAGGAGTAACATTGCTAGATCACATGGTAACTCTGTGTATAATTTTTCAAGGAAGCGCCAATTTTTTTCATAATAGCTGCAGCATTTTACCTTCCACCCAGCAATGCACAATGGTGCTGGTTTTTCTACATCCTCACCACCAATTGCTATTTTGTTTTTCCCTGATAGCCGTTTTAAAGGGTGTGAAGTTTCCAGTGTACAAGTCTTTTTAATTCCTTGGTTCAGTTTTTCCAAGGTATTTTATTCTTTTTTACGTTACTGTAAGCTGAATTGTTTTCTGACTTTACTATTCAAATTATTCATTTTTAATATAGAAATGCAACTGATTTTTGCATGTTTGTTTGAATCCTATAACTTTGCTGAATTAATTTATTAGTTCTGATACTGTTTGTGTGTATGTGTTTAGAATCGTTATGGCTTTCTACATACAAGGTCATGTCACCTGTGAACAGGGGAAATGTTACATCTTTTTGAATTTGAATGCTTTGTATTTCTTCCCTAATTTGTTGACTAGCACTTTCAGTACTAAGTTAGGGGAAGTGGGGAAAATGGTATCCTTGTGTTGCTCTTGATATTAGAGGACAAGTTTTCAGTCTTTCTTCATGGAGCATGACTTTTGCTCTGGGTTTCTCCGAAATTGGCCTTTATTATGTTGAGATAGTTTCCTTCAAATTTGTTGAGTATTTTTTCTTTTTTTGTTTGTTTTTCTTTTTTGTTGTTGACTATTTTTTTAATCAGGAAAAGGCATTATATTTTGTCAAATGCTTTTTATTCATTAACTGAAATGATCATGTCTCTCCCCATCCTCCACTTCATTCTATTAATTGCTGGCTGGTGCACTGATTTTTTAAATCTATTGATCTATTCTTATAGGAATAAATCCTGCTACATTGTGGTTTAACAGGACGATTACTACACTGTCGAATTCTGTGTCTTCGTATTTTCTTGATGGTTTTACATCAGTGTTTATAAGGGATGCTGCTCTGTAGTTTTCTTAGAGTTTCTTTGTCTGACTTTGGTTCTAGGCTAACAGTGACCTCATAGACTAAGGAATACTTAGGAAGTAATCCCTCTTCAGTTTTTTGGAAGAGTTTGAGGAAGGTTGATGTTAATTCGTTTCTAAATGTCTGTGAAAATTACCAGTGAAGGCATCTGGTTCTGGGTTTTTCTTTGTTGGAAGTTTCTCGATTACTGATTTAATCTCTTTATAAGCTATAGGTCTATTTCTTGACAATTCAGCCTTGGTAGGTTGTGTATTTCTAGAAATTTGTCCATTTCATCTAGTTTATCTGATATGCTTGTCTGTAAGTATTCATACTGCTCTTATAAATCCTCTTTTATAAATTATCTATTTCCTTATTATACTTGTTTATAGCTTTTGGTTACTATTTTGTAGATGTAATTGTAAAGTTGGTAATGTCTTCTTCTTTTTCTTTTTTTTTTTTTTTTTTTGCTTTTTAGGGTCATGCCTGTGGCCTATGTTAGTTCCTTGGCTAGAGGTCGAATCGGATCTACAGCTCCTGGCCGGCCTACACCAGAGCCACAGCAACGCAGGATCCGAGCCCCATCTGCAGCCTACACCACAGCTCATGGCAATGCCAGATCTCCACCCACCGAGCTAGGCCAGGGATTGAACCCGCATCCCATGGACACTAGTCAGATTCATTTCCGCTGTGCCATAATGGGGATTCCGAGAAGAACCAACTCTTGATTTCACTATTCTTTACTGTTTATAATTTTATTTATCTTTAGTTTTTATTATTTCTGTCCTTGTACTAGCTTGGGGTTAGTTTGTTCTTCTAGTGTCTTTTAACGTTAGCTTTTATAGCTACAGGTTTCCATCTCAGCAGTGCTTTTGCTGCATTTCATGAGCATTATATGTGGTATTTTCAATTTCCTTTGTCTCAAGATATTTGCTAATTTCCCTTGTAATTTCTTCTTTGGTTGTTTAAGAGCATGTTTATGAATTTTCTAGCTTTCCTTCTATTGATTTCTAGTTTTATTACATTGTGATTAGAAAAGACTTCATATGATTTCAATATTTTAAAAATTTTTTGACTTGTTTTATGGCCTGACACATGGTTTAATAACATGGTTAACTGTGGAGATTATTCCTTGTGCACTTGAGAAGTTTGATTTCTGTTACGTTGCTGGGTGTATGTGTTAGTTCCAGGGGTCTATCGTGGTTTTCAAGTCCTCTCTTACTGATTTTCTGTCTAGTTTTCCTATCCATTATTGGGACTGGGATATTGAAATTTCCTATTGTAGAGCTTTCTCTCCCTTCAGTTCTGTTAATAGGTACTTACTATATTTTGGAGCTCTGACATCTCATTCGTATGTTTATTTTTTGGGACTAGGGAGGAGATTCCTAGGCTAGGGTTAGAATCAGATGCTTAACCCACTTGGCGAGGGTGGGGATCGAACCCGAGCCCTCACGGTTGCTAGTCATATTCGTTAATCACTGAGCCATCATAGGAACTCCTTCATTCGTATGTTTAGATTGTTATATTTTGTTATTTTATGGTGGTAAGAACACATGAGAGCTACCGTTTTCATGTGTTTATCTCCCTGTTTAGTTGACCCTTTGATCATTATCGAACCTTCTTATTTGTCTCTTAAAATAGCTTTTATTTTTTACTTAAAGCCTAATTTGCCTAATTTTAGTATAGCCACCCCTACTCTATTTTTTAAAACAATTTATTGACATATCGTTGATTCACAATGTCATGTTATTTTCTGCTATACAGCACAGTGACTTAGATATACGTATATTTTGTTTCCCATTATGGTTGATCACAGGGTATCGAATATAGCTCCCCTGTGCAATGCAGTAGGATCTTGTTGTTTATCCATCCTACATATACCAGTTTGCATCTGCTAACCCCAAAATCCCAGTCCTCCCGCCTCCACCTCTTCCCCTTGGCAAGCACAAGCCTGTTCTCCCCTACTCTCTTTTGGTTACTATTTGTGTTTAATATCTTTTTCCATCCTTTCACTTTCAGCCTACACATGTTATTACATTTTAAGTGAGTCTTGTGCAGACAGCACGTATTTGGAGTCTGAGAACATTCACTAGATGTGAAGAAAACCCTCACGTTGCATCAGGTATATAACCCTGACTTGGACAAGGCAAGAATCACAAGACTCAGGTTGAGACTAGGAACCACACAGCTTCTCAAAAGAACGCAGCATTTAAATAAAGAATAAAAGAAGCCACGCCACCATCTTTTGTCTTTTCCTTTTGTTCTAAGACAGTGGACCCCATATTCAGGATGGTTTGGTAATAATGAGACATTGTCTTTTAAGATCTACATTGATAAGAATGTTTTATTCCAAACTTTCAAATTTCGGTAGTTAACTTCGAAAATATTTTTTTGTGAGAAGAGATTTTTTTTTTCCAGCTTAGTGAAAGGGGACAAGACAGGTTTAGGTTTTGATGAATGAGCTTTGGCTTTAGGGCTGTGTCTGTGAAGTCAAAGGGGAACATACTGTTAGTAATATAAACTTACAAGGGAAAAAATAAACGCTACTTTTGGGAGAAAAGGGTAGATCTCATTCTTGTTTTCTCTCTGTCTAAACAAGTGTAGAAAAATCGAAAGCCTTAAGGGCCATTCTTTCCCGTTATCCAAATCTGAACCGTACCGTCTCTTTGGATAACATCAAAGAAAGAGAAGCTGGTGAGTGACAGGTGACATCTTTGCCACCAAGATGTGTTTTTCTCAGTCTAGGCAAGGTACATGAATGTTTGACTTATTCTTAAAATTCTTAAAAAGAGGTCTTCCCTAGAATAAATCTCTTCCGTCATAACTGCAGTCAGGATATAATGTTTTGCTTTTTTTCCCTTTCCATCTTCTCTTCTGTCCTCTGGAATTAAATTAATAATAGTTGATCAACAACTTCCTGAAGACATTTAATATCTTAGAAAATGCTTGAATTCCACCTCCCCGCCCCAGGCATCTATTCACCCAGATAAATAGTTCCAAGGATCTTTAACCTTTTGCAGCATCTAGTCAATGTTCTGTAAATATTGGTCCCAGTTTTCTATATTCTAAGCACTTTTGACTGGAGCAAACCTTAGCAGCCTACCTGGGTTTGACTACTTTGGTTTGTTTGCTCACCTAAGGTTTGGAACCCCTTTAGGGCAGAAATCATCCATGTCTTCTAAACGTTCTCCCAGGAGTTTCTGCTGTGGCTTAGCGGGTTAAGGACCTGACATTGTCTCTGTGAGGATGAGGATTGGATCCCTGGCCTGGCTCAGTGGTTAAGGATCTGGCATTGCCGTGACTGTGGCGTAGGCCCCAGCTGCAGTTCCCATTCGACCCCTAGCCTGGGAACTTCCATATGCTGCAGGTGTGGCGATAAAAAGAAAACAACCCCCCCCAAAAAAAACTTGTCTTCCAAACAACACAGGGCCTATGATATCTTCCCATTGATGGACCTAGTTGATTAACATGACATTTTGAGTATTTCACATCTAAGACATGGTCAAAGAATATGCTGCAGGTGAATTTTTAGAGCCCGGAATTCAGAAACTTAAGGCACTTAGGATAAAAAGGAAATGACACTCGAGCTCCAAGGCCCTGCAAGTTTGATTACCCTGGTCACTAGGAAGCCTTAATTTGGCTCTTCTAGCATGAATTCCTGAAATCTTAAGGAGAATTGACCTCTCCCAGGATTCCTGCCTGGGGAGTGGGGCTGGATCAGAGGCCCTCCAACGTTCCTTCCCAACCCAAGATGATGCGAGTCTATGAGGCCACAGTGTTCTGTTTTTCTCCCACCAGATTCCTGTGCGAACGGATTTTCTTCCATCTACATCCAAATACGCCATTAATCCCATCACTTCAGACAAGCATGTGTTTGAATTCGCATGTGGGCTGTGTCTCCAAACATTCATATTTACTTGACTTTCTTTTTTCTCTGTCTTTGCGATCTATTTCTGTGTTACTCGTGGACATATAGGTCTCTTATCTGCACAGCTCATCCAGGTGAGGACACAGTCACCAAAAGGACATTTTGAGGATTCGGGGCTGATGAGTGGTGCCCTGGACCAAAGTGAGAAGCTGTGGCTGAGCTGCCTGGAAGCTGGGGCACCAGCAGCCGCCCACAGATGCACTCGCTCGGGTAGCGGGCTGTCAGCTTGGCACAAAATAGAAAACAGTGGCGTTTTCAAATACATAGCTGTTTTTAAGTAATCTGTAGATTTGGGTTGTCTCCATTTCTGGCTCCTGTTTATCAGAGGAGAAGAAACAAACTTGTGGGGAAGTTAAATAAATAATCTCTATGAAAGGGAAAGTAATAAATTATGAATACTGTTTTTCCCCTGACAGAGTTTAACATTTTAGCATCTGATCAAAAGTTTTAAATTCCTTTTCTTTTTTTTTTAGCCTTGCATTACATTAGATAAATGGTCTTTTAAAATGCACTTACACATAACAGAATCTCATTCTGATTAAATTTTCAATTCAGTCACCACCCATTTTATTTTTTATGGGCTTCGTAGGAGAAACTTTAAAAACATCGTTCAGTGTTCCAGGCCTTGCTGGAAGTTGGAGTAATACGATTGCTTTGGTTTCCAAATGGGATTCTGCTAAATCTAAGTTGGAAGAGAAATACTGCTTAGTTTTCCTCTCGCCCCTTTTAGGAAGCACATGGCAGAGTCTTTGTGGCATGAACTGGGCCTGTGGCTGGAACTGTGCTGCATTCATCCTTAGAGAAATTACTGGAGGTGCTATGTGCTCGGTTAAGATTTTCTGGTTTCATTTAGTTCAGGTGTTTGTGGTCAGTGGAAGGCCTGTATGTTGATCTTCACTTTTAATACTAACTACTTTTGGGACTATTAGCAAATCACACCTCTATCTTTAGCAAAAGGTTGGGAGGTGATTTAGTGCCAGCCTCACATTAGAAACACAACAGTGTCCACTGAGGTTCAATGTCTCCCTTAATGTCACACAGAGATTTTTGTAGTTAAGTTCTGATTATCTTGACTCAATAGGCTCTACTTCTTTACTAGATTATCTGCTACCACACTATTTAAGCTGGTTAAGCCCCAAGACAATACACCATAACAAGCCTTACATGACATTTGTACTAAGAAGAAAATATGGGTGGTGGGGGGATGCACTGAGGGTTTGGGACGGAAATGCTATCAAATTGAGTTGTGATGATTTTTATACACCTATAACTGTAATAAAATTCATTAAGAAAAAAAGAAAATATAGTTGGAATCATTTTCAAAGATATAAAGTAAATATAAACACAATTATTTATGTATTTTATAGTGTCTGCTGAGTTTTCCTATTTGTTGATGCATTTTCCTTTCTACTCTTGAGCATAGTTACAGTAACAGCTTTCCAAGTCCTTTCCCCTGGTTCTATCACCTGGATTGTATATGTTTGATTTTCAGTGATTACATTTTCTCTGGGCTATGAGTTTCTTTCTTTCTTTCTTTCTTTCTTTCTTTCTTTCTTTCTTTCTTTCTCTCTCTCTCTCTCTCTCTCTCTCTCTCTCTCTCTCGTGTAGTCTAGTAATTTTCATTGTATTCTGGACATCGTGGCTATTGTAAAACTAGATTTGGTGGTGCTCTCTGAATACACTGATTTTTTTAGCAAGCACCTGGTGAGATTCAAACTCCAAACTGTCTCCTCTGTGGTCGGCAGCAAACAAAAATTATTATCCAGTCCTTTTAGCCTGGGCTGAGTGGCTTGTAGTCTTCTCTGCATGTGAGCTCAGGGATTAGGAAGAGACTTAAACAGACCTTTATTTTTTAATGAAAAATTGAGGACTTTCCTTCTGTTGAAATCTCTTTTAAAAGACTTATCCCCTCAATTTGTAGCTGCGGTGATCACTTCAGAGACTTCTGCTTCTGCAGGTCAGGAAGATTGTAAGTACTCTTTTCGGTTTTAGGAACTCCGTTTGGTGCTGACCGGAACTGCCTTCAGGGGAAATTTCATAAAACATTGGAAACTTACCCAGTGCCATTACATCCACTTCTTTTATGTGACTTCTCCTCACTTTGTCCTAATTTAGTTTGCTTGTCATTACCTTCAGGTCGTGTCTTGGGTTCTTCCCCACTCCTTAAGTTTTTTTGGGTGGGTGCCCAGATTGCAGAGCTATTATCTGTGTAAAGTTAATCCATCAGAAGCTATTCTTCCATTATTTCAAAACGGAAGAAGAGATTTTTAGAAATTTCAGGGGTAAATTTTATGAATTATTTTTAAGTTCAAAAGTCCTCTTCCCCCATCACACTTCTAATTAACACCTCTCATATAAAAATGTAGAAAATCTTGGCGCTCCCACTGTGTTCCAGTGAATTGAGATTCTGACTTCAGTGGCTTGGGTTGCTTGACAGGTGTGAGTTTGATCGCTGGCTGGGCACAGTGGGTTAAAGGATCTGGCATTGCCACAGTTGTGGCTCAGATTCAACACTTGGTTGGGGAGCTTCCATATGCCATGGGTGTGGTCATAAAAAAAAAATTAAAGAATACCTTTTGTGTGTGTGTGTTTTTGGGGCTGCACCTGTGGCATATGGAGGCTCCCAGGCTATGGGTCGAATCAGAGCTGTAGCTGCCGGCCTATGCCACAGCCACAGCAATGCAGGATCTGAGCAGTATCTGCAACCTATGCCCCAGTTCAGAGCAATGCTGGATCCTTAACCCACTGACTGAGGCCAGGGATCAAACCCACATCCTCATGGATACTAGTCGGATTCATTAACTGATAAGGCACAGCAGGAACTGCTGAAAACTTTTTAATGGTAGAAAATCTTATATAGCACACATTTTTATTGTATGAATTGCATACCCATGTATATGGTATATATAATGTTTATGTTATATGTATACATTATGTATACACTATATATCCAGTGCTTAGTTTTGTTTCCTGGCTGGCATACTAGCTCTTTGATCTACACACCTCTTTGTCAGCATCACTTGGTCCCTCACCGTGTCGCCCTGAGTAATCAGGAAAACTAGTTTAACTTCGATCTTACCACCACCTGTCTTCTCTGCCTGCACACTCTCCACTTATGCTTACAGCTGTGATCTCTTTTTATTTTTACCTGTGGAAGTTAGAGGACACGCAGGAATTGCTGCCTACCCAGGCTAACCTTCATATTTAGCAAAGAAGGAATCTCTCTCTCTCTCTCTTTTTTTTTTTATCATTTCTGTTTACTCCCCTTCTTTTCCTTCTGGATAGTTCCATTTTTCTCTGAGAATTGTTGCCATTTCTCACAGGCTGTTCCAGAGCTCTTTCTGCCCTGTCTCCCTGTGATATTCCGAAATTAAATTTGAAAGGTTGCTGATAGCCTTTCTGCTGAGTTGAGTCAGTGTCAAAGAGAGAAAATTTGAAAGAAAATGGATTTGTACTGGTGTGTCTGCTGTTGCCAGAGGGCACATCAACAACTTCCTGAGTCACTCTACCTTCTATTTGCTATCTTTTGAGAATATCTTGTGAAATAGGCAGATTTGACTGCAAGTAATAGTAAATCTTACATCCATTGCCTCATCAATGGGAGTTTTAGAACAAGGAGCCCAGCATTAGGAAGAGCAAAGTTGGTTACTTCAGCATCTCCATGATGAAGACTTTGTAGTGACTTCTTTGCATGTTTCCTGGCGTCTCCAACCTTGGTCACAAACGCTTGCTGCAGCTCTAAGCATCACTTCTTCACATGACAACATCCAGGGACAGACGCATCTAAAAGCTGTGCCAGCATTTTTTTAATTTTTGTGGCTCTTACCCACAGCATGTAGAAGTCTCCGGCCAGGGATCGAACCCACACCACAGTAGTGACCCGAGCAGCTGCTGTGACAATGCCAGATCCTTAGCCTCCTATGCTACTGTTGTTGTTGTTGTTTTTAATCAAATAGGAACACGTTTTTCCCAGATCACCCAATAGCTTTTTTAGTCTCACTGGATAAAAATCGGTTGTTTGCTCTCTGTAGACAAGTTACTGGGCAAGGAGAATGGATTGTCATTACTGCCTAAACTAGGTCTAGGGGATTGAATAGCCTCCCTCCAAATTCATGCCCACCTGGAATCTCAAAATGTTGTTACCTTGTATAGAAAAAATGTATCTGCAGGTATACTTAAGAATATTGGTACGGGAGCTCCCATTGTGGCGTAGTGGAAATGAATCCGAGTAGGAACTATGAGGTTGCGGGTTCAATCCCTGGCATCTCTCAGTGGGTTAAGGATCCAGCATTGCCATGAGCTGTGGTGTAGGTTGCAGATGCAGCTCGGATCTGGCATTGCTGTGGCTGTAGTGTAGGCCAGTGGCTGTAGCTCCGATTCAACCCCTAGCCTAGGAACTTCCATATACCACAGGTGTGACCCAGAAAAGACAAAAAAAAATGATATTGGTATGAACTCATCCTGGATTCTCCTGGTGAGAGTATAAACCCAATGATAAGTGTCCTTATAGCAGGAAGAGAAGGACACACACAGACACAGGGAGGGGGTCTATGTGACAGTGGAGGGATGGGGCCATAAGCCAGGGACACCAGGGACCTGAACCCAGAAGAGGCAGAAAACAATTCTTCTCTAGAACCTTTGACGTGAAATTGGTCCTACCAATACCTCAATTTCAACTAAAGGCCTCCAGAGCTGTGAGGGGATACGTTTCTGCTTTACGGCCCCCAGTTTAGGATACTTTGTCAAGGCAGTGTTAGGAAACTAAGCTGCCGGAGGCTGGCCAACTAAGTCCCATGGGGCAAATCCTGCAGTTACCTCCTGGTACAAATCAAGTTTTATTCAAACATAGCCTCACCCATTCATTTATATATTGTTGATGGATGCTTTTCTGCTAGATAGAAATGAATCGTCGTTGCAGAGACCTTTTAGCCAGCAAAACCTAAAATTATTTATTCTCTGGCCTAATGCAGAAAAGTTGGCTGGCCTTTGGACTAGGGCTTCATCCATTCCCCAGAGTGGCTCATCTTCTGGAAGCACCTTGCTTCTCACTGCCTGAACAAAGCGGGGTTCTGTTAGCAAAGAAGGCAGGGGAATGACTTAAGGATAGGCTGCCAGCGCGTCCATCAGCTCTTGGTTAATTCACGTCTCTGTGGCCACTAAACAAGGGTTATACTCGATAGCAGGTTAATACTTGTTAATTATCCATACTTGTAGTTTTCACCTAGTAAATTCAGCAAATTCATAGTTTCACAGGTGGGTTTTTTTTAATAATACAATTGTGAGTACTGTATTTTACATGTTAATAGATTACAAATTTGGCAGTAAAAATGAAACACAGTATTCACAGTGATCCTGATTTTGCAAAGGGTGTATACAAAGTGCAGGTCCCAAACCCTCCTTAGATATTTCTGAGTCTGATATCCCCAAAGTGGAGTTAACACTAAATTTCCACAATTAGAAATCACAGTGCTTGTACAACCTTAGACATACAGCTCAAGGACTGGAATCCAGGGTGCAGAAGAAACGTCCTTCTAGTAGATGCTCTATTGATTTTTTTTTTTTGCTTTTATCTAGGGCCGCACCCGCGGCATATGGAGGTTCCCAGGCTAGGGGTCTAACAGGAGCTGTAGCTGCCGGCCTTCACCACAGCCACAGCAACGCGGGATCCGAGCCGCGTCTGCAACCTACACCACAGCTCACGGCAATGCCGGATCCTTAACCCACTGAGAAAGGCCGGGGATCGAACCCGCAACCTCATGGTTCCTAGTTGGATTCGTTAACCACTGAGCCATGAAGGGAATTCCTGTATTGATTTTTGATAAAGGTGCCAAGGTAATTTAATGGGTAAAGGATGCTGGGCCATTCGATAGCCCCATGCAAAAAGTTAATTATGAACTTTGCCTAACACTAGCCACAAATTTTAGCTAAAAATGAATTATAGACCTAATGGTGTTTGTCAGAACTGCAAAAGTGGAGTAAAACATAGACAAAAATCTTTGCTCCTGGGCTGGGCAAAGAGTTCTTAGATATGGTACCAAAAACACGATACATAAGAGAAAAAAGTAATTTGGATTTTGTCAAAATTCAAAATTTAAAAATTACAAACTTAAAGCTTCCACACATGCCATTAAGAAAATGTAGACAAGCCCCAGTTAAGGAGACAGTAGTTACAAACTGGGTTCCCAGTAAAAGAGCTGTGCTCAGAGTTTATAAAGAATACTTGTGGCTCAGTAAGATGAACAACCTGATTTAAACACAGATCAGCAATTTAAACAGATACTTCTCTGAAGAAAACATCCGAAGAAACACATGCAAAGATGACTAACATTATTACTCACTGGAAAAATGCAAATTAAACCTGCAATGAAATACTATTGCAGTTGAAAAAGAAGGACAGTAACAAAAGTTGGGGAGGACGTGGAGGGAACAGGACACACATGGAGTGTAACATCATGCTTATCTTATGACCAAGTAATTCCACTCATAGGCGTCTAGCCAAAAGAAATGAAAATAGAAGTCCATAAAGACTGGTACATGAATGTTCATGGCAGTGTTGTTTATACTAGAAAAAAAATCAGGCAACGCAAATGTCCATCGACTGGTGAATGGACAAAGGAAATGAGTTATACTGGCCATTGGGAAAAAAAAAAGGTATGCTCTCTAGAAGACAGCAGCCACAAAATGTTGGCAAAATAGTATCGCTTTCCATTTGGATGATATGTCCAGAAAAAAGTAGATCTAGAAATAAAAGCGGACTAGGGTTTCCTGCTGTGGGGGGGAGGGGCAGGGAGGAAGGGCAATCCGGAAGGTGAAATCTTTTAGGATACTGGGAAGGCTCTAAAACTGGATGGCGATGATGCTCATGCAACTCTAAACTTACTACAAACCAGGAAATGATACCTACCCTATGGTATGTAAGTTACACCTCAACGGACCGGTTCAAAAATACAGAGCAGGGGAGTTTAAAAATCTGTGGATAGCCAACAGGAGACATCCAGGCAAACTACAAAGTGTGTAAACTGTATCTGTTGCTATCTCAGCCCGAGAACTGATTTTTAAAAGGCTGAAAGCAGACCGGGAATTCTTCTTCCTGTCAAAGGCATGTTTAAACTTCATCACCACTGAGTAGCTCAGAGCAAAATGCCTGCATTTTCTGGCCTCCCACGGACCCAGTAAGCAGAGTCAAACAAGGTACGAATCCCATTAGCCGAATGAGCAGAACATACTTTTATAACTTTTCAATTCTTTTATCTTGATACCATCCTGGGAGGCAGACTGAACAGACATTTTGGGCTCCCTTTCAGATCATAAGATCGCAGACCTATTACCAGGATAAAGTCGTTATCTTGTGGCCTTGGCCCGCCTTAATTTTCTTCCTCACCCCCATCCCCTAAGGGCCCCCTAAGCAGCTGCAGGTCTGGCCCCAACATCACACAGAATCCCTTCACTTCTTGCCCTTGACTCCTCAGAGAAAGTACAGCAAAGGTGTAATCCTGGAGCAAATCTTTGTTTATAAAGCTCACACTAGACGCACCGCAAGCCAGTTCCAAGACAACCCTTTTTAGCCAGGAGGAAAATTACGCTTCCGAAAATGATTATATTTTTCCAGTTTCCCTCCTTTTCCCAAGTTGCATCTAACTTGAATGTGACCACACTCTTCAGACGGCGCGTGATGACAGAAGTTAGTCACCGGGTTATAACAACTGCAGCAAATTTCAAAAACGATTTAGTTAAATCCAGTAAACCCTCAGCCTGGGTGATCACATTTACTCCTCACTGCTCTTCTGGGAGGACGGTGCTGCTGTTTAAAATCGGGTCTTGGAGTTCCCTTCGTGGCTCAGTGGTTAACGAATCCGACTAAGAACCATGAGGTTGTGGGTTCGATCCCTGGCCTTGCTCAGCGGGTTAAGGATCCAGCGTTGCCGTGAGCTGTGGTGAAGTTTGCAGATGTGGCTCGGATCCCGCGTTGCTGTGGCTGTGGCGAAGGCTGGCAGCTACAGCTCCTGTTAGACCCCTAGCCTGGGAACATCCATATGCCGCGGGTGTAGCTCTACATAAAGGCAAAAAAAAAAAAAAAAAAAAAAGAAGACTATTACAATCGGGTCTTAGGTTATGTTTGGTCCAAAGCGGCAGAGTGCAGACGCTCCAGGTCTGCCGCTTCTATGCTGACGTCCTCGTCCCTAACTCCACACCAACTTGTCATTTGACTCACATGTGTGTAGGGAGGAAATTGAATGTTGTCTTCTCTTGGTATTCCTTGTCCGTTTCGCTCAGTCACCTCAGGCTGCTGTAACAAATAGCACAGTCTGAGGGGCTTAAACAGCAGTCATTTCTTTCCCACCATCTGACTGCCAAGAAAGCAAGAGCAAGGTGCCAGCAGATTCAGGGTCTGACGGGGCCTCTTCAGGTTTGCAGAGGGCCACGTCCTTGCTGTGTCCTCGGGTCTCAGGTTAGATCCCTCTTAGGAGAGATCTGATGTTCTCATAGTGTCCCTAGTCCCATCGTGCAATCTCCACTCCTACAACCTCCTCTAAACCTAATCACCTCCCAAAGTCACACCCACCCACCCCCCGCAAATACCAACTTGTGAATTAAGGCTTCAGCATGGGAATTGGGGGGGGGGCGCGGTTAATTCTATAGATGGTGTGGCAGTTTCTGAACATTGTGTATTAAGCTACTCAAGCTTTACATCAGTCTCTAGAGGTAGGATTCCTCTGTGTGTGTGTGTGTGTGTCTGTCTTTTCAGAGCTGCACCTGCGGCATATGGAGGTTCCCAGGCTAGGGGTCCAATTGGAACTATAGCTGCTGGCCTACACCACAGCCACAGCAATGCTGGATCCTTAAACCCACTGAGCAAGGCCAGGGATCTGAAGCTTCGTCCTCATGGATGCTAGCTGGATTTGTTTCCGCTGAGCCATGGTGGGAGCTCCCAGCCTCTTTCTGACTCACTGTTGACTATTGACTAGGAATTCTGAAGGGTAAATATTAACTTTCGTAAAACTGGTATCAATCAGTGGACATTTTTCTCATCCAACACAAGAAGGGTTGAGCTGAGAGGGAAGTCTTATTATTGCCCTAGAGGATTTTAACCAGTTTTGTGTCTAGTTTAGCAATCCTGGCATTTTTTCAGTGCCTGTACAGAACTGGGTCTCTCAAATCCTCTTTGGATGAGCTTTACCATTCTTTGGGTTCTCTGAGTTAAATAAGTCTTTACACGGCCTCACTTCATATTTGTATAAAGGCATGTTTAACATTTTGAAAATTATACTCTGATAGCTTTAAGATTATTGAGAACAGGAAAACCGATTTTTCCCCCTGCGTCACCAAGTGATTAGTGTATTGCACCTCTTTCTCTGAAGACATGTTAAGCACTGCCCTCTTTGTTCCCTTTTTTTCTCACCTGTACTGCTTGGAGGGGGCAGGAGGGAGGCTCCAGCTTGCGTGCTCTGCTCCTCTCTGCTGTTCTTGCTTGAAGCCCATGGAAGCTTCTAGAAGAGGCTGGGTGTCTCGCTGTCCCCAGGGGTTCTCATTGCAGACAGGAAAGCTGGCATCATTGAGGGGCTGCAATCCTTCTGGTCATCTGGGTTGCAGGCACGTTGTGTGGAGACAGCACGTTACTAAGATGCCCAGGCTCCCTTTCTCAGTACAAGGTACCTGCCGTGGGTTAGCCACCCAGGCAGCTCATTGGCTGGGCGAGGCTCAGGGCCTTGAACTCCCGCTTCTGCCAACAGTAGTGTGCACACACGCTGCTTAACCCGCCTCAGAGCTTAAGGATGCTGACTTGGAATATTGGAGCCGGGAGGAAATACTAGGTGTTAACCGTGGCAGTGAGAGCGCAGTGTAACCTAATGTGCAACGGGGCCTGTGATTTTCACCCAGGATGGAGTGTTTTGAGCCTGATTAACTAGTGAGCAACGGCGTGGACGCTTTAACCAGGAAAAGAGGAGGAACTGGAAGGTGTTTCTGCCACGGCTGCCTCTGTCTCTGTCTGTGGGATGAATTCAGGACCAGCTTCACGTTGGTAAAATGAGAGGGAACCTGAAAGCCCCAAGCTAATCTTAGCAGTTCAATTGGAGATAAGAACGCCCCACGTGGAACCCAGCTGTCTCCTAAAATAGAAGGGTGTTGTCAAGCTTGTATGAAAGCTCGATCTGGGCTTATTTTTTTTCAAGTGAATTAACCCCGGACCTTTAGGAGTAACGTGTCACATTTATACTCTATGTGTTGTGTGCCTCTGCCATGATTCCGCACTGGGGTGACACACACATCTGCAATGGGTAACACTGTATCCCACATTTTCATCTTACTTTCTGCTTTTTCAATGGATTCCTGCTTGTTTTTTCCTTTTTTGTCTTTTTAGGGCTGGACCTGAGGCATAAGGAGTTTCCTGTGGCTAGGGGTCGAATCGGAGCTGTAGCTGCTGGTCTACACCACAGCCATGGAAACTTGGGATCCCAGCTGTGTTTGCGACCTACACCACAGCTCATGGCAGTGCTGGATCGTTAACCCACTGAGCAAGGCCAGGGATCAAACCCGTGTCCTCATGGACACTAGTCAGGTTCGTTAACCACTGAGCCATGACGGGACCTCCTGGATTCCCTTTCAGTTTCATCACTTATTTACTTGTCTTTGTATTATTGTTTTCATCACATGAGCTTCTTCTCATTGTAAGAGATTCAAGACATAGCTATTCATACGAAGCGTAGTGTTAGAGTTTGCCTTTTCACTTTCCCTGCCTTTCAACCCCACGCCCTCACTCCTTTTTCTAGCAGCTTATGCCTCTTTATAGTTCCCTTTCTAATCCATTATGCTCACACATACAAATCTCTCTCCCTTGGAGTTCCCATCGTGGCACAGCGGAAATGAATCCGACTAGGAACCATGAGGTTGCAGGTTTGATCCCTGGCCTCACTCAGTGGGTTAAGGATCCGGTGTTGCCGTGAGCTGTGGCGTAGGTCACAGATTTGGCTCAGATCCTGCATTGCTGTGGCTGTGGTGTAGGCCGGCAGCTACAGCTCTGATTGGACCCCTAGCCTGGGAACCTCCATATGCCACAGGTGCGGCCCTAAAAAGACAAAAGACAAAAATAAACCCAAAAAACAAAAACCTCCCTTTTCTTCCTTTTTAAAAAAATATAAATAGGTTTGTTTCTGCAACTTGCATTTTTCGAGGAACACTGGTCAGTAAGCTTCATCATCATTCCACATCAGTTCCTACAAACCTACTTCATTCGTACTCGAGGCTGAATATGATTTTATCGTGTGTAGATACTTCCCAAGTTGTTTTACGGCAGTCCATTTACCGACATAGAGGATGATCCTGAGTTTCCACCCTTACAAGTAATGCTGCTCTGACATTCTCTTTCAAACATCTTTTGCAGAGGTCAGCTATCTCTCGAGGGTGGCTTCCTAAAAGTGGAATTCTTGGGTCTGCTTTAAAATGCTTTTAAGGAGTCTGCCATATTGCCCGCCAGAAAGACTGTCAATTTATACCTCTACCTAGAATGTTTGAGAATATAAGTTTTCCTTACTCTTACCAGCACTGACTATTATCAGTCTATTTAAAAGAATTATAGCAATTCATTGTTTTCATTCATCAGTGGGGGGAAAAAAAAACCTTGGCAGAGTAGGGAACTGGTTTGGGTGCCAGACTGATGTGATTAAACTCAACCCACCCTACCACAAATCCTGTGCAAGTTCCTTCATGGTTTTTGCCTGGTTTTGGTATCAGAGTTAGGCTGGCTGCATAAGAATTTCTGGTTCTCCAAAGCAGTTGGCGTTTTCCTTATCGATGCATCTAGGTGTGACGTGGAGCGTTTTTTTTTTGTTTGTTTGTTTTATTTTTGATTGTTAAGGGTAGCTATATTTTAGAACCATCTTGGAAATTTGGGAGAAAGGCATGAGCAAATTTCTGTTCTTTGCCCCATTTTCCCAGTTCTTCTCAATTGATGCGAGCACGTTGCTTTTTTTCCTAGGACATTTTCTGTCCTTCGATCAGCCTCCTCCCCTTTCTTCTTTCGTCTCTTTGGCTACATGTTCAGTCAGTTGTTGAAAGGGAGGTTTGAGTAAAGCGCCTCCCTGTGGGTTTTTCAGTTTCTCCTTGTGTTTTCATTAGGCTTTGCCGTGCACACACACATAAACAAACATATTGGTACATATTTAGCTTTGGGTCCAGATGAAGACAAGTTTGGCTGTGGCATCTTCTTACTGGATCGCACGTTGTATTCTAGATACCCATGTATCCATCCTATTTAACGCTTTCTGCTTTAATTCTTTTTCTGATGTTTATTTTGCTACGCTGTACCATTTTATAATCATTTTTATTTTTACCATTTGCCTAGTGTATATTTTCACATCTTTTTTTTTTTAAAAAATAACCCATTTCGCCTTTTAATTTCAGTGGACCTCTCTTAGAGTCTATGTAGAGCTTATTTTTTTTTTTCAGAGTTTAAAGTGGACATTTTTGTGATTCCCATACACTTTGATTTTACTGTTTTGACTTGTTGGTGTCTATCTTGCCCTTTGATGACCTGATTTTATATGTGCTTTGTTCCGTTATATTCCCCCCACCCCGACCCCAGTCATTTGGAACTTAACATATGTCTATTTCTATCCTCGCAGTGGTTATACTTACATTTTTAAAAATTTTAACAATTCTGCCAACAACTATAGTATCTACACCTTCCTCTTATGTAAGAAAAAATTGTAGTATTCTTACACTTCCTACTACCCTCTCTGGCAGATTCTCTAGCTGAGAACATCTGGGATTTTAGATCCAGATGGTTATTTTATGCATTTTTTAAAATGTCAAGCATTAACAGTTATTTAAACTTAACTGTAACTTTTAGTGTTTTCTTTGATCACTATTCCTTCTTGTATCCTTTTCCTTGGTTTTGATATTTATTTGACTGGATTCTCCTTTTTTTTTTTCCATAAGTTATTTGTGGTGGCAAAATTTCCAAGTCTTTGCAGATGCAAAGTCTTTATTTTGTCCCCATACCCGAATGCAAGTCTGACAAGGCACGAAATCTGGGCTCCAAATAACCTTGGCATGTTTTCAAGCATCCACTGTTACTGTTGAGAAATAAATGGTAAATTTAATCCCCGTATATTTGTAAGCAATCCATTATTTTGCCTTGGCAGCTCTTTAGGATTTTTCTTTATGATGTTCCGACATTCCATGATGACGATTAAAGCGGAAGGCCTTTTAAGACTTTTTCTTAGGCACAAGTATGTAGGTCCTTTTAAAAGGTAGTTCCTTTTAATCTGAAGAACTATAGTTGTTTCTTCAGCTGTAAGTATACCTCAATTATTTTGATCTTTCTGTTCATTCCTCTTTTTCAGAATTCTTTTCCATGTCTTAAATGTTCTCTTATGCTTTCTATTGCTTAAGATTTTTCTCGGAGTGACCACTAGCTTGATTTTTCTGACTTGCCACGTTGTTCAGTTACATTGATGATGGCATTGTTTCAGCATCTGTTTTACTTTGAAGATCATATTTTTTTTTGTCACAAGATCTAGTGGTTTCTGTTTCAAGGTTTATTTTAGTATTATCTAAAGGAACTCTAAGAATAGCAATGGATTTAAAATCTTTATCTTCCATTAAACACTTATTTTTTTTTTTAAATGTGTATTAAGTCCCTTCAAATGGTCTTTGAGTCCTGTTTTTTTTTTTTATGTTTCTATTTATTGCAAGTTTCTTCTCCTCTTTGGCTGATGCTGTGTTTTCTGACTTCCGGTTTATGTGGCTGTGGGAGAAGTTTCGGGGTGTGCCACTGTGCTCTGCCAGGTGGGGTTTGGCTTGAGTGCCAGCATCTCCATCCTGGACGGAATTGCCCACCAGGTCTTCATTTCTTGGTGTCTCTCTGGTTCAGGCCCCACACGATAGGCTTTTCAGGAGAACAGTTCCAGGTACCCCTGCTGACGTGGTCAAGTGGAAGAGCAGGGCCCACAGCCCTAGGGACTACGCACAGTCTCAGGTCACCGTCTGCATGCTTTTTCGACAAACTATGCCCTCAGAATTCTGTGGATCTCTCTGTCCACAAGCCTTCTCTTTACGGCTTTTGGACACTTGTTGGACCTGGTCCCACTCTTGTCCTAACTCTGATCCCACTCTTGTCCTAACTCTGATCCTACCTGCTTTCTATTGCTCAGAGAATCATAACCATTTCTTTTCTGTTTTTTTTGTCTTTTTGCTTTTTG